>WOXC01007631.1:0-392642 GCA_011680675.1 Gymnobelideus leadbeateri | reverse complement strand
ATGGACCAGGTGGGGTGTGGGATGGGTGGGAGGGAATTATAAGCAGCCTTGTACAATTTATCTACTATAGTAATGATTTGCTTAGCTAGACATGTACAACATACACTGAATTACTTATCTTCCCTGAGGGAATGGGTGACAAGTGAGGGAGGGAATGGATCTGAAATTAGAGGTCTTAAAATGAAATGTTTCAAATATATAAAAATACTATTATTAATATTCTTTTGCATGTAATTGGGAGATAAGATGTGCAAGCATTGACGTACAGAGTTTCACCTTGCTCTAATGGAAAAGTTGAAGGGGGTATGGGAGAAGATATGGGAGAGAGCATATTGGAGCAAGTGATATCTTGTGGAAATGCTATTCTGGGATGGTGGGTAGGGAAAAAAACGGGGGAAAAATTGTAACTCAAAATCTGGTGGAAATGAATGATGTAAAACAGAAGTTAATAAAGCATTTGTTTAAAGTTTAAAAAATTATAATTGTGTAAATTGAAGCTAATGCATTATGAGGAATCAAGAAACAATGAAACAAAATCAAAAGAATTACATAATGGAAGAAAATGTAAAATATCTCACTCTGAAAAATAACTGACCTAAACAATAGATCAAGAAGAAATAATTTTAAAATTATTTGACTGTATGAAATCCATGATCTCAAAAAAATAAGAACCTAGACATTTTTTAAAGAAATTTTCAAGGAAACCTGCCCTGATATTATAGAACCACAAGCTAAAATTAGAAATGCAAAGGATTCACTGATTATCTCCTGAAGATGTTACAGAATGAAAACTCAAGAATATTATAGAAAAATTCCACATCTCCAAGGCCAAGGAGAAAATATTTCAAGCACCCAGAAAGAAATCAAGTATCTTGGCATCACAGTCAGTATAACACAATATTTAGCAGCTTCTATATTAAATGACTGGAAGGTTTGGAATATGATATCCAGGAGTACAAAAGTGCTAGTATTACAACAAAAATCTCTTGCCCAGGAAAACTGAGTATATATTCCTTCTGTGGAAATTAGATATTCAATGAAATAGAGGAATTTCAAGCTTTGTTGATGAAAATAGCAGAGCTGAATAGAAAAATTGACTTTTAAGTACAATATTCAATAGTAGCATTAAAAACTATTTAAAAAGAAAGGGAAATAATAAGGGACTTAAAAAGGTTGAACTCTTTATATTACTATATGAAAATATATTTGCAACTTATAAGACATTTCTAGGGTAGTCAGAAGGAGAATATATAGACTGAGGGCACAAGTGTGAGTCGAATATGAAGGTATGATATAAAAAAATAAGGAGTGAGTGAAGAATGTTCTAGGAGAAAGTGAAAGGGAGAGGTAGAATGAGGTAAATTACTTCACATAAAAGAGACAAGAAAAAGCTTTCACAATGCAGAGTAAGTGGGGGGATATCAGAGTGAACTTTACTCTCATCACAATTGGTTGCAAGAGGGAAGAACATAAACAGAAAATTAGGTATACAAATCCAATTCACCCTAAGGGAAAGTAGGAAAGGAAGGGGATAAGAGGAGGGAGGGAGGTGATAAAGAGAAGGGCAGATTGGGGAAGGGGTATTCAGAAGTAAAATATTTTTGAGGAGGGACAGGGTGCAAGGAGAGTAAACAATATACCTTGGAGAGTGCGAGTAGACATAGGATGGAAGGAAATACAGTTAGCAATAGTAATTTAAAAAATTAAGCATAGGGGCTGCTAGGTGGCACAGTGAATAGAGCGCCGGCCCTGGAGTCAGAAGGACCTGAGTTCGGAGCCAGCCTCCAATACTTAATCCATACAAACAAAAACCTAGCCCTGTAACCTTGGGCAAGTTACTTAACCCCAATTGCCCTAAAGGGGCGGCTAGGTGGCCCAGTGAGTAAGAGCGCTGGCCTCGGAGTTGGGATGACCCGAGATCAGATCCGGCCTCAGAAAATGAGCACCCACACATAAATAATGACTAGCCGTGTAACCTTGAGCAAGTTACTTAACCCCAATTGCTTTAAAAAAAAAATTAAGCAGGCTTTTCTGACAAAGGCTTCATTTCTCAAACATGTAAAGAATTTTTTAAATGTACAAAATAAGAGCCATTGCCAATTGATAAATAATCAAAAGATATGAACAAGTTTCAGATGAATCAAAGCTATCTATAGCCATATGGGAAAAATTTTTCCAACACACAATTGATTGGAGAAATGCATATGAAAACAATTATGTATCACCTCATACTTATTAGAAAGTCTGATAGGACAGAGAAGGAAAAATTACAAAAGTTGGAAGGGATGTGGAAAAAATGGGACATTAATTAATTGCTCATGGATTTGTGAACTGAATTCTACCATTCTATAGAGAAATTTGGGACTATGCCCAAAGAACTATAAAAATAGGTATACCCTTTGCCCTAATAATACTACTACTAGACCTGTATCCAAAAAGTTACAAAAGCCAAAAAAAGGAACTATATGTATAAAATATTTAAACCAGCTCTTTTCTAGGGGAAAATAATAGAAATATGAAGGGGATGCTCATCAATAGGGGAGTGAATGAAAAAATTGTAGTATGTAATTTTGATGGAATACTGTTGTGCGATAAGAAATAATGAGTAGCATGCTCCCAGAGAAACCTCGAAAAATTTACATTAGTTGATGCAAAGTGAAATATAATTTGTACAAAGTAAGAGCAGCATTATGAGATGATCATCAGTGAATGGCTCAGTTATATTCAGCAATACAGTGACCCAAGACAATTTTCAATGACTTAGGATGCAAAATATGATCCTTCCCCAGAGAGAGATGGTGTCTTAATACAGATAAAGCCTTAACTTTTTGCCTTCTTCATTTTCTTGTTTCTTTTCTGCTTCCTTTCAAAACATATCTATTGTGGAAATGTTTTGCATGACTACACATATATAATCTATAGTCAACTGCTTGCACTCCTATTGAGGGAGGTGGCACATGGGGAGAGAGGAAGAGAGAGAATTTGTAACTCAAAATTTTAAGAATGAATGTTTAAAATTGCTTATGCAATTAACAGGGAAAAATCAAGTATTAAATAAAAAATAAAAATGGTATTCCTCCTGGTTGTAAAATTTTTTGTTCCTCAGAAAGTAGATACTGCCTGTTACATAAATTATACTCAAACCCTTCTTAGCATAGAGGAACATATCATAGTTCTTGTTTCATTCACCTATTTTATTTTTTTAACCTAGGAAAAACCCTACATCACAATGAAGCATCATATTTAAACAATGAAAAATGACAACCCTTTCATAGAAATTCCGTTCATAAATTTACTCAGCACATATTGATTTCCATAATATCTAAATAAATATGACAAGAAAGGGGGCGGAGCCAAGATGGCGGAGTAGAAACAGCGAGTCCAAGCCTCTCTGCCCCCAGATTCTCCACAAACTATGTAAAAAAGGACTCTGAAAAAATTCTGGAGCCCCAGCACCCACAGAACGACACAGAGAAGCTAACCTCCTGCTGAGGACAGCCCAGCACCCTGCAGGAAGGACCAGCGCAGTGGTCTGGGAGCCGGCAGCGCGCAGAGCGCAGGAGCCGAGAGGAGCCCAGGTCCACATGAGCCGAGGTTTTAGCCCCAGGGCGGCAGGGCCAGCAGCCAGCTGGAGGAACCCCAGAACACCAGGAACTGTGGAGATTCCAGAATTATCAACATAGACTTGCCTAGGACAAAGTAAGAGGTTAGTGTCCTATGGACTTTAGGACCTGTATTTGGGGAATGCGTCAGCTCCCTCCCCTGGGGGCTAGAAGCCTCTGAGGAGACACGCCATTTTGTAGTTTTCAGAGGCAACTCCGGCTCCCAGCCTACAAATCGTGGGGAGATCCAGCGATCAGTCTTGGGGGGTAATCGCTCTTGCTTTAGCCTCCCTGGATCTGGATTGTGATCTAGGGTGGAAGTTGTGGGTGGGTTTACAGCTTGCCAGAAACGGAAGTTGCCCCCCACACGTTCGGGACGACAATTCCTCTAGCTGGCCTTAAAGCCATAGTGTGGCAACAAACCCAAAAGTCAAGCAATTAAGTGGCAACATGCCAAGGCAAAGGAAACAGAAAAATGCAACCCTAGACTCCTATTTTGGGGGCATAGAGCGGGAAAAGGACTGTGAGGTCAGAAATCCTGCTCCAAAAGCCCCAGGGGTAAACATGAGTGGGTTGCAGGCCATAGAGGACCTTAAGAAGGACTTTAAAAATCAAATAAGAGAAGTGGAGGAAAAATTAGAAAGAGAAATGAGAAGGATGCAGGAAAAGTATGAAATGAGGGTCAACAGCCTGACTGAGAAAACAACACCTTAAAAAATAGACTAGCTCAAATGGCAAAGGAGGCCCAAAAGGGCAATGAGGAGAAGAATGCCTTAAAAAGTCGAATTTGCCAGATGGAAAAAGAATCTCAAAAGTTCACTGCGGAGATTCATTCCTTCAGAGTTAGACTGGAGCAAATGGAAGCTAGTGACTTTATGAGAAATCAAGATGCTGTTAAGCAGATCCAAACAAATGAAAGAATAGAAGGCAATGTGAAATATATCATGGGAAAAACCACTGACCTGGAAAATAGATCCAGGAGAGATAATTTAA
Source organism: Gymnobelideus leadbeateri (assembly GCA_011680675.1). Lineage (NCBI taxonomy): Eukaryota > Metazoa > Chordata > Mammalia > Diprotodontia > Petauridae > Gymnobelideus > Gymnobelideus leadbeateri. Next base: position 388,047 of record WOXC01007631.1, on the reverse strand, counting down.
AAATTATTGGACTACCTGAAAGCCATGATCAGAGAAAGAACCTAGAAATCACCCTTCAAGAAATTCTCAAGGAAAATTGCCCTGATGTTTTAGATCCAGAGGGCAACATAGAGGTTGAAAGAATCCACGATCACCTCCTGAAAAAGATCCCAAAAAGAAAACTCCCAGGAATATTATAGCCAGGTTCCAGAATCCCCAGATCAAGGAGAAAATACTATAAGCGGCCAGGAAGAAACAATTTCAATATTGTGGAAACACAATCAGAATAGCCCAGGACCTGGCAGCTTCTACACTGAGGGATCGATGGGCATGGAATATGATATTCCAGAGGGCAAAAGAACTAGGAATGAACCCAAGGGTTACCTACCCAGCAAAACTGAGTATTTTGTTTCAGGGGAAAATATGGTCATTCAGTGGAATAGAGGACTTTCAAGCATTCTTGAGGAAAAAACCAGAGTTGAATAGAAAATTTGACATCCAGACGCAAGAACTAAGAGATGCCTGAGAAGGTAATCAGGGAAAAGAAATCAAAAGGAACTTATCAAAGTTGAACTATTTACATTCCTATATGGAAAAGCAATAACTGTGACTGATGATATCTTTCTCACTATGAAAATAATGGAAGAAGGGGGTGTGGTCATATGAATACATATGTGAATGTGTGTGTATATGATTACAGTTATATATGGATAGAGGGCATAGGTGGAATTTGTTGGGAAGGGAGAATACTCAAGGGATGAAATTATGAGGTGAGAGAGGAAAGTGGCAAGAGGAGATGGGGAGAGACATGGTAGGGTAAACTATCTCATGTAGGGAAGTGGGTGCAAAGGAGGGGGAGAATAAGGAAGGCTAAAAAGGCAAAACCACATTCACATTGAATTTGGTTCAGGGAGAAAATGACATACATACTAAATGGGACATCTCAACCTGCAGCAGGATAGGGGGAAGGGGGACGAGAGGAGGGATGATGGATGGGAGGGCATCCTTGGGGTGAGGGGAGGCTGGAAGTACCCACTATAGAAGAGGGACAGGATCATGTAGGGAATGGACCAGGTGGGGAGTGGGATGAGTGGGAGGGAATTATAAGCAGCCTTGCACAATATATCTACTATGATAATGTTTTGCATAGCTAGACATGTACAACATATACTGAATTACTTATATCCCAAGAAGGAATGGGTGACAAGGGAGGAAGGAAATGGATCTGAAATTCAAAGTCGTAACATTAAATGTTTCAAATATATATATAAATACTATTATTAATACTCTTTTGCCTATAAATGGGAGATAAGATGTGAGGCATTGGGACACAAAGATTCATCTTCCTCTAATGGAAAAGTCGATGGGGGTATGGGAGAAGGTATGGGAGAGAGCAGATTGGAGGAAGCGATATCTTGTGGGACTGCTATTCTGGGAGGTTGGGTAGGGGAATAATGGGGGGAAAATGATTGTAACTCAAAATCTGGCGGAAATGAATGATGTAAAACAGAAGTTAATAAAACTAAATTAAATAAATATGACATGAAAGCTATTTAGCCAGTAAACAAGTGGCATCCTTAATTAGAGGAGAGTTAAAAGTCAAAGGAAATATCATTTAAGAATACAGTAACCTGTGAAGTTTGTGTTGTTTTTATTAGTTAATTTACCTAATTTAGGTTTTCAACATTAACTTCCACAAATTTTAAATTTTCTCCCCCTTCTTCCTCCCCCTCTGCAAGACTGAATGCCATCTTATATATGCTCTACATCTACCGTCCTAATTAAACATATTTTAACATTAACCATCTTGTAGAGAAGAATCATAAAGAGTGGAAGAAATCATGAGAAAGTTAAAAGAACAACAAAAGTAACAAAAAGAAAATAGGCTGCTTAACTCTGCATTAAGACTCCATAGTTCTTTCTCTGGATGTGGCTGGCATTTTCCATCAAGAGTTCCTTGGAATTTTTTAGTTCTTTGCATCACTGAGAAGAGCTAAATCTATCAAAATCAGGCTTTGAAAAGGGGGGGGGGCAGAGCCAAGATGGCAAAATTGAAATAGAACTTCCAAGATGCTCTCTCTCATACCACTTCAAAATCATATAAAGGGTGACTCTGAACAACTTCTGGAGCTCCAGCACCAACAGAATGACACAGAGAAGCTAACCTCCCACTGATGATAGCCCAGGAGCCCTGCAGGGAGAGACCAGAGCAGTGTTCTGGGAGCCAACAGTGCAGAGCTCTGGGAGCAGAGCCCAGGCCCGTGTAAGCCAAGGTTTTAGCACTAGGGCAGCCAGGACAGCAGCTGGCTGGAAGGAACCCAGAACACCAGCAGCTGTGGTGATTACAGAATTATAAACACAGTTATGCCTAGGACAAAGTGAGAGGTTAGTGCCCTGTAGAATTTGGGACCACTATTAGGGGAATGTGTCAGGCTTCTTCTCCTGTGGGCGAGAAGTGGCTGAGGAGACACTGCACAGACACCATTTTGCAGCTTCAGTTGCAGCCTCAACTCCTGGCCTGTGAACTGTAGGGATATCCAGCGATCAGTCTTGCGGTGTAATCACTCCTGCTTTAACCTCCCTGGATCTGGATTGCAGTCTAGGGTGGAGGTCTTGGCGGAGAGTTTTGAGGCTTCACAGAGGCCACCCAACTAATATCACCAGCAGTTGTGAAGACCCCAACTTTGGGACAGAAGTTCCCCTGTCTGTTGGTAGAGTCCTACTGTGGCAACAAGTCCAAAAGTCAAGTAATTAAGTGGCAATGTGCCTAGGCAAAGGAAACAAATTTAATAGAAAAATTCAACATTAGACTCCTATTTTGGCGGCAAAGAGGATGGAAGCATGGAACAGGAAAATGATTGTGAATTCAGAACTCCTGAAGCAAAAGCCCCAGATGAAAATATGAGTGGGTTACAGGCCATAGAGGACCTTATGAAGGATTTTAATAAACAAATGAGAGAAGTAGAGGAAAAATTGGGAAGAGAAATGAGGATGTAGGAAAAGTATGAAATGAGGGTCAACAGCCTGACTGAGGAAAACAACACCTTAAAAAATAGACTAACTCAAATGGCAAAAGAGGTTTAAAAAGGCAATGGGGAGAAGAATGCCTTAAAAACCTGAATTTGCCAGATGGAAAAAATAATCTCAAAAGCTCAATGAGGAGATTCATTCCTTCAGAATTAGACTGCAGCAAATGGAAGCTAGTGACTTTATGAGAAATCAAGATGCTGTTAAACATATCTGAACAAATATAAGACTAGAACACAATGTGAAATATCTCATGGAAAAAACCACTGACCTGGAAAACAAATCCAGGAGAGATGATTTAAAAATTATGAAAAAATTATGAAAAAGAAATTATGAAAAAAAATGAAAGCCATGATCAAAGAAAGAAAATAGAAATCATCCTTCAAGAAATTCTCAGGGAAAATTGCGCCGGTGTTTTAGACCCAGACAGGGAAATAGAGGTTGAAAGAATCAACAGATCACCTCCGGAAAAAGATCCCAAAAAGAAACCTCCTAGGAATATTATAGCCCGGTTCCAGAATTCCCAGATCAAGTAGAAAATACAACAAGCAGCCAGGAAGAAACAATTTCAATATTGTGGACACACAATCAGAATTGCACAGGACCTGGCAGCTTCTACTTTGAGGGATGGAAGGGCATGGAATATGATATTCCACAGGGAAAATGACCTTTGATGAAAACCAAGAATCATCTACCCAGCAAAACTGAATATTTTGTTTTATGGGAAAAATATGGTCATTCAGTGGAATAGAGGACTTTCAAGCATTCTTGAGGAAAAAAACAGAGTTGAATAGAAAATTTGACATTCAGACACAAGAAGCAAGAGATGGAGATGTTTGAGAAGGCAATCAGAGCAAAGAAATCAAAAGCAACTTATCAAAGTTGAACTATTTACATTCCTACATGGAAAAACAATAACTGTGACTGATGAAACCTTTCACATTATGAAAATAATGGAAGAAGGGTGTATGGGCATATGAATACATACGTGAAGATGTGTATATATGTTTACAGGTATACATGGGTAGGGGGCACAGGTTGAATTCAGTGGGAAGGGATGATACTTAAGGGGTGAAGTTAAGAGGTGAGGGAGGGAAGTTGCAAGAGGAGAAGGGGAGACACAGGGTAGGCTAAACCATCTCATGTAGAAGAGGCAAGGGGAAGTGGTTGCAGGAGAAGGGAAGAAAAGGAAGGCAAAAAGGCAAAACCACATTTTCATTGAATTTGGCTTAGGGAAAGAATGGAATCAGAGGGTCATGGTTCAAATCCTCAACTTTGTCAAATTACAACCTGCGTTTCAGTTGATATTGTTGTTCTTTTTTTTCCCATATGAAATAGCACTGGTGTTTGGATTGGAAGAATTCCAAAATGCCTTTTAGATCTCCATCAATTACTTTATGTTTGAGCTGTATAGCCTCACAAAACTGTGAGAAACAGAAGTTACAAAGGAACAAAAAAAATAGAAATATTGGTTTGAGATCCATCTAAGTGTATTAATCCCAAAGGCATTTAAGGTTAAGCCTCAGAAGAGAACAAACATATCCAAAAAAAAAAAGAAAAGAAAAGAAAAGATCTATCAATATTTTAATAGCAAACTCTTAATTTTCTAGTGAAGCCACTACTTTTGATCTCTAATATTACTATGAAAAGTATTTAATAATTCATTTAAAACAATTGTCCATGCATTAACTTAAAGAAATTTGTGTACGTGTTAACCTAATATACAAGATCAATAGCATAAATGAAGATTTTTAATTTAGGGAATGCTATCATTCTATTAATAACTTTGTAAAAAGTCTCTAAGTATTGAAATGTTATGACTTCATATAGTATAGATTACTTTAAAACATTGTTAATATTACTATTTCAAGTGTTTAATAAACATTATTTAGAGTAACATTAGGAAACATTCTTAGATACTAAATTTGTTTTGTCTTAAAATCAACTGAAATAAGAAAAAAATCTTGCAATATGCTTTCTTTCTTTTTGAAAATGTTTTTATTACTGAATTTAACATTTTATGTTTTTGCATGCATGTGCAATATATTACTATAAATGTTATTTTTGTGTGTCATCCATCTACATCATTTACAGTTATACCTATATTGATATCTTTACACCAGAGATGCTAGAAATAGAAGCAGAAGCTGTGTTGCACAGCAGCTAGCAGGTCACCATTAGCATAAGGAATATCTTGCTCAAAGTTCCACCTCTTGACACTGCCTATATATGGCCTTACAAAAGTCACTTAATCTAATAGTAAACTCAGCCACCTGTTGAAGGTTTCAAATTGCACAATAACTGAGGATCTTCTTTTTTTGGCAGGGGGATTGTCCTGATAAGTTCTTTGTATCAATAAAATTATATGTCTGTACTTAAAATGCAGCTAACAAAGTGTTAGTTATTAATTTCTCCTCAGTTCTAAAGAGAAATTTCATCAGGTCTACTGAATGGAGCACTCTGTGTAAAAGAAGTGGCTCCTGCTGTCTACTTCAAGAATTTCTTTTGCCTTCCTGCTAGGGAACAATTTAATGCAGTGAGTGATAACTATACAAGTCAAAAAGTGACTTTTATAAGGAAAAGTAATTGGAGAAACCAAATTGCTACATAAAAACCTTAACACTTCTATAGTGAAGTGGGTTTGTATAAATATATGTAGAGTTGACTGAACATAAAAACTAGGTTGAGTATGAGATTTACTAGCTCCTGGTCATTCCCTTCAAATAGGATCAGGTTAATGACTAACAATGTCACTTGGCATATCAACATTTTTTTTTTCCAAGTCCACTATGCAACCCTGAATAATTCAACATGGAACACCATTTAAAACAATACATACTTATGTAATGTCTAGTCATCTACACATTACTTTGGTAGTTTTCTTTCCTATAAAAATAGAGAAACTGTGTTATGGTTGTCTAAATATATGCTTGTTATTGCAAACATCATCATTTATCTTTTCAGTAACATATGATCAAAGTATTTGTAACTCAAAATAAAATGTTTCAAAATCAAACTTTTGAAAGTGGTTACAATTCAGTCACTTTCCCTTCTCAATAGAATGTCATTAAAAACAAACTGTTCTCTCCCTTCCAGTTAAACTTTCCTTTTATCAGTAACAATGACCATTTCTTTTTTACATGACTTGGGATCAATGGTCTTCTACATCTGGAGTACAATCTCTTCTCTTTTGCCTCTTCTATTTCCTAGCTGTCTTAAACTTAAAGCTAAAGAGCCTCCTCGTACATAAAGCCTTTTTGTGATTCCCCTAGTAACTGGCATTCTAATCCTCTAGGAATTTTCTGGTATTGCCTAAGATTTCATGTATATGATTTTGACTTATTTATGTAAAGATAATACCTCTTTGCCTCCAAGTCAAATATAATATCCTTGAATGGAGGGATGGCTCTATAACCCTATCACCTAGCTCTGTTCCTTGTCCATAATATGTTTTCATTAAATGTCTATTAAGTTGAATTGACCTGTGTATTTAAGTCAATCCAACCAATATTTTAAGCACTTGCTATGTGCGTGTACTGTACTACGTGCCAGAGAAGTAAAGATGAACAATAATAGTAATTTATCTAAACAAATTACAAATATATATATATATATATATATATATATATATATATATATATATATATATATATATACATGTATAATGTCAAAGAAAAAATGTTGGAATCAGAACACCTGGGCTTGATTTCTACACCTGTCAGTTACTTACCTTTTGATTTTGACTCACTGTTTGATCTCTGTTGCTTCAGATACTGTATATTATATATGTGTGTGTGTGTGTGTGTGTGTGTGTGTGTGTATGTATATATGTATGTAGATAGATACAGAGATACAGAGATACATAGATAGATAGAGCTCGGTCATTGTATTTGATGATCCTTAGATCTTATAAATACATTTTTTCAATGATTATATTGTTATTTTTTCAAATCCCATCTTATAGTATGCTGAGTTTAACTTTTGAAAAACAATGAATAGAAGTATGAAGTATAGTAGTAGTTAGAGTATTTCCCAAATCAGCAGTAAAAAAAAAAAAAGATGTGTATATGTGCAAGATTCGTCAGTCAATGAACATTTATTAATCAGCTATTATGTGCCACATAGTGCTTGATTCTTGGAATATAAATAGAGGCAAAAGACAATCTCTACTCTCAAGGAGTATTTATTATAATTTATTGTAAGAGACAAGAACCAAACAAAAATGTACAAAAAACTATATATGGGACAAACAGAAACAAATTAGGGAAGGCATTAACATTCAATTATTGGGAAGGGTTTTTTGTAAAGTTTGCAATTTCAGTTGGGTGGCTTGATAAAATTTGGAAAACAATGTATTGTATGTAATAGTTTATCAGGTAATATGTTTCATGGGGCACACTAATTATTTAACATTAATATAAAGGAAAACTGCTCAAATGGAATTTAAACAAATATGTATCAATAATACAAAAATTTTACCTTGATACTCTTGATGCCAAGACATTTCAAGCCATGCTCAAATATATTTACAAGAATATCCTTGAAAAGAGAAGATGTGTTCCATAGCAGCAACGAAAATCACAGAATTCCTTTTACATCACATAGCAGAAGGAGAGAAAACATTAACAATTAGCCTCTGGAGAAATGCTAGATTTTATGATAAAAACATGTTTCCATATGTCAACATATCTATATCAGTACTTTATTATCATACTGTTTGATTCTTTTTTCAATAAAAATGTTTGAGATTTCCAATCTGATAATAAATAGGAAAACTATATACATTCAAACTAGGAACTACAAAACAATGATATTTCATTATTGAAATATGAAGGCAGATTAAAATGAGAAAGGGCAGAAGAAAGGCTTAAAGAGCAGATAACAGAGGAAAAAAGCCTGAGTCTCACCTTACCTTACAATGAAAGCAGTTGATTTTTTCATAAAGACAGAAGAGAAAATAAACAAATGTAAAACTTGAATGAGAAGCAAAGAAACATATTATGTTATGAAACAAATTAAATATAACTTCCTGATTTAAAAAAAAATCTGCATATTCCCCAAATCATGAAATAACAGCAAAAACTTCTACAATGAATAAAGAGAACAATGAAATGTTTCAGAGTAGCTGTTAGGAATGGGGTTATTTGAATATTAGAAATCTCCCGAATTAAAAAACAAGATAGGGTAAATAAATCAAATAAACGGGTAGTGATTTATCTTTAATGCAAGAGAGATTCTGAAAGAAATAAAAATAGAATCAACACAAAAAATACATGCGTGGAAGATAATGATGCTGAAGAAAACAAAAAAGGTAGCATTTTATGAGAATATATAAATTTTATAGAAGCTAATGTGACTGAGGTTGAAAAATTAGAAATAAGGAGCATATATTTTTTTACAAAAATCTTGAAAAATAAAAACACCTGAATATTTTAATATGAGAAATAATTCAAGGGGCGGCTAGGTGGCGCAGTGAATAGAGCCCCGGCCCTGGAATCAGAAGGACCTGAGTTCTGAGCCGGCCTCCAATACTTAATCCATACAAACAAAAACCTAGCCCTGTAACCTTGGGCAAGTTACTTAACCCCAATTGCCCTAAAGGGGCGGCTAAGTGGCCCAGTGAGTAAGAACCCCGGCCTCGGAGTTTGGATGACCCGAGATCAGATCCGGCCTCAGAAAATGAGCACCCACACATAAATAATGACTAGCCCTGTAACCTTGAGCAAGTTACTTAACCCCAATTGCTTTAAAAAAAAATAATTCAACAAAACCATTCAGAACTTCTGAATATAAACAATAAGGTCCTGATTGCGCAACTCCTCAGACTGGAACCTCCAAAGTGTGAAAACTGTGTTACACATTAGAAGTAATATGGTGGTTAAATTCGAGAACATTAATAACAAACAATCCAAAAGGCAGGAGAAATAATTTCATTTGTGAACAAAAATGATTTTGAAGAACACTGGAATATTATGATGTCAGAAAGAAAAAGGGAAAGAAGTTACAAATTTAAGTATAACTAAAGTAAAGTAGCTTGTCACAATCCAAGAACACATGGCATAGAAAAATGTAACTAATAATAATACAAGGCTGTCTTTCTGTTTTTGGTCTAAGAGCGATGGCTAAATGCCTCTCCTTTAACTAATAACCTGCTGACCTTATTAATAAAATGATTAATTTACCCAGAAGCCATGTGTCTCAAAACATCAATACTTCCGGATATGGTTGACCACAAAGGGTTTTCCCTTTTTTCCCTTTTTTTTCCCTTTTTTTCCCGAACCTTTTCATTCCAGATTCTTAACAAGGCGCTCCCCTCAGTCGGGCTGATGTGGAGAGTTTCTTCTCAAGGAGAATGTTCTCTTAGGCCTCTAGCCATGATCTGACCCTCCATTTTGTCACTCCAATTCTTTCTGAAGAACATCTACTTTAACAGCAGTGCTGGTGACCAGGTGTTTTTTTTTTTTTTTTGGCTTTCACCAGAATTTCTGAGCTTCTATATAACATCATAAATTACTTGTTATTCCAAAATGAGAATGAAGCTCTTGTAAAAAGAGAATAGTTCATCCCCAGTTCTACACTTTCTCAAGGTTTCATCATCCACTCATGATTCAGTGAGAGTTCTGGCCGGGGATTCAGGAAAATCCCACATAAGGAAGAGCCCTTGTACTGCTTTGAATATTTTGCATGCCAAGTAGGGAAGATTTCCAAACAAATGACATATAATCTAGCTGCCTCTATAAGCATGGAGCTCTTCAAGGTAGAGAGAACATAAGTTTATGGGAGTCAACTGTAGGACAATTCCATTGAGCTGAAAGAATGGGCTAAAACAGAAAATGAATTCCCTCAGGGAGAACTGGGGATTAAACAACAGCATTAACAACAAGAACAACCATTTGTACTCATCATATAATAGAATACATCATAATTTGCTGTTCTTTTTGCCTAAACATGTTTTAGCCAAAAGTACCACCACCCCCATTCCTACCCCCAATAAGCTCAGCATTCTCAAGATAACTGTTGGAAGGCAAAAATAGAATCTTTGTACAAAAAAAACAAAAAACAAACCAAAACAATCAAATCTCTTCCAGTATCTACTCCTATTTTTTATCATGATATAATTCAGAAAATGTTTTCAGAAGAGCTATCAATTTCATTGTTGAATTCATTATTAGTGAATAAAAGATTTATTCTCCCATGTATCTTGTTGATATTAATCAGAGATGAATCTGTATTCCTCTATTAACAAGGTATCCACTTCCAATCATCCCCTGAAAAATTAGGACCACTCCTTTTTTCTGCTGAAATGGAAAGGTCCATACCATTATCTGATTGGCATGGTGTGATTACAGGCAATCATTCCTAAGGCAGGTCTAATAAGAAACTACAATAAGAAAAGAGTCTGGCCCCCAAGAAAGAATCATTCTTGTGAAGAAGGAGGGTGTTTCTCTCTAACCCCTCTTCATATTTATCACCAACCAGAGCATCAAGAAGAGACACTGTTTCTAGTAGTCAGAAAGACAGTACAGAATAATTCAAAGAAGAGTTGAAGGAGATACTCTCCAGGTATGCATTGATACCAAAAGACAATTACTTGACACTAGAAGAAGCTTCAAGGAGTGTGACCCCTGGAAGAAAAGAAGAAAGTTCACTCTGGACTAAAGAAAATAAGTAAACGAGTCCTTGCAATAAAGGTTTAGTTGCAAAGAAGACTCTATGAAGAGGGAAAGGACATGGAGGCCTCCCAAAACTGGAGAAGTAAAGAGCCCTGATTTATAGCATTTGTCCATTTCTGACTTATGAATGCTCACAATGAAAATTCAAAAATAGATTTTCCTGAGGTGCTTTCCAATAGTTCCAGTGCACCTATGAATCTATTAAAGGGAAGAATGCCAGTGAAACTTCCTATTCCTGAGAAACCTTCTGAAGGTGGTTTAAAACAATACTAGACTAATTTTGATGAACCTCAATTCTAATTATTTAGTAAAAAATTACAAATCATAGAAAACCTTTAAAGAAATGAAATTTATATTTGCAGCTTTATCCAGTAAATTAAATAGACCTTGAAAGTGTCACATAATAGTAATCTTGGCATGCAAAATATTTCCCATAACATCTTGGCTGCAGTATCATTTTGTTTATGTAAAATATATGTATATTTAAAATTATTATATGTGTATTTCTAAAAAAATTTAAATAAACTCCAAGGGAGCCTCTCTCCAAATTATGATTCCCAGTTAATGACAGAAATTATATTACTTTTATCTTAAATATATTCATGAAATCATAGCATCTTAGAAGTTACCCTGTCCAACCCATAGGGGAAAAAAGAAATATTTTACACACATTAAAGTATTTGCATACAATTTTTCTTAACTAATAATGAAGGGGAGACTATACTCTTATAAACAACCTGTTCTAGCATTTTTCTCATTTTATTGAGTTAATCTTACACTATTACTACTCTTTGAACCAGCAATACCACTTCTAGGCTTATATCAAAAAGAGATCATAGAAGAGAGAGGAATACCCATATGTACAAAAATATTTGTAGCAGCTCTTTTCGTGGAAATTAATGGAGAACCCATCAATTGGGTAATGGCCAAACAATTTGTGGTATATGCATGTAATGGAATATTATTGTGATATAAGAAACGAGGAGGAGACAGTTTTCATAATTACCTGGAGAGGCTTATACAAACTGATGCTGAGTGAGAAGAGTAGAACCAGAAGAAATTTGCATACATTCACAGACACAACATATGTGTGATGACCAACTATGACAGACAGGAATCTCCTCAGCAACGCAGTGTTATAAGTCAATCCCAAAAGACTCATGAAGGAGAGTGATGCAACATCCAGAGAAATAACTAGAAAGACCTGAGGTTGAATCCTTATAGAAGTAAACTAATTTATCTTTTTTTTTCTTTTTAGTTTGATTTTATTTCTCCTTTACCATTTTTCATCCCATCTAGTACTATACACCTTTGTAACTTGACTAATGTCTAATATGAAAGTATTTGCAGATTCTGTACTGGACTTTATGATGTTGTGGGGGGTGGGGGGAGGGAAAGAAAGGAAATTTGAAACTCAAGGAACTATGGAATTGAATCTTGTTAATTAAAAATAAACAAATAAATTAATTTAAAAAAAAAGTTTGGTGATGACATTGCCAAGGCAAGCATTGACTGGAAAGAACTAAGGATCACAGTGAAGCTTACCATTCAGGACAGACAGGCTTAGATTGAGGTTGTACCTTCTCCCTCAGCCTTGATAATTAAAGCCCTGGAGTAACCTCCTTGGCACAGAACAAAGCAGAAAAAAATATCAAACACAATGGAAACATCAGTCTTGACAAGGTTATTAATGTTGCTCGGCAGATGAGGCATTGGTCCATGACAAGAGATCTCTCTGGAACCATTGAAGTGATACTTTGGACAGCCCAATATCTGTGGGGTGCAACATTAATGGCCACCACTCTCATGATGCCATTGATGAAATCAATAGTGTTGTTGTTGAATACCCAGCAAGCTAAAAGCTACAAAGGAGACTTGCAATAAATTTAACATTTAACAAAACTAAAAAAAGAATGGGGTAGAAGCTGCTCTATCAATATAATGCAGGGAGTATATTGATGGAAAACTATGAATAGCAGCAAATAGCTTCTGTATACTAAATGTCTATGATAATATGTAACAGAAAAGCATATAGGGAATTACAAAATAAGGGCAATAGACATTCTCCAGTGTTTCAATGATCAAAGAATATGAGTACTTTTTCATTCATTTTTCATTATTTTGGATGACCTTTCAAACAGCCTTTTTAATTTAAGAACATTCTGTTTATAGATTAATGCTGATGAGAATAGTGATAACGTGATAGTTGACTTTATTATTATTATTATTATTACTTTTTTTTTCTGCCTCTTGTGGGTGGGGGAGGTAGGGCAATTGGGATTATGTGTCTTGCCCAAAGTCACATGGCTAGTTTTTTTTTGTTTTTGTGTGTGTTAATTGTTGGAGGCTGAATTTGAATTCAGGTATTCCTGACTCTAGGGCCAGTGCACTATTCACTGCACCACCTAGACACCCCATAACTGAAATTTTTATTTTTTTTAAACTTTTATACTTTTAATTTATTTTTTATTTCTCTCTCTTTTTTATTTTTAATTTACATCATTCATTCCCACAAGATTTTGAGTTACAAATTTTCTCCCCAACTTTGCTTACACACCACCCCATAACAACATTTACATTGAATATTCCCTCCTCAAATCTTCTCTCTCCATTATTTTGCCCCATTCTCCCTTCAACTTTCCAGTAGGGAATGGTGGATCTCTATGCCCCAGTGACTGTATATCTTATTTCCTGGTTACATGTAAAATAATAATAATCATAACAACAATAATTAATATGTATATATATTTTAAATATTTTATTTTAAAACTTTAGATTCCAGATTCTTAACCTTCCTGCCTCATCACCCACACTATAGGGAAGAAAAGTAATTCAATATAGGTTGTGCATGTGTAGCTATGCGAAACATGTCCATAGTGGATATATTGTGAAAGACTGACTATATTTCGTTCCATCCTAGTCCAGCCCCCACTTGTTCTATTCTCTACTTTGATCCTGTCCCATTTCAAAAGTGGATGCTTCAAACTCCCCTGCCCCCCAACCTGCCCTCCCTTCCATATACCCCCTCTGCTCCCCTTCCCCTCTACTCTCCTGTTGAGTGAGATACCCTATTTATTGTGTATGTCATTACCTCCCTAAGCCAAATTCAATGAGAATAAGGTTGACTCATTTCCTTTAGCCTTCCTGTCTTCCCCTCCATTATAAACATTTTCACTTGCCTCTTCAATATGTGATAATTTACAACATTTTTCTCTCCCCATATCCTCTCATTATATTCCTCTCTCACCTCTTCATTTCACCTTTTAAATATCTTCCCTTCCTATTCAATTGATCCTGTGCTCCCTGTCTATGTATACCTGTAGATATATACACACGGTAATATGTATTCATATGCCTATATGCCCTCATATATAGACATATATGTTGTATACATATACACACATGTACATATATATTTCTATTCCCTTCAACTATTCTCATGTTTAGAAAAGTTTCATAAGTTACAATTACAATTTTTCCATATAAGAATATAAGTAGTACAAATGTCATAAGTTCCTTAGGATATCTTTTCCCTATTTACCTTCTCAAGCTTCCCTTGTTTCTTGTAACTGAATGTCAAATTTTCTATTTATCTCTGTTTTTTTTTCTTTTTTTTTCAGTCAATAATGCTTGAAAGTCCTCTAATCCACTGAATGAACATATTTTCCCCTGGAAGATGATACACAGTTTTGCAGTGTAGGTGATTCTTGGTTTTAATCCCAGCTCCTTTAACCTCCAGAATATCATATTCCAAGTCCTTTGATCCCTCAATGTGAAGCTGCCAGGACCTAAATTATCCTGCTTCTGTTTACACAATATTGAAATCATTTCTTCATGGCTGCTTGTAATATTTTCTCCTTGATCTGGGAATTATGTAACCTGGCTATAATGTTCCTAGGAGTTTTCTTTGGGGGATCTTTTCAGGAGGTGATTGTTGGACTCTTTCAATGTCTATTTTGCATTCTGGTTCTAAACCATAAGGGCAATTTTCCTTGAGAATTTCTTGAAGGATGATTTCTAGGGTTTTTTGATCATGACTTTCAGGTAGTCCAATAATTTTTAAATTATCTCTCCTGGATCTATTTCCCAGGTCAGTGGTTTTTCCAATGAGATATTTCACATTGTTTTCGATTTTTTCATTTGTTTGGATCTGTTTAATAGTATATTGATTCTTCATAAAGTCACTAGCTTCCATTTGCTCCAATCTAATTCTGAAGGGATGATGCTCTTCAGTGACCTTTTGAAATTTTTTTTCATCTGGCAAATTAAGCTTTTTAAGTAATTCTTCACCTCATTGCCTTTCTAAGCCACCTTTGCCATTTGCGTTAGTCTATTTTTAAGGTGCTATTTTTGTCAGTCACGTTGTTTACTCTCATTTCATATATTTTGTGCATTGTTCTAATTACTCTTCCCAATTTTTACTCCACTTCTCTTATTTGATTTTGGAAGCTTTTGGTAAAGGAGTTCTGACTTTATTGTCTTCCTGCCATTCTATGCTTTGATCCTTTTTGGCTCAAGGATTTCTTACCATGTGGGCAAAGGCCAGATTGCATTCTGAATTCCCATGTCCCAGAGTCCACACTGCACTGACCTCTCACTTTGTCCTTGGTATCTATGGGTTTATCTGGAAATTGCCACAGCTACTGGTGATCTGAAATCCCTTCAGTAGGTGGCTAGTCAGACCTGCCCTGAGGTTAAAACCTCAGGCTTCTGCAGGGCTGGGCTCTGTTTCCAGAGTACTGTTCTGGCCACTTCCTGCCAGCCTGCCAGGCTGTCGTCAGCAGGAGGTTAGCTTCTCTCGGTGATTTTGTGGATTTCTTCACTCCAAAGTTTATCATTTTTTACGTGAGTTGGAGAAGGTGGGAGTCAGAGCTGTGTGAAAGTACTGTTTCTACTCCCCCATCTTATAACTGACATTAAAAAAAAAAAAACTTTCAACGTCCTTTAATACGTTATCTCATTTAAGCCTCTTGATAATCCTGTTAAATAGTCACCACATATATTATTATATGTATTTTACTGATTTGGAAACTGAACTTCAGAGATACTAACTGAATTTACCAGGTTCTCTATTCTCAAAGACAATATTTGACTAAGAATGTACCTATTTCTTTTACCTAATTTATATTTCAATACATCTAGGTTTTAAAACAAAACTTCTTCAGGAGCTGTTGTGATAAAAACAATTCCAAAATTAACTGAAATAATCAATTAATTTCATACTCAGTGTTGGCTATGCTTATTCAGAGACAGCAGAAAGAATAATTTATTGAACTTTATACCAAAACATTTTAACTTGCAGGATTTGCAAGACTTTGTGTTGTCCTGATATACCCTTTGAGGAATCAATACAATATCCAAGGCATGATAAGATATGAAAATAAAATATTAGATGAAATTAAAGTCTCTAGTTTTTTATCATTTAAATTTATTTTTTTCAATTTATGGAATGCAACAAGAATTTCTATAACAGAATAATAAAAAGATGATTATACATGAAACTGTTAATCTATGTTCAACTTATTATTCCTTTTAAATATACAACGATGTTTTCATGTACATTTCTTTTTTCACCTTGTTCTCCTCACCCTAGATTATGTTCACTAATAGAGACAAATTGGTATGCACACAGACAGACAGACAGACAGACAGACACACACACACACACACACACACAATAATGGAAATGGAATTTCAACCCTACAGTGCTATGGACTTGGTGATGTGATAAGAGGGGGCACAATTGGGGGAAGCTTGTGAGTCAGAATAACTTCTGGGAACAGCATCATGGAAGGGGAGAGAGAGAGAGAGAGAGAGGGAGAGAGAGAGAGAGAGAGAGAGAGAGAGAGAGAGAGAGAGAGAGAGAGAGAGAGAGAGAGAACGAGAACTGCCAGCTAAAGCTGCTTGGACTGCTGAGGGACAGTTGCAGATTCCCAGGACTTCTGAGAACTGCCACCCAGAGCTGCTGAAAACTGAGGAGGCATGACTTAGGTGCTGGTATTTTGTCTTTATGTGTTGATGTTACTTTGTCAGATTCATTTGTTGATAGAGGCCTCAGACTTTGTTGGGCCTAGGTTGATTTTGTGGGCAAAAGGTGAATTGGACAGGATTCCGGGAATGTGCATAAATGTTATGGTGTCTTTCTTAAGCTTTCTCTTTCCAGGAACAGAAACTGCTGAGAACTTGCCTCTCTTCAAGAGGACGGAAATACCTCTCCTTGTGTACTGAATTCTATGATGAAATTGTAACCTAGTTGTGACCTACGAGTGGATGGTCTTTTAGCTTTCCACTGCCGTTGTGAGGGTACTTAGTGGTGACTGATGCTATTATAATTCATTTGTGATCCAGGGGTGGAAAACTTTTGATTTTTGTACGTTGTGACTGACCAAGTTAATGTACTTTGTTAATGATTTGGAAACTAATCTTCAGTTGAATAAAGAAACGAGTCTGTGATTGACTAAATCAATATACTACCCAGGTTGGAGTACTTTGACCTTGTTACTCTATGATTGAATTGAGGACTTACTAGATGATTGAGTTCTGCAAGGTATATGCTGTATTTTCATTTTCTGTGAATGTTTTGTTTTAATTCATTACTGAATAAATGGAGTTTATTATGCTTATAATCAGAACCTTGGAGGATGCTCATGCTTGACATTAGACATATACAAACACTCGGAAAATTATTCTGTACAAACTTCTATTGATCATCTCTCTAGATACAACTAACACCTTTTTTCCTATATCCTTTATAGTCAAGTTGGGTATTTATAATTGTCAAAATGATTTATTCATTCAAAATCATTCTTAAAACAGTCTTGTCATTGCTATATAGAATGATCTCTTGATTCTACTCATTTTGCTCTTCATTTCCCCAACTAAAAAGGCATCCTTGTATTTTCCATTTTTTGCAACCATGAAGAGAAATGCTATAAACATTTTTAAAACACATGGGTTCCCTTATTTTCTTCCCTAATCAACTTTGAAAATAAGCCAAATAAAACTGCAAAAGCATTGCAGGGTCAAAGGGAATAGGTATTCTAATAATTCTTTGTGCATAATTCCAAATTGCTCTCCAAAATAGGTGAATCAGTAAATAATTACACCAACAATGAATTAGTGTCCCACTATTTCCATATTCCCTCCAACATTTTCTATTTTCTCCTTCTATTATTTTAGCCAATCTGGTAGGTATGAAATGATTTCTCAAGGTTGTTTTAATTTACATGTCTCCAATCAATAATAACTTAAAGCATTTTTTCCATATTACTATAAATTTTTTTTATTTCTTCATTGGAAAACTGCCCAATCAAATCCTTTGATCATTTATCAGTTGGGGAATGAATTGTGTTCTTGTATAGTTTTCAAAGTCCTTTTTAATTTGAGATATGAGACCTATGAGATTTTTGTCTGAGATTATAGGAATATAAATTAAGATCTTCCTTGCCCCTAGCCTTAAGTGCACCTGGAGCCTGTGGTGGGAGGCTTGTTTTTCAGGTGATACTTTGTGATTGGGCAGTGGATCAAGAAGGCTGTTGCATTCTCTGAGCCAGGAGAAGGCTATATAAGCCATGATGGGAGGCTTTGCTTTGGGGCTCACTTGGAGAAGTATTGTTTGGTTTAACCAGGCAAGACTCTGAGCAGCCATTGAGAGGCCCCTGACTTTGAAAACACAGATGTTGATGCTTCTCTCTCAGGTAATTGTGATTAGGTATGGATGTATGTAATGATTCGACAGTTTGGAAGCCTGTCTACTCAAATGTTTCTGTCTTGTAACTTCTGACTGTAACCTGTCTGTATACTCTGAAGTTCTAGAAGCTGCCCTTTTTCCCCTGAACTAGGTAAAGGATAAATGTTTGATGGATTAAAGAAAGATGGTTAATGCATTTTGAATCGCTTTCCTTTAGAAAAGCAGAACTAAGGACCTACATTCGCAGCCACCCTGGGAATGCTAGGGCGCTTGTTGCTACACTGAGAAATTTTAACAAAATTTTGCCCTAATTTTCTGCTTCCCTTTTAATCTTGTATACATTTCTCTTTTTTTGTTCAAATACAATTTCAGTGAAATGTAGTAAAAAGTATATATGTTGGAGTTGAGCCGAGCTGAGCAGAGGTCCCCATGAGCCAAGGTTTTAGGCCCAGGGTGGCAGGGCCAGCTGCCGGCTGGAGAGACCCCAGAACACCAGCAGCTCTGGTGACTCCAGAATTATCAACATAGACATGCCTAGGACAAAGTAAGAGGTTAGTGCCCTATGGGCATTGGGACCAATATTTTGGGAATGCGTCAGCTTCCTCCCCTGGGGGCTAGAAGCTGATGAGGAGAGACACCATTTTGTAGTTTTCAGAGGCAGCTCCAGCTCCTAGCCTGTGAACTGTAGGGAGATCCAGCGATCAGTCTTGGGGGGTAATCGCTCCAGCTTTAACCTCCCTGGATCTGGATTGTGATCTGGGGTGGAGGTTGTGGGTGGGTTTACAGGTTGCCAGGAACGGAAGTTGCCCCCCACACGTGCGGGACGAAAATTCCTCTATCTGTCCTTAAAGCCCAAAAGTCAAGTAATTGAGTGGCAACATGCCAAGGCAAAGGAAACAGAAAAATGCAAACCTAGACTCCTATTTTGGGGGAATAGAGAGGGAAAAGGACTGTGAGGTCAGAAATCCTGCTCCAAAAGCCCCAGGGGAAAACATGAGCAGGTTGCAGGCCATAGAGGACCTTAAGAAGGACTTTAAAAATCAAATAAGATAAGTGGAGGAAAAATTGGAAAGAGAAATGAGAAGGATGCAGGAAAAGTAGGAAATGAGGGTCAACAGCCTGACTGAGGAAAACAACACCTTAAAAAATAGACTAACTCAAATGGCAAAGGAGGCCCAAAAGGGCAATGAGGAGAAGAATGCATTAGCAAGTCGAATTTGCCAGATGAAAAAGGAATCTCAAAACTTCACTGAGGAGATTCATTCCTTCAGAGTTAGACTGGAGCAAATGGAAGCTAATGACTTTATGAGAAATCAAGAGGCTGTTAAGCAGATCCAGACAAATGAAAGATTATAAGGCAATGTGAAATATCTCATGGGAAAAACCACTGACCTGGAAAATAGATCCAGGAGGGACAATTTAAAAAATATTGGACTACCCAAAAGCCATGATCAAAGAAAGAACATAGAAATCACCCTTCAAGAAATTCTCAAGGAAAATTGCCCTGATGTTTTAGAACCAGAGGGCAAAATAGAGGTTGAAAGAATCCACCGATCACCTCCTGACAAAGATGCCAAAAAGAAAACTCCCAGGAATATTATAGCCAGCTTCCAGAATCCCCAGATCAAGGAGAAAATACTACAAGCAGCCAGGAAGAAACAATTTCAATATTGTGGAAACACAATCAGATTAGCACAGCACATGGCAGCTTCTACATGAGGGATGGAATGGCATGGAATATGATATTCCAGAGGGCAAAAGAACTGGGAATGAACCTAAGCGTCACCTACCCAGCAAAAATGAGTATTTTGTTTCAGGGGAAAATATGGTCATTCAGTGGAATAAAGGACTTTCAAGCATTCTTGAGGAAAAAAACCAGAGTTGAATAGAATATTTGACATCCAGACACAAGAAGCAAGAGATGCCTGAGAAGGTAATCAGGGAAAAGAAATCAAAAGGAACTTATCAAAGTTGAATTATTTACTTTCCTATATGGAAAAACAATAATTGTGACTGATGATATCTTTCTCAGTATGAAAATGATGGGAGAAGGGTGTGTGGTCATATGAATACATATGTGAATGTGTGTGTATATGGTTACAGTTATATATGGATAGAGGGCATAGGTTTAATTTGTTGGGAAGGGAGAATACTCAAGGGATGAAATTATGAGGTGAGAGAGGAAAGTGGCAAGAGGAGATGGGGAGAGACAGTATAGGGTAAACTATCTCATGTAGAAGAGGCAAGGGGAAGTGATTGCAAGGGAGGGGGAGAATAGGAAGGCAAAAAGGCAAAACCACATTCTCATTGAATTTGGTTCAGGGAGAGAATGACATACATACTAAAGTGGATATCTCAACCTGCAGCAGAATAGGGGGAAGGGGGATGAGAGGAGGGATGATGGATGGGAGGGCATCCTTGGGGTGAGGGGAGGTTTGAAGTACCCACTATAGAAGAGGGACAGGATCATGTAGGGAATGTACCAGGTGGGGGGTGGGATGAGTGGGAGGGAATTATAAGCAGCCTTGTACAATATATCTTCTATGATAATGTTTTGCATAGCTAGACATGTACAACATACACTGAATTACTTATCTACCCAGAGGGAATGGGTGACAAGGGAGGAAAGATATGTATCTGAAATCCAGGTCTCATTAAATGTTTCAAATATATATATATATATATATATATATATATATATATATATATATACACATATATATATAATTAATACTCTTTTGCTTGTAATTGGGAGATAAGATGTGCAGGTATTGGGACACAAAGTTTTACCTTCCTCTAATGGAAAAGTCAAAGGGTGTATGGGAGAACGTATGGGAGAGAGCATATTGGAGGAAGTGATATCTTTCGGGACTGCTATTTTGGGAGGGAGTGTTGGGGAAAAACGGCGGGGGGGGGGAGGAATGATTGTAACTCAAAATCTGATGGAAATGAATGATGTAAAACAGAAGTTAATAAAGCATTTATTTAAAAAAATATATATATTTTATATCTAAGCTTTGCTCTCTCTCTTTAATTCACAAATTGTCTACCTATCCATAAGTATAAGTAATATATTCCATGTTCTAATTTCATTGTAATGTCTTCATATCTAGGTGACGTATCTATTTTGACATTATCTGGGTAAATGGTGTTAGATATTGGTCTCTTTCGAGCTTCTGTCATACAGATTACCAGTTTTCCCAAAAATTTTTGCGAAATAATAAATTCTTATCCCCAAACTTTAATTCTGTACACGAATAAAATGCAAGGGTATAACATGTATTTGTTTCTATAAACAGTGTCGGCTCTGTTACACTGATACACTTCACTATTTCTTACAAAGTACCAAATAATTTTGCTAATTACTATCTTATAATATATTTTAATATTTTGTACTGCTAAACCTGCTTCCTTTACTGTTTCTCTCTGTCTCTCCGTCTCTGTCTCTATGTCTCTCTCTCTGTCTCTCTCTGTCTCTCTCTCTCTGTCTCTCTGTCTCTCTGTCTCTCTCTCTCTGTCTCTCTCTCTTTGTCTCTCTCTCTGTCTCTCTCTCTCTCTGTCTCTCTCTCTCTCTCTTGTTTTACATTAGGTACATTGATATTATTTTTAAAATATTAATTTGTTGGTTAATTGTGAGTTTACAAGATTCAAGTCCATAGTTCCTTGAGTTTCAAATATCCTTTTCCTCCCTCCCCCTAGTCCCCACCACAACATATAGTCCAGTATTGGATCTCCAGATAATTTTACTTTAGACATTAGTCAGATTACAAAGGCGTATTATACTATATGGAATGAAAACTATTAAAGGGGAAAAAAACCAAATAATGAAAAAAAAATGATCAAGTAGTTTGCTTCCATCAGGATTCAAACTCAGTTATTTTTCATTTTTTCTCTGGATGTAGGCATTTCTCTCCTTCATGAATCTTTTGGGATAGACTTATATCTGCTCCTCATTTCTTATAGCACAGTAGTATTCCATTACATGAATATACTACAACTTGTTTAGCCATTACTCAATTGATGGGCACCACTTTAATTTCCAATTCTTTGCAACCACGAAAAGATCTAGTATAAATATTTTTGTACATATGGGTATTCCTCCCTATCAACTCTTTGGGATATAACCCTAAAAGTGCTATTGCTGGGGCAAAGGGTATGAAATTATTTATAAACCTTTGGGCATAATTCCAGATTGCTATCCAGAATGGTTGGATAAGTTCACAACTTCACCAGCAATGCATTCGTGTTCCAATTTGCCCACATCCTGTCCAGCATGTATAATTTTTGTGATTTGTCATCTTAGCCAATCAGAGTGGAGAGACGTGGTAACTCAGAGTTGTTTTGATTTGCATTTCTCTAATCAATAGTGATTTAGAGCATTTCTTCATATGCTTATAGATATCTTTAATTTCTTTATTTGGAAACTGCCTGTTCATATCCTTTGACTATTTATCAATTGGGGAATGACTTGTATTCTTATAGATTTCACTCAATTCTATGTATATTTTAGAAATGAGTCCTTTATCAAAGATGTAGGTTGTAAAACTTCTTTCCCAGTTTCCCACGTCCCTCTTGATCTTGGTTACATTGGCTTTGTTTGTAAAGAAGCATTTAAATTTAATGTAATAGGGGCGGCTAGGTGGCGCAGTGAATATAGCGCCAGCCCTGGAATCAGAAGGCCCTGAGTTCGGAGCCGGCCTCTGACACTTAATCCATACGAACAAAAAAACCTAGCCGTGTAACCTTGGGCAAGTTACTTAACCCCAATTGCCCTAAAGGGGCGGCTAGGTGGCGCAGTGAGTAAGAGAGCCGGCCTCGGAGTTTGGATGACCGGAGATCAGATCCGGCCTCAGAAAATGAGCACCCACGCATAAATAATGACTAGCCGTGTAACCTTGAGCAAGTTACTTAACCCCAATTGCTTTAAAAAAAAAATTAATGTAATTAAAATTATCCATTTTGCATTTTATAATGCTCTCTAATTCTTGTTTGGTCCTAAAGTCTTTCCCTTTCCACAAATCTGACAGGTAAATTATTCCTTGCTTTCCCAGATTGCTTATAGTAACATCCTTTATACCTAGATCATACACCTATTTAGACTTGATTTTGGTATACAGTGTTAGATAATGGTCTATGCCCAGGTTCTGCCATATTATACTCCAGTTTTCTCAGCAGTTTTTGTCAAATAGTGAATTCTTATCCCCCAACCTGGGATCTTTTGGTTTATAAAACAATAGATTAATATACTCGTTAACTGCAGGATCTTGTGTGACCAATCTATTCCATTGATACACTACACTACTCCTCAGCCAGTACCAAGCAGTTTTGATGACTGCTGCTGTATAATACAGACTAAAATCCGGTATAGCTAGTCCACATTCCCTAGCATTTCTTTTAATTATTTCTCTTGATATTCTAGATCATTTCTTCCAAATATATTTTGTTACCATTTTGTCTAAAGCTATAAAGTAGGTTTTTTGTTTTTGTTTTTGTTTTTGTTTTTTTGTTTTTTTTTATAAAATGTATTTGTATGGCACTAAATATATTATTTATTTTGGGTAAAATTGTCATTTTTATTACATTAGCTCGACCCAACCATAAGCAGTTGATATTTTTCCAATTACTTAGATCTGATTTTATTTGTGTGAGAAGTGTTTTGTAGTTGTGGTGATATAGCTCCTGGGTTTCTTTTGGCAGGTAGATTCCCAAATATGTTATAACATCTACAGTGACTTTAAATGGTATTTCTCTTTTTATCTCTTGCTGTTGAATGTCATTGGAGATATACAGGAATGTTGAAGATTTATGTGGTTTATTTTATATCCTGCAATTTTGCCAAATTTATTTATTGTCTCAAATAATTTTTTACTTGATTCTCTAGGATTCTTTAAGTATATCATCATATCCTCTGCAAAGGGTGATAGCTTCTTCTCTTCTTTGCCTAATTAGATTACTTTGATTTCTTTTTCTTCTCTAATTGCTACTGGTAATGTTTCTAGTACCAGATTGAGGAAGAGGGGTGATAGTGGACACCTTTGTTTCACTCCGGATCGTATTGGAAATGCTTCTAGTTTATCCTCATTGCATATAATACTTTCTGATGCTTTTAATTAGATGCTATCTACAATTTTAAGAAAGGTTCCGTTTATTCCTATGCTTTCTAGTGATTTTAACAGGAATGAATGTTGTAATTTGTCAAAACCTTTTTCTGAATCTATTGAGATAATCATGTGATTTCTGCTCGTTTTATCATTGATATGATCAATTATATTAATGGTTTTCCTAATACTAAACCATACTTGCATTCCTGGAATAAATCCTACCTGATCAAAGTGTATACTTCTTATGATTAGTTGTTGTAGTCTTTTAGCTAATATTTTATTTTAATTTTTTGTATCTAAATTCATGAGGGTAATCGGTCTATAATTTTCTTTCTCTGTTTTATATCTTCCTGATTTAGGAATCAATAACATATTTGTGTCATAGAAAGACTTTGGTAAGACTCCTTCTTCACTAATTTTCCCAAATATTTTGTAGAGTATTTGAATCAATTGTTCTTTAAATGTTTGATAGAATTCACTAGTAAACACATTTGGCTGTGGGGATTTTTTTCGTAGGGAGTTCATTGATGGATTGTTTGATTTCTTTTTTCTGAGATGGGGGAAAGTAATTTACTTCCTCTTCAGTTACTCTGGGCAACATCTTTTTTTTTTTTGTAAATATTCATCCATTTCACTAAGATTGTCACATTTATGTGCATACAATTGGGAAAATATTTACTAATAATTGTTTTGCTTTCCTCTTCATTGGAGGCAGATTCACCTTTTTCATTTTTGATACTAATAATTTGGTTTTCCTATTTCTTTTTTTGTCATATTGACTAAGGGTCTATCAATTTTATTATTTTTTTTCATAAAACCAGGTCTTAGTTTTATTTATTAATTCAACAGTTTCTTAATTTCACTTTTATTAATCTCTCCTTTGGTTTTCAATATTTCTTATTTAGTACTAAATTGGGGATTTTCAATTCATTCTTTTTCTAGCTTTTTCAATTGCATGTCCAATTCTTCGACCTCCATTTTCTCTCATTTATTCATGCATGCACTCAGTTATATAAAATTTCCTCTAAGAACTGCCTTTAATTCATGCCACATATTTTGGTATGTTGTCTCATTATTATCATTCTCTGGAATGAAAGTATTGTTTCTATAATTTCTTGTTTTACCCACTCATTCTTTAGGATTAAATTCTTTAATTTCCAGTTAGTTTTTAGTATATCTTTCCATGGCCCTTTATTGCATATAATTTTTGTTGCATCATGATCTGAGAATGATGCATTTAATATTTCTGCCTTTCTGCACTGAATTGTGAGGATTTTATGCCCTAGTACATGGTCTATTTTTAGTATGTACAATGCACTGCTGAGAAGAAAGTGAATTCCTTTTTATCACCATTCAGGTTTCTTCAGAGAACTATTACATCAAGTTTCTCTAAAATTCTATTCACCTCCTTAACTTCTTTCTTGTTTATTTTGAGGTTAGATTTATCAAGTTCAAAGAGGTGGAGATTAAGGTACCCCTCTAGTATTGTTTTGCTATCTATTTCTTCCTCTAATTCCTTTAACTTCTCCTCTAGGAATTTGAACGTTATATCCCTTGGTGCATATATGTTAAGTAATGATATTGCTTCATTCTTGATGGTGCCTTTTAGCAGGATATAGTTCCCTTCCTTATCTCTTTTAGTTAGATCTATTTTTGTTTTTGCTTTATCTGAGGTAAGGATTGCTACCCCGGCTTTTTTTACTTGAGCTGAGGCATAAATTCTACTCCAACCTTTTACCTTTACCCTGTGGGTATCCATTTATTCAACTGTGTTTCTTGTAGACAGCATATTGTAGGATTATGGTTTTTAATCCATTCTGCTATCAGCTTCATTTTTATGGGAGAGTTCATCCCATTCACATTGACAGTAATGATAGCTATCTGTCTCTTCTCCTCCATTCTATTCCCTCCCCTGCTTATGTTTTTGTTTCTTCCTTCTCCCTTCCCCTCCTTGAAATTTTCCCTTTTGACCACCCCCTCCCCCATTGTTCTAACCCAGTGCCCCCCCTATTTTTCTACCCTCTCCCCTTACTACTATTTCCTTCCCCTTTATTCTCTTTTCTACCCTCTCTCTTTACTACTATTTCCCTCCCCTTTTCTCTCTTCCTGTTTATCCCCCCTTTGCCCTCCAACAGCCTATAGGACACAATAACTTTTAATACTTATCATAATATGTTACTCCCTGTTTGACCCCAAACCATTGATAGTAAATTTCAAACAATGCTCCTCTCCCTCCCTCCTTTTCCTCTGTTTAATGAATTTATGTGTTTATTCATGTTAGAATCCTAAACTTCTAGGCTGGGGGCTGATAGTCCCAGGAGAAACTGCTGTCGCTTCTGTGGCCCTGGAGCCTTCTCTTACCTGGCTCCAATGATTCCTTTTGTCCTCTTGTGAGATGCCAGTGAGATGACTGTGATTTGTCCTTGGTAAGTTGGCCAGCTGTGGCTTCATCTCTCTCTGTTGTAGCCTGTTTGTCTGCTCTCAAGTCTGAGCTGTGCAGACCTCACTTGCTCTGCGCTTGACCTGTCTGGACCCACTGGGCACTTTCCTGGGCTGGATTCTGTCATGCTCCATCTCCCAGTGGATTCTGTAACTCCAGAATCTGTTCAGATTCACTTTTTAAGATTTAGTGATGGGATTCACTTAGAGAAGTTACTGCTTCCTTTTCCCTATCTTGGCTCTACCCCCCACTGCTTTGATATTCTTGATTTGTTGTTTTTTCCAAATTATTTTTAAATGATTTTTTTTCTAATTCACTAAGGTTATGTTTTTTTTGTTTGTTTTTTTGTTTGTTTGTTTTTTTGTATTTAATTGTGATGGCATTGAATATATAAGTTGGTTTAGGGAAAATTGACATTTATTTTACTTTATTGTCCCTGCCTATCCAATAACAATTTATATTTATTCAATTATTTAATCTGATTTCATACTTTTGCCTTTTTTTAGGGGAGGGGAAATAAATCACGGTTAATTGACTTGCCCAAGGTCACATGGCTACTTTTTTTGTTGTGTCTGAGGCCAGGTTTAAACTCAGATTCTCCTGACTCCAGGGCTAGTGCTCTATTGACTACACCAACTAGCTGCCCCAGTCTGATTTTATTTGAACATTTTTTAAAATTCTGTTTATATAGTTGTTAAATTTATTTTCTTAGGTGTACTCCTAGGTATTTTATACTGTCTTGAGTTATTTCAAATGGGATATTTCTTACTATCTCTTCTTGCAGAGTTTTGTTTGTAACATATAAAAATGCTGATGAGTTATATGGAATTACTTTATATCCTGCTACTTCACTAAAATAATCTTTTCAACTAAATTTTTATTTGATACTTTGGGATTTTCCAAGTATATCATCATATTATGTGAAAAAAATAGGTTTATTATCTCATTCCCAATTCTGATTCCATTTCTTTTTCTTCTTTTATTGATATTGATAGGATTTCCAATAAAATATCGAATAATATTGGTGAAAGTGAGTATATGTGTTTCACACATGATCTTGTTGGGAAGGCTTCTAACTTATTCCCCTTACAAATGATGCTTGGTTATGACTTTAGATCTATGTTTTTTTTTTATCAATTTAAGGAAAAATTCATTTGTACCAACACTTTTAAATGTTTTAATATAAATGAGTATTAAAATTTGTAAAAAGCTTTTTCTGCATATATTCTTATAGCTATCTGATTTTTAAAATGTTTATTATTGATATAATCAGGTATGTTAATAGTTTTCCTTGTGTTAAACTATTCCTGAATTCCTGGTCTAAATCCCTTTTGGGGATAATGCATAATCTTCATAATATGGTTTTAAAATTCTTTAGCAAATATTTTATCTAGGAGTTTTCATCCATATTCATTAATGAAATTTTTCTGTAATTTTGTTTCTCTGTTTTTACTCTCCCTGGTATCAGTATCAGTATCATATTTATTCATGAAAGAATTCGGTATCTCATCTTTACCTATTATTCTAAATAATTGATTTAATCTTGGAATTGGTTGACGTTTAAATATTTGATAAAATTCTTTGTAAATCCATCTGATTTAGAGATATACATTATTTCCTATTCACATATTTTACTGTATTACATAGGTTCTAGTATATTTCCTTATTATTTTCATTCTCTTTAATGAAATTATTGATTTTTTTAAAGTATCTTTTTGATATATTGTAAAGTGCACTGGCACTGCAATCATGGAGTTGGACAACCTGGCTTCAAACTGTGCTTCTCATATTTCCTCCTTGTGTAACCACTGTCAAGTCATTTATTATTGCATGGTTTCACTTTTCTCATCTATAAAATGAAGTTGGAGTAAATAGCCCTTGAAGTCCCTTACATCTTCCAAAATTAGATTCAATTATTTTCTAATTACAAAAATAATAGTGCATTTTGCAAGCACATGAGTTATAATCACTGATTATGCTGCTTCAGTATAGAATCTCATGACTAGCCCCTGATTGGTGACTATTTTTAAAGGAAATAATGGACGAAAATAGGTGGATCAATCATGCCATTACTGCTTTGTTCACATTCGGACCATTTTGTTTTCCCCTTGGGAAACAATTTAAGTAGAAGGATTTTTTTCAGGCATGAATGTTCCCCTGCCTGATTAGAGAATTAACCTGAAACTGTACTCACCTACAGCAGCAGAAGTGAATTATTCTAGATCTCTTTCAGAGTGCTCTAAATAGTAACACCTAAAAGTCATGAATTTTCCCAGCAATCTCCCAGGGGTACCAATATAATATGATAGATGTACAGGCATGACGCTGTTCATCTTATGTCTTATGTCCTGTTCTCCGTATTTGATGTGCTATGTAACAAAACTGTTCAGCAGCACAACTGAGGAACATAAAAGCTTGGAAAAAATACAAAGATTGATTTTTGCTGCATTTTTCTCTGTTTCTTCATGTTTTCTCAATATAACAATGGTTGACATATTTAAATAAATTCTTTGTGATACCCAATTTATAATCATATATGGAAATAAATGCTTTTTCAATATCTCAGTCATACTTAGAACTTAACACATTGAACTGAATTTTTGCTGTTATTCAAGAAAGTTAGGGGCTCATTTAGATACTGTGGCATTGTCCATTTACCTCCAATGAGATATTAAAATATAGTTTAATGAAAAATTAATCTTTTTAATTTGAATAAAGCCCTGAATAATTGAAGGGTTAATATTCCCACATTCTTGAGGGGAGGGGAGACAAAATTCTAATGCACATAATACTAATCATCAAAAAGAAAGATTGTAGGATGTATAAATATATTTTAATAATAAGAAAGGCTATTTATTGATAAAATTTAAAACTCCTGTGAACTGCTAAAATGGAAGGTACCTCAGGTCACTAAAAGTGAACCTGGAATGACCCAGAGTAAGATCACAATTTACAAAGATTATAACTACATTGGAAGCCAAGATGGCAGAGTAGAAACAGGATGTCCAAGGCACTCTTCCCCTAGATTACCTCCAAACTATGTAAAAGGGGACGCTGAACAACTTCTGGAGTCCCAGCACCCACATAAAGACACAGAGAAGATAACCTCCCGCTGAGGACAGCGCAGCAGCCCTGCAGGAAGGAACAGCACAGCTCTCTGGGAGACAGCAGTGCAATGCAAAAAAGGTCAATGAGGAGAAGAATGCCTTAAAAAGTCGAATTTGCCAGATGGAAAAAAAGAATCTCAAAAGCTCACTGAGGAGATTCATTCCTTCAGAGTTAGACTGGAGGAAATGGAAGCTAATGACTTTATGAGAAATCAGGGAAAAGAAATCAAAAGGAACTTCTCAAAGTTGACCTATTTACATTCCTACATGGAAAAACCATAACTGTGACTGACAAAACCCCTCTCAGTATGAAAATAATGGAAGAAGGGTGTATGGTCATTTGAATACAAATGTGAATGGGTGTATATATTTTACAACTATACATGGATAGAGGGCATAGGTTGAATTTGTTGGGAAGGGATGATACTTAAGGGGTGAAATTATGAGGTGAGAGAAGCAAGTGGCAAGAGGAGATGGGGAGAGACAGGGTAAGGTAAACTATCTCATGTAGAAGAAGCAAGGGGAAGTTGCTGCAGGGGAGGGGAAGAATAGGAAGGCAAAAAGGCAAAACCACATTCTCATTGAATTTGGTTCAGGGAGAGAATGATATACATACTATATGGGATATCTCACCCTGCAGCAGAATAGGGAGAAAATGGATGAGAGGAGGGATGATGGATGGGAGGGCATCCTTGGGGGGAGGGGAGGTTCGAATTACCCACTATAGAGGGACAGGATCAAGTAAGAAATGGATCAGGTGGGGGTTGGGATGGGTGGGAGGGAATTATAAGCAGCCTTGTACAATATATCTACTATGGTAATGTTTTGCATAGCTAGACGTGTACAACATATACTTAATTATTTATCTTCCCAGAGGGAATGGGTGACAAGGGAGGAAGGGAATGGATTTGAAATTAGAGGTCTTAAAATTAAATGCTTCAAATATATATAAATGCTATTATTAATACTCTTTTGCTTGTAATTGGGAGATAAAATGTGCAGGCATTGGGGCACAGCGATTCACCTTGCTCTAATGGAAAAGTCGAACGGGGTATGGGAGAAGATATGGGAGAGAGCAGATTGGAGGAAGCGATATCTTGTGGGACTGCTATTCTGGGATGGTGGGTTGGGGAAAAACAGGGGGAAAAATTGTAACTCAAAATCTGATGGAAATGAATGATGTAAAACAGAAGTTAATAAAGCATTTGTTTAATAAAAAACAAGATTATAACTACATTTATTGTCTGAGAAGATGCTTGCAAGCTAGAGAAGATAAACAAGTTCTCAAATCCTCAAAGGGAAGAGGCAAAAGGGTGAGGTATTTATGCCTATTTGAAGTATTTGTGGCTAAGGAGGGAGGGGAAGTTAAGAGAGAAATACAATTGATTAGCACATCAGGGAAGTGGAGGTCTAGGGAAAAGATAACTGTAAACATGACTAATCAAACAGCAGGATGTTTGGGGCTGTTTAGATACATGATAAACCAATATGTTGGCTCTTCTTTGGATAAGTAAGGAACCAAGATGTCTGCTGCTCTTGTGAAGTTTCAGGAACTTCCAAGTTCAACTAACTTCAACATTTAATATTTATTTTCTCACAAAAGGTCACTAGACTGTCAAGCAGCCCTGGGCTTCAGAAGTCCTGCAGATTGGCTAGTTGCTGTGATACTCCATTGCTGGTTCCCCTGTGTAAAGAAGAAGCTCTGGCATATTTAACTGGCTAGTACAGGAACCACAAAGCTTAAGTCCACATTAACTAGTATATAAGGCAGAAGTGCTACATTCTGGACTAAGCATTTTTTCCATAAAAACAAACAAACAAACAAAAAACCTATGTAACCTTGAACAAGTCTCAACTTCTTCATTATCTGCAAAAAGGGGTAGAGGTGCAGATAGGAAACTGAGGGAAGAAAGGGGTAAGTTCAGTCCTGGCAAGAGGATCTTCTGAGCTAGGAATGGAGTGGACAATTACCCCAGTTAATGAGACATTGATTGAGAACTTATTATATGAAAATAGGAAAGCCACTGCTTTCTTTTCTTTTCTGGTACATCAATGTTATGTCTTTATATTTGAATAATATGGATATTATTTTTTTGCAGTCAGTTCATATGATTTACTAGTATGCTACTGTTTCCTTTTAAAATGGAAATACCATTTATAGAAGAAATGAAGTATTGTCTTTTTTTTCTAATAAGTAACAAAATAATTGACTAGGTTATTATATTGCCAATACGCCTACTGCCCTTTGTTACTTAATTCACCTAACTGATTCTGTGTTGTATTGACCAAATCATATAGCTAAAAATGAGTATTCTTCCAAAAGGAGGCAAAAATCTCTGCTCACTTTGTGTTACATCATTATCTCTTCTTTTTTTGTAAGAATTAACAGTCCTGTCCTTCACCCTTTCAACTGAGTATTAATTATTACAATTAAAATATTTTCCAGTCTAAATTATTTTGCAAAGAGCTTCTCAGTGCATAGGGGAAAAACATCCTTGCTTCAACATATTTGTTACTCGATATGATATGGGTACCACAGGAACAGTAATATAAGTTTAAACAAGAACAATAGGAAGATGCTCAACGAAGCCCTTCTCATATGAGCACTGAACTAGATTTCTTATAAGAAACTTGCCAAGACTCAGAGTCACTGATCCTCAGAGAAATTTTTTTTAATTTTTTTTAAAGCAATTGGGGTTAAGTAACTTGCTCAAGGTTACACGGCTAGTCATTATTTATGTGTGGGTGCTCATTTTCTGAGGCCGGATCTGATCTCGGGTCATCCCAACTCTGAGGCCGGTGCTCTTACGCACTGCGCCACCTAGTCGCCCCTTTAGGGCAATTGGGGTTAAGTAACTTGCCCAAGGTTACACGGCTAGGTTTTTGTTTGTGTGGATTAAGTGTCTGAGGCGGGCTGCGAACTCAGGTCCTTCTGATTCCAGGGCCGGCGCTCTATTCACTGTGCCACCTAGCCGCCCCCTCAGAGAAATTTTGATGGGATCAGTTAGAAGAGAGAAGGGAAACACAAGTATCAAGCCTCATTTTAATTCCTTCCTACTTTGGAATATCCCTTTTTCACATAGTGTACCTTTGTAGCTATTCAGAGCTCCCCAATCAGAAGCTATAAACTGGTGCATGGAAAGAGAAGTTAGCCTACCATGCATATTTTCAACCTCTTCTGCTGGCTTTGAGTGCTAATAAGAAAATATTTAGGCTTCAGAAATTATAGACTTAAATTTCCTTGATGTTGGAGAAAAGCCAAATTAATATAAAAGTAGCATCATTTGCCATGTACAATATCACCTTCTACTTACAATACAGGTTTGTTTTTTTTTAATGGAGTTCACATAATTGAAATACATGCATAACATTTTGAGGCTGGAGAAAACTATCCTGGGACCTGTTTTTGACAGGAGAAAATTAAGTAGTAAAAAATAGAATAAAATGAAATAAAATAAAATCATTACCAAGGTTGTGGCACCATGTACCTATCTTAAACATAAGTCAAATTTTCTCTCTGCCAAATATATTGCCTTCCCTAAAGAATGGGCTTCTTTTTTTAAAAAATTAAGTTATATACAGAAAGAAATCTACTTGAGCATTCTATAGCTAATACAATTCTACTTTTCTTTTTATTAAGGGAAAAAAATCCTTTTTATTTTAAAAATAGATGTACTTCAATGAGCGACTAAACATGGACTAATTACAGCAGTATCATTGCATTCTCACTTAAAGTTTGATAGTCACATCTCAAAAAAGGAAGGAAAAAACCCATCATTGATTTTTTTTGCATTCATTTATTTTTAAACAAATGCTTAATTAACTTCTGTTTTACATCATTCATTTCCGCCAGATTTTGAGTTACAATCATTTCCCCCCCCATTATTCCCCTACCCAACCTCCCAGAATAGTAGTCCCACAAGATATAGCTTCCACCAAACTGCTCTCTCCCATACCTTCTCCCATACCCCCATCGACTTTTCCATTAGAGAAAGGTGAGTCTTTGTGTCCCAATGCCTGCACATCTTATCTCCCAATTATAAGCAAAAGAGTATTAATAATAGTATTTATATATATGTGAAACATTTAATGTTACGACCTCGAATTTCAGATCCATTTCCTTCCTCCCATGTCACCCATTCCGTCTTGGGAGATAAGTAATTCAGTATATGTTGTACATGTCTAGGTATGCAAAACATTATCATAGTAGATATATTGTACAAGGCTGCTTATAATTCCCTCCCACTCATCCCACCCCCCACCTGGTCCATTCCCTACATGATCCTGTCCCTCTTCTATAGTGGGTACTTCCAACCTCCCCTCCCCCCAAGGATGCCCTCCCATCCATCATCACTCCTCCCATCCCCCTTCCCCCTATCCTGCTGCAGATTGAGATATGCCATTTAGTATGTTTGTCATTTTTCTCCCTGAACCAAATTCAATGTGAATGTGGTTTTGCCTTTTTAGCCTTCCTTATTCTCCCCCTCTTTTGCAACCACTTCCCCTTGCTTCTTCTACATGGGATAGTTTACCCTACCTGTCTCTCCCCATCTCCTCTTGCCACTTTCCTCTCTCACCTCATAATTTCATACCTTGAGTATTCTCCCTTCCCAACAAATTCAACCTATGCCCTCTATCCATATATAACTGTAACCATATACACACATTCACATATGTATTCATATGACCACACACCCTTCTTCCATTATTTTCATAGTGAGAAAGATATCATCAGTCACAATTATTGCTTTTCCATATATGAATGTAAATAGTTCCACTTTGATAAGTTCCTTTTGATTTCTTTTCCCTGATTTCCTTCTCAGGCATCTGTTCCTTCTTGTGTCTGCATGTCAAATTTTCTATTCAGTTCTGATTTTTTTTCCTCAAGAATGCTTGAAACTCCTCTATTCCACTGAATGACCATATTTTCCCCTGAAACAAAATAGTCAGTTTTGCTGCGTAGGTGACTCTTGGGTTCAGTCCCAGTTCTTTTGCCCTCTGGAATATCATATTCCATGCCCTTCGATCCCTCAGTGTAGAAGCTGCCAGGTCCTGGGCTATTCTGATTGTGTTTCCACAATATTGAAATTGTTTCTTCCTGGCAGCTTGTAGTATTTTCTCCTTGATCTGGGGACTCTGGAAGCTGGCTATAATATTCCTGGGAGTTTTCTTTTTGGGATCTTTTTCAGGAGGTGATCAGTGGATTCTTTCAACCTCTATTTTGCCCTCTGGATATAAAACATCGGGGCAGTTTTCCTTGAGAATTTCTTGAAGGGTGATTTCTAAGTTCTTTCCTTGATCATGGCTTTCGGGTTGTCCAATAATTTTTAAATTGTCTCTCCTTGATTTATTTTCCAGGTCAGTGGTTTTTCCCATGAGATATTTCACATTGCCTTCTAATCTTTCATTTGTTTGGATCTGCTGAACAGCACCTTGATTTCTCATAAAGTCATTAGCTTCCACTTGCTCCAATCTAACTCTGAAGGAATGAATCTCCTCAGTGAACTTTTGAGATTCTTTTTCCATCTGGCAAATTCGACTTTTTTAGGCATCCTTCTCCTCATTGTCCTTTTGGGCCTCCTTTGTCATTTGAGGTAGTCTATTTTTTAAGGTGTTGTTTTCCTCAGTCAGGCTGTTGACCCTCATTTCATACTTTTCCTCCATCCTTCTCATTTCTCTTTCCAATTTTTCCTCCACTTCTCTTATTTGATTTTTAAAATCCTTCTTGAGGTCCTCTATGGCCTGCAACCTGCTCATGTTTTCCCCTGGCGCCTTTGGAGCAGGATTTCTGACCTCACAGTCCTTTTCCCCCTCTATGCCCCCAAAATAGGAGTCTATGGTTGCATTTTTTTTGTTTCCTTTGCCTTTGTATGTTGCCGCTTAATTACTTAAATTTTGGGCTTGTTGCCACACTATAGCTTTAAGGCCAGATAGAAGAATTTTCGTCCCGAATGTGTGGGGGGCAACTTCCGTTTGCACGTTGTAAACCCACTCACGACTTCCACCCTAGATCACAATCCAGATCCAAGGAGGTTAAAGCAAGAGCGATTACCCCCCCAAGACTGATCGCTAGATCTCCCTACAAATTTGCAGGCCGGGAGCTGGAGCTGCCTCTGAAAACTACAAAATGGCATGTCTCCTCAGCAGCTTCTAGCCCCCAGGGGAGGAAGCCGACGCATTCCCTAAATACAGCTCCCAAAGTCCATAGGATTCTAACCTCTTACTTTGTCCTAGGCAAGTCTATGTTGATAATTCTGGAGTCTCTATGACTGCTGGTGTTCTGGTGTTCCTCCAGCCGGCTGCTGGCCCTGCCGCCCTGGGGCTAAAACCTCGGCTCATGTGGACCTGGGCTGGGCTCGGCTTGGCTCCTGCACTCTGCGTGCTGTGTGCTGCTGGCTCCCAGAGCGCTGCACTGGTCCTTCCTGCAGGGCCGCTGGGCTGTCCTCAGCGGGAGGTTAGCTTCTCTGTGTTGTTCTGTGGGTGCTGCGCCTCCAGAAGTTGTTCAGAGTTCCCTTTTACATAGTTTGGGGGGAATCTCGGGGCAGAGTGGCTTGGAGGAGCTGTTTCTACTCTGCCCTCTTGGCTCCGCCCCACAATTCTACTTTTCAAAGTAAGAAGGATACCACAGAATAGGCATGTCTTATTGGAAATCATGCATAACATGCCATAGAAAAATTATTATTATTATTAACATTATTATTATTATTATTATTATTTGCTATTTGTTGTGCAATTGAGGTTAAGTAACTGGCCCAAGGCCACATGGCTAGGTTTTTGTTTGTGTGTTAAGTGTCTGAGGCCAGATCTGAACTCAGGTCTTTCTAACTCCAGGGCCAGCGCTCTACTCACTGTGCCACCTACCCACCCCCATAGAAGAATTATTTAATCTCTTTTTTGTCAAAAGCAGTGGTACAATACCATCCAAATGAAAAAGCATTTATTAGTTATCATACACAGTGATAAGCACAGGATTTGAATGAAAAGTCAAAACATTCTCTGACCCCAAAAAACCACTAGCAGAAGAGACAAAAGGCACATATGTAGATATATTCAAAGTATGTTTAAGTAACCTTAGGAAGAAAGGAAATATATGTGTGTGGGGGGGGGGTGAAGATTGGGATCAGGAAATGTCTACCATAGAAGCTACCTCTTGAGTCAAATTTTGAAGTTAGACTGGAATTCTAAGAGTTAGAATTGATGATGAAGATAATTCTAGCCATGAGGTATAGAGAATACCAAGGCATACAGATGGGAGATGGAGTTTCTTATATTATATGAAACAGAAAGTAGGCTGGTAGAGATGGATTGTAGTGTGAGGAAAGGGAGTAATGGGTAAGAATGTTAGAAAGATGGCAAAGGGCCATGTTTTCAAGGGTTCTAAATTTCAAAAAGACATATTTCTACTTGACTATCAATATAATATTGTAATGTGATTTTATTGAATAAAGGGTAGACATGGTCAGGCCCATAGCTTAGTAAAGTCACTTTGGTGACTCCGTGAGTCATATGATGAAGTTGAGAAAGACATAAGGCAGGGAGAACAATTAGTAAACCATTACAGTAATATAGACAGAAGAGGACTGATGGTGAATTTGAAGTTTAGAGACAATGGGGGTAGTTGTTCCTTCAACAGTAATTAGGAAATTCAGAAAAGTAAATTTTGAAAAAAAAATGAGGTTCATTTTGCATATATTAAGTTTTAAATTCCTACAAGGCAAGCAGTTCAAAACATTCAATATATAGATAGGTACCAATCTATATAAGTGAAGGAAGTTACCATGCCAGGAAAATATTTGGCGTTGACATCAACCACATTAAATCTTTTAAGAATAATGATGGAATTTATTTACATGTAATTTAAGCTGTTGAGGGCAAGAACTTGCTTTCATTTTCTTTTTCTTTCCTCCTCACCTCATAAACCATGTCCTGAATAAAATAAGAACTAAAAGTTTTATATCGGTTTAGTTTAAATTGAATTGACTTAATATAGAAACTTGGTTTCTAAATGTTAAAGAGTTATCCAGAAGGTTTTCAACCACAATGGACATGAGGATTCTATCAGATCATTTCTAACTAGTAACCAAGCAATCAATAAACTTTTGCTTTTCTTATCATCTTTCACTTCCTTCTTCTCCTCATTTTTTCATTTCATCAAATCTCTAGAGGTATTTAAGCTTTACACAATAAGATCAAATCAAACACTTGAATTAAGTAATTAAAATTAATTTTCTAGTATTTGCAATGAGGTAAGTCATTTCAACTGATTAGTTTGATGTATAAGATATCCAAGATAGGCCAAAAAGTAAAAGATGCTTTCAGAGTATGTCTAGCATACTAAAAAAAAATGTTAATGACAATAATATTTACCAATATTTCATATGGCATTTGAGAAAATTCTAATGGAAAATGGTGACTAAGTCATAATATAGTTATCAATTCAAATGTCAGCCATTTTTATGTTTTCAAAGAATGTAGTATTAACATAGATTCTTCCCCCTCCCCCTTTGGTCAGATAAATGGAATATTTTAAACCATAATATAATGAGCAAGGTCTAAATGCATTTCAATAAAATTTTCCAGTTGAAAAAATATTTTTTGGATTAATTCCAAATGAATATGTCTTTAAAAGGGTGCAATTTTTATAAAGTTGTGATAATAAAAAAGGGTCTATTAAAAGCTTGCATGAAAACTTAATGGCAAAGTATGTAACTAAAATATTTGAATGTAATTATATATAATTATTCATGTTCTATTTATGCTACTGCCAAATTAGAAATGTGCAATTTGACATACTGATTTTATGATAAGTACATATTACATTTTAATATTCTATAGTCTTATAAACCAAAATGTAGAAGATTTGCATTTCAAAACAAATTTATAAACCATTTCATTTTAAATATTTGATGTTACATTCCATTAACATAACATTTTAGACCCAAATTTTCAATATTTTAACTATTTTTAGCTTCTGAAGATTTCACTAAAGGGATAATATAGTCTTTTTATCATAAAAGAGGTAGCATAAGACTTGTGAAAAAAGTACTTGGCTTGAAGTTAGCAGAATTATTTTATAGATGTGACTCTGCCATTGATTAGCTTTGCAACATGGAGAAATCTTACAACCTTCCTAAAATTAAATTTCTAACCTGTAAAATAAAGATTATAATCATAATCCTAGCCAAGAATTTAGATACATGGGATGAAACCATTTGTAAATATGGGTGAAGGAAATTAGACGCAGGTCATTTGAAGAGAGGAGTTTGAGGGTTAGAAAAAGATAGAGACAGAGAGACCGACACGCAGAGAGACAGAGACAGAAAAAGAAACAGAGAGACAGAGAGAGACCGACAGAGAAACAGAGACAGAGAGAGATAGAGAGTTTATTATTTAGGGGTGGTGGCAGAAAGAGAATCTGAAAGTGACAGTGGGGAGCAAGGTGCATGTCTCCTTTGCCCTCTTATGTTTCCAGGTTTTGGAGGTGGGTAGGTAAGCCACATACTACCTTTGAGAATGCCAATAAAATGGTATTTTGAAGGAAAAAAATCAGGAGTAAACTAGGCTTAGTGTTTATCAGAAGAAAGAAGGGATGATTTTGGAAGAAAAAAGTATCATAGGATCATAAATTTATAGCTCAAAAAGACACTGTTCAGCATATATTTAAATATATTTTTACAATGGAGAAACTTGAGATAGAGAGATGTAAAATAAATAGCCTAAGGTTTTACAGATTTTCCTCATACAATAATTCTATTTCTCACATCCATATCTTTGTGTGTGTGTGTGTGTGTGCGCGCGTGTGTGCACATGCATATGCCTTCAAGTATGTATGTGTGTGTATTCTGTCACATACTTCCCAAGAGACTTTGGTCAAGTCATTCAAGGTCTCTGGGTCTCAGTTTTTTAATCAGAAAATTGGAAGGTTTGAAGAAATTGGGCTCTGTCTTCAAATTTAGAATAACGATGCTCTGACTAGGAGGCTCTACAAGTGTAAAATCAATCAAAGCAGCTCTTCTGAAGACTGCTGCTATGAATAAGTTTAAAGGTCTAATCCCATAGTATAGTGAACTCTCTATTCAGCATTAAACAAAGTATAACATACAAGAAACTAAAGCATAACATTCATAAAATAATAATATGACAACATAGATTAACTTATTACTAAGGTGGCCACATAGCCTTGAACAAAATCCATCATTCTGTATATCTTATAGTCACTTTTAAGGCATTGCAGAAAATACAAACAACATCTACCAGTTGATCACAGAAAGTTACAATCTCCTCAGTCAATATGGGGTATCCAAATAAAGTTCTCTTTCATTTTCTCTAGAGACTGACTTCCACTCATCCTTAAGTCAATCATTTTCAAGGGGAAAGTATAAAGTCCAAAGCAGAAAATACAAATTCCATCCACTCCTAGGTCACAGTAAGTTACAAAACTCATCAATCAATACAGAGTATCAGAGTAAAGTCCTCTTTCATCCTGACTTGAGACTGGCTTCCAAACCTCATGTTTTCTGTTCCATGGGTTGTCCACTCTTAATTCTTGTCTGGATTCACACATAGGCAACTCTTCACTCCTGTTCCATATCTCAGTTCATGGGTACTGCTCAATTCCAAACTCAGCACAGTTTCTGTTTCTAGGAAAACAAAGCTTAACAGAGCTAAAATAATATTTGAATACATTTCCAGTGCCATCATTTCGATTTACTTTCTCTCTGAGAAACCAATATAGAATAACAGACAAACCTTCTGGCTGAGAAAGAAACAGAACAACAGCAGAGAGAAGGAATCATAAACATTCTCTCTCTCAGTTGTGAGTGCTCCCACCTCTGATTGTGCTCTTATCTGCTCCTTCCTGTTCCAGCATTTTTTTGCAAGCTCCTCCAATATGGGCTCCCATGTTATTACATTTGGTCTATTAAGGGAAGGGAAGATTTTCAGACTCTCTTAGGCCTATTAAGGGCAAGATAATGTATACTATTTCTTTTTTTTTTAAACAAACACTTTATTAACTTCTCTTTTACATCATTCATTTCCCCCAGATTTTGAGTTATAATCATTTTCCCCCCATTATTCCCCTACCCAACCTCCCAGAATAGCAGTCCCACAATATATAGCTTCCACCAAACTGCTCTCTCCCATACCTTCTCCCATACCCCCATCGACTTTTCCATTAGAGGAAGATGAATCTTTGTGTCCCAATGCCTGCACATCCTATCTCCCAATTATAGGCAAAAGAGTATTAATAATAGTATTTATATATATATATTTGAAACATTTAATGTTACGACCTTGAATTTCAGATCCATTTCCTTCCTCCCTTGTCACCCATTCCTTTTTGGGATATAAGTAATTCAGTATATGTTGTACATGTCTAGCTATGCAAAACATTATCATGGTAGATATATTGTACAAGGCTGCTTATAATTCCCTCCCACTCATCCCACCCCGCACCTGGTCCATTCCCTACATGATCCTGTCCCTCTTCTATAGTGGGTACTTCCAGCCTCCCCTCACCCCAAGGATGCCCTCCCATCCATCATCCCTCCTCTCATCCCCCTTCCCCCTATCCTGCTGCATGTTGAGATATCCCATTTAGTATGTATGTCATTTTCTCCCTGAACCAAATTCAATGTGAATGTGGTTTTGCCTTTTTAGCCTTCCTTATTCTCCCCCTCCTTTGCACCCACTTCCCCTACATGAGATAGTTTACCCTACCATGTCTCTCCCCATCTCCTCTTGCCACTTTCCTCTCTCACCTCATAATTTCATCCCTTGAGTACTCTCCCTTCCCAACAAAATCAACCTATGCCCTCTATCCATATATAACTGTAACCATATACACACACATTCACATATGTATTCATATGACCACACCCCCTTCTTCCATTATTTTCATAGTGAGAAAGATATCATCAGTCACAGTTATTGCTTTTCCATATAGGAATGTAAATAGTTCAACTTTGATAAGTTCCTTTTGATTTCTTTTCCCTGATTACCTTCTCAGGCATCTCTTGCTTCTTGTGTCTGGATGTCAAATTTTCTATTCAATTCTGGTTTTTTCCTCAAGAATGCTTGAAAGTCCTCTATTCCACTGAATGACCATATTTTCCCCTGAAACAAAATACTCAGTTTTGCTGGGTAGGTGGCCCTTGGGTTCATTCCCAGTTCTTTTGCCCTCTGGAATATCATATTCCATGCCCTTCGATCCCTCAGTGTAGAAGCTGCCAGGTCCTGGGCTATTCTGATTGTGTTTCCACAATATTGAAATTGTTTCTTCCTGGCTGCTTGTAGTATTTTCTCCTTGATCTGGGGATTCTGGAACCTGGCCATAATATTTCTGGGAGTTTTCTTTTTGGGATCTTTTTCAGGAGGTGATCTGTGGATTCTTTCAACCTCTATTTTGCCCTCTGGATCTAAAACATCAGGGCAGTTTTCCTTGAGAATTTCTTGAAGGGTGATTTCTAGGTTCTTTCCTTGATCATGGCTTTCAGGTAGTCCAATAATTTTTAAATTGTCTCTCCTGTATCTATTCTCCAGGTCAGTGGTTTTTCCCATGAGATATTTCACATTGCCTTCTAATCTTTCGTTTTTTGGATCTGCTTAACAGCATCTTGATTTCTCATAAAGTCACTAGCTTCCATTTGCTCCAGTCTAACTCTGAAGGAATGAATCTCCTCAGTGAACTTTTGAGATTCTTTTTCCATCTGGCAAATTCGACTTTTTAAGGCATTCTTCTCCTCATTGCCCTTTTGGGCCTCCTTTGCCATTTGAGGTAGTCTATTTTTTAAGGTGTTGTTTTCCTCAGTCAGGCTGTTGACCCTCATTTCATACTTTTCCTGCATCCTTCTCATTTCTCTTTCCAATTTTTCCTCCACTTCTCTTATTTGATTTTTAAAGTCCTTCTTAAGGTCCTCTATGGCCTGCAACCCGCTCATGTTTTCCCCTGGGGCTTTTGGAGCAGGACTTCTGACCTCACAGTCCTTTTCCCGCTCTATGCCCCCAAAATAGGAGTCTAGGGTTGCATTTTTCTGTTGCCTTTGCCTTGGCATGTTGCCACTTAATTGCTTGACTTTTGGGCTTGTTGCCACACTATGGCTTTAAGGCCAGCTAGAGGAATTTTCGTCCCGAACGTGTGGGGGGCAACTTCCGTTTCTGGCAAGCTGTAAACCCACCCACAACTTCCACCCTAGATCACAATCCAGATCCAGGGAGGTTAAAGCAAGAGCGATTACCCCCCAAGACTGATCGCTGGATCTCCCCACGATTTGTAGGCTGGGAGCCGGAAATGCCTCTGAAAACTACAAAATGGCGTGTCTCCTCAGCGGCTTCTAGCCCCCAGGGGAGGGAGCTGACGCATTCCCCAAATACAGGTCCCAAAGTCCATAGGACACTAACCTCTTACTTTGTCCTAGGCATGTCTATGTTGATAATTCTGGAGTCGCCACTGCTCCTGGTGTTCTGGGGTTCCTCCAGCCGGCTGCTGGCCCTGCCGCCCTGGGGCTAAAACCTCAGGAGGACCTGGGCTCTGCTCGGCTCCGCTTCCTGCGCTCTGCGCGTTGCCGGCCCCCAGACCACTGCGCTGGTCCTTCCTGCAGGGTGCTGGGCTGTCCTCAGCGGGAGGTTAGCTTCTCTGTGTCGTTCTGTGGGTGCTGGGGCTCCAGAAGTTGTTCAGAGTCCTTTTTTACATAGTTTGTGGAGAATCTGAGGGCAGAGAGGCTTGGACAAACTGTTTCTACTCCGCCATCTTGGCTCCGCCCCCAAAAGAGCTAATGTATACTATTTCTAATCAAAGACTATTAATATAATCAAAGGTGATGCAAAAGGCACTTGATTAGATAAAATTCAATCCAGAAAAACATCAAAAAATCCTATTTTGTTTGCTATTACAAGACATGTATACTAATAATTGTTGAAGTCCTTAATCTCATTAGTGCGAGTCTTCCCACCATCAGTACATACAGTAACCCATTTTCATATATATTATGCTTGGTTAATCTGTACTG
Organism: Gymnobelideus leadbeateri; assembly: GCA_011680675.1. NCBI lineage: Eukaryota > Metazoa > Chordata > Mammalia > Diprotodontia > Petauridae > Gymnobelideus > Gymnobelideus leadbeateri. The sequence goes on along the minus strand of WOXC01007631.1, from coordinate 344,021 downwards.
TAGCCTTCTTATAAAACCGCACTAATGAGTCTATATAGCAAATGAGAGATCTACCCCCGTCTATCTTATTATTCCATGGACATAAATTTGGCATACTGGCTGTTCATCTGTAATTCTCTCTTGCTACATTGATAGTCCTCCTTTCTTTCTAACACATATTCCTGGACTATGACTTTATGCCACTTCTCATGTACATAAAATTGCTGGCTTTATTGTTGCAGTTTGAGTCCACCATATAGTGGGCCTAAAGACTCTATTAGCTTTGGGATTTACTGCTAAAATTTGATTCTGTGAGATTATTAATAACAAATATCTTGGGGAGATAGAGAGATTCTCACCTTTTACTATATTCCTCATTTTAAAAGTTCAGTTCCTCAGGAGGACATTACTGTTAAAGAGATCGCATTGACTCACCTGATCTTGGTCAGATCCCACCAAACATTGCAAGAAAATTAATCTAGTATGTGGAAGCGCATTGTATTCTGCTCAGGGCTGGTGGCATATATATTTTTTAATTGATAGCCTAAAGCTATGGGTGGTCTAGTAAAAAGATACTTTCCCTATCCAAGAGACATATAGCCCTTCATTTTAATATAGCCCAATTCCACTTGCATTTAACAATTAGATTCAATTGCTGTTTGGTGAATAACAGTGGGTCTATTCCCCCACGCCCATTATTGTATTGTATCCAAGATAGATGGCCTAATGACTATCCTTTTATTAATTATCTGCTGACCTTATGAATAAAAACATTAAATTAACCATAAACTATGTCTCTTGAACCACTTTAAATGTTGCAATTCTTTATAGATGCAGTGTTCCTCAATTTAAAAACAGTATATTGGGAGCACATTGGTGTTGAGTAGATGATATTTGGTTTAAAAAGATTGAGACAATTGAAAATTTGTGATTTCCCTCCTTTTTTTCTCCTTTCCATTTAAGGGTCTATCTTTAATGTTAATTCTATATAGATTGATTTATGAGTTATCAATTAACTAGGAAGCTAATTATAAATATGACTGCATTTTTGTATGTGTGTATAAAGTGTATATGTATAATGTGTAGGTATGTGTATGTATATTCACATATATGTGTATGTGTGCAAATGTTTATATGTGTGTATATATGCATGAATATATATGATCCCCTCCCTAAGCATCACATGTCATACTCTAAACAAAGTGACCTGCCTACTGTTTTCCCATCCATATGTAACATTCATTCTCCTTCTATGCCTTTGTACAGGCCTTTCTACATTCTTTGATTGTTCTCCCCAATCACCCCTCCTGTTATAAGCTTAATAAAAGTTTATTGATTCATGAAAACTCCTATATACAGAAGTGTCTTGGTGAAAATCAGTATTCTGGAGGAAAATGTACACATGAAACATTTTTTTAAGTTTATTCTGAATTAACATTTCCTCAATCACATTCTTAGGTCTAGACAATCAACAAAACCATAAATCCAGCCCTGATTTGCAAAATTTGCTGATTTCCAAAGTGTATGCACCCTAAATATTTAACAATTAGCTATCATGAACAGGTATGAGCTAACTTCAACATACTTCTCCTCACCTCTTCAAAACCTAGCTCAAGTGCCACAGTCTTCAAGAGGTCTTTCTTGATTCCAACAGTCATTTATGTCTCCTCATCCCCACTAAATCACATGCATTTACTCATCATGTATCCTAGTTACTTATCTGTTAAAATGACCTTTCCCCTCAGTATTCATTTTGTATATTGCCATTATTTACTTACTTATAAACATTTCATATACCTAACTTATTTAAGCTACTACCCATTTTTGTTTTCATCAGTGGAGATTCCCATCTACTCCTACTGATATTCAACTTTGGCAATTATTTTTCCTAATTTTTGGCACACTTCCAACCCCCCTTACTCTTTCAATCTCATTGATACTGAATACCTGTGGAACAAACACCTTTTGCCTTCCTATTTGCATTTCTGGGGGCTTGCTCTCATCTCAATTGACCTAAATCCTACCTTACCAATGTCCCAGCTCAGGGTTTCTTGCTGCTTTCCTTGGTCCCTCTGGAATTTCCACTTTATAATTAATAATCTTCCCTTAATTTTCTATTCCTTTCTCTTAAGAAGTTCCAGAAATAACACATTTATTATTTTTTCTTCAATATCTTTTACGATGAATGTACGAATGGAGTGAGTATTTATGAAATACCTACAATTTTTAGGTCACTGTGCTAGGAACTTTTCAACTAATACCTAGTTTGATCCTCACAACATCCCTGAGAAGGATGTTCTATTATTATCGTCATTTTATAGTTGAAAAAAATGTAAGGCTAAGTAACTTGCCGAGACAAAATGTTTCAGGCCATAATAGAATCTTATGTTTTATCAATATAGTAAATATACAGAAGAATTAAAATAATTACATAAACTGATACAAAATGAAATAGACAAGCTCACAAAAACAATTTGAACAATGATTACAATAATGGAAATGAACAAAAATTACAGAGCAAGGGAAAATCAATGTGGGAAAATTATGAATAAACATGGATGCAAAGACATGAGAATTCTCTTTCCTCCCACATGCTCCTTTTCAGAGATATGAGGTTCATAAGTGTTTAATTTTGCCAAATATTATAAGATTTTATATAAATATAGATACATATGTATATGTTTTGTTTATTATTTTTCTTTTTTCCGATTTTATTACTTTAAATTTGTCACTAGTGATGTCTTGATGTGGAGGGTAACTTAGAAAGATGCAAGGGTAAAGGAGAGGTTAAATACCTTGAGCAGGGTCAGACATCAAGTCTTTGAGGCATGATTTTAATTCAAGTCATCCTTCCTCTAGACTCATGACTGTATCCATTGGGATACCTAGCTGCCTCCTTCCTCATTACTTTTAACTTATGACTCCTAAGAGATCTTAATTCTTCCAAATGACAAGGTCTCTATGAGTATTCTATCCAATACTTGTCCATTCTCTCAGAACTCCAATTCACTGGTCCTAGAGGTGATACTTCTTGAATCCCAATGCTTCTTCTAGACCATCTCACTAATGCCCTCACTCAACACCCTTCACTCTTTTTAGTATATATTTAAATTCATCTTTTGACCAATACCTTTGTTTTCATTATCTACTAGACATCAAGACATTCTCCCTCATTTGTCAATTGAGTACTTGACTTAAAGTCTTTTTCTCCACTCCACCTCCAGCACCTATTCTAGCAAAGTTGAAGTTATATTGATAATTTTTCAAATCATTAACTACATATAAATATGGTCATACCCCTGATTTTGATGCCAGTCACAAGACAATTTATGATTGTGAAGTCTGAAAACATTTTCTGATTAAAAAACAACAAAAACCTTCCTATAGTGGGAGCCAAGATATCAGAAAGGAAGCAATAACTGTGTTAAGGTCCTCAGTCAGTAATCCTTAAAAAAGTGAATCTGAATGGATTCTGGAGTGACAAAATCCACTTGGAGACAGATCATGGCAGAATCCAGCACAGGAAATTGCCCAGTGCATCCGGACAGGATGAGCGCAGAGCACATGGTGTCTGCACAGCTCAGGCTTAAGAGCAGACAAGCAGACTACAACAGAGAGAAAAGAAGCCCCAGCCTGCAGACTTAACAAGGACGAATCATAGTCATCTCGCCTTCATCTCACTAGGGGACAAGAGGAATCATTGGAGACAGGTAGGATAGTCAGGGACCCAGTGGAGAGATCTGCTTCTTCTGCAGTGATCAGACCCTAGCCTGGAAGTTTAGAAACTGCCTGCCTGTGTAATACAGGGGCTAGAATGGCAAAGTAAATTCTAGTTGCTCAGATCCTCCCATCTGACCCTCAGGAAATAGAAAACCCAAGATAAGTCTCCCACCCAGATTCAAATTCCAAGTTAATGGAAATAGCCTCAGGCTTGAGAATCTCCAAGAAGGGGTGTAACTGAGAAAACCAGGAGTCTGAGGAGAAGAGAAGGAGGGGTCCAAACAAGCCCCACCTCACCTCACCAACAAAAGCCTGCTTATAGCCCAGGGCTATAGAGGCAGGAATCAATTCACCTCCACAGTCTTCTCATATGAATCTACATTCCTTTCTGACATTCCTGCCTTAGCCTCAAACTAGACACCCAGAGGCTACAACACTCAAAGTCAACAAGAAGCCCTTAGCTGTTAGCCTGAAAAATTAAGAAATAGGAAATCAAAATGGGAAGGAAGGAAGCTGAGAAGGAGAAGCAGAAGGCAAGAAAGTCTATCCAAGCCTACTATGCAGGTCTAGAACAACCAAATGCACAGGACATTATTGCCTCTCTACCCACAACTAAGACCAAAGAAGGAAATATGAACTGGTCTCAAGCTCACATTGCATTCTTGGAGGATTTTAAGAAAGATTTTAAAGACAAAATCAGGGAGGCAGTGACCAACTTCGTAAAACGTGTCAGTGAAGAAAATCCTTAAAAAGTAAAATAAGTGAAGTAATTGGAGAATATACCTCCCTATAAAAAGGACCTTCAAGAACTAGCTGAAGACTATAATTCACTAAAAATTATATTCAAACAAATTGAAACTCAGAACTCTATGATGCAAAAACGGTCAATAAAACAAAACAAGGCGATTGAAAAATTGGAAAAAAAATGTAAAATATCTCACTGGAAAAAAAAAAAACTGACCAAGAGAACAGATGGAGGAGAGACAAGAATAATTGGTCTACCAGAAAGCCATGATGAAAAAAGCAGCCTAGACAACATCCTCTAAGAGACTGTCAAAGAAACTATCCTGAAGTCCTGGAGTCAGAAGATAAAATATTTATCGAAATAATTCACCACACTCCTCCAGAAAGAGATCCCAAATAGAAAACTCCAAGAAATATAGTAGCCAAATTAAAGAATTACAAGATTAAGGAAACATTCTACAAGCATTCAAAAAAAAAAACAATTCAAATATCAAGGAACTAGTTAGGATCACGCAGGACCTAGCAGTTCCTACATTAAAAGAGCAGAGGGACTGGAATCTGATATTTCGTGGGGCAAGAGAGGTAGGACTACAACCAAGGATTAACTATCCGGCAAAACTGAGCATAATATTTCAGGCAAGGAGATGGTGGTTTAATGAAATAAGGGCCTTCCAGTCTTTCCTGATGAAAAAGCCAGAGCTCAATGGAAAATTTGATCTCCAGTTACAAGAGTCAAGAAAGACATAAAAAGGTAAACAAGGAAAACACAGTCTCACAAATACTTATGTGGACAGACCCACACTCATACACACATGCTCATTACTTGGAATGCCACAAGAGCAAAATGTTCACATCCCTATATGTGGAGCTGATAACTCTCAATATAGAAATTTCTACGTTTATTATGAACTTCAAAAGTGTTATATTTAGATAGAGAGTGTGGGTATGAATGCACTAAACTGAAGACTTAAAAAAAAAACTATTAAGGGGATCAAAGGAACTGTAATGGAAAAAAGGAAAGGATGAGATAGGTAAAGGTAAAATATGCCATGCAAAAAGGCATTAAAACACACCACAGTAGAGAGGAAAGAAAGAGGAAGAACATCACTATTCTTACTGGTTCTGGTTCAAAGAGGAATCAACTTAATCTGTGAAGTTTAAGATTCTAATGTGAATAGACACATAAATTCATTAAATAGAGGAAAAGGAGGGAGGGAGAGGAACACTAATTGAAATTTACTCTCATTGGTTTGAAGTCAATCAGGTAGTAACTTACTCTGATAAATATAAAAATTGATTTTGTCCTATATGTAATGGAAGGGTAAGGGGGGGGGGCTGAAAAGGAGGAGACTAAAGGGGAAGAATTAGAGGGGAGGGAAATAGTAGTAAGGGGAGAGGGAAATTTAAGAAGGGATGTCACTGGGTGGGAACACTGAGGGAGGGGGTGGTCAAAAGGAAAAACTTCAAGGAAGGGAAAGGAGAAGGAAGAAACAAAAACATAAACAGGGGAGGGAATAGGATGGAGGGGAAGAGACAGATAGTCATCATTACTGTGAATGTGAATGGGATGAACTCTCCCATAAAACAGCACAGGATAGCAGAATGCATTAAAAACCAAAATCCTACAATATGCTGTCAACAGGAAACACATAGTTTTAAACAAATGCTTTATTAATTTCTGTTTTGCATCATTCATTTCCACCAGATTTTGAGTTACAGTCATTTCCCCCCTTTATTCCCCTACCCAACCTCCCAGAATAGCTTCCCACAAGATATTGTTTCCTCCAGTCTACTCTCTCCCATACCTTCTCCCATACCCCCTTCGACTTTTCCATTAGAGGAAGGTGAATCTTTGTGTCCCAATGCCTGCACATCTTATCTCCCAATTACAAGCAAAAGAGTATTAATAATAGTATTTATATATATTTGAAACATTTAATGTTAAGACCTCAAATTTCAGATCCATTTCTTTCCTCCCTTGTCACCCATTCCTTCTCGGGAGATAAGTAATTCAGTATATGTTGTACATGTCTAGCTATGCAAAGCCTTATCATAGTAGCTATATTGTACAAGACTGCTTATAATTCCCTCAGACTCATCCCACCCCGCACCTGGTCCATTCCCTACATGATCCTTTCCCTCTTCTATAGTGGGTACTTCCACCCTCCCCTCCCCCCAAGGATGCCCTCCCATCCATCATCCCTACTCTCATCCTCCTTCCCCTATTCTGCTGTAGGTTGAGATATCCACTTTAGTATGTATGTCATTCTCTCCCTGAACCAAATTCAATGAGAATGTGGATTTGCCTTTTTTGCCTTCCTATTATCCCCCTCCCTTGCAACCATTTCCCCTTGCTTCTTCTACATGAGATCGTTTACCCTACCCTGTCTCTCCCCATCTCCTCTTGCCACTTTCCTCTCTCACCTCATAATTTCATACCTTGAGTATGCTCCTTTCCCAACAAATTCAACCTATGCCCTCTATCCATATATAACTGTAACCATATACAAACACATTCACATATGTATTCATATGACCACACACCCTTCTTCCATTATTTTCATAGTGAGAAAGATATCATCAGTCACAGTTATTGCTTTTCCAAATAGGAATGTAAATAGTTCAACTTTGATAAGTTCCTTTTGATTTCTTTTCCCTGATTACCTTCTCAGGCATCTCTTCCTTCTTGTGTCTGCATGTCAAAATTTCTATTCAATTCTAGTTTTTTCCTCAAGAGTGTTTGAAAGTCCTCTATTCCACTGAATGACCATATTTTCCCCTGAAACAAAATACTCAGTTTTGCTGGGTAGGAGACCCTCGGGTTCATTCCTAGTTCTTTTGCCCTCTGGAATATCATATCCCATGCCCTTCTGTCCCTCAGTGTAGAAGCTGCCAGGTCCTGGGCTATTCTGATTGTGTTTCCACAATATTGAAATTGTTTCTTCCTGGCAGCTTGTAGTATTTTCTCTTTGATCTGGGGATTCTGGAACCTGGCTATAATATTCCTGGGAGTTTTCTTTTTGGGATCTTTTTCAGGAGGTGATTGGTGAATTCTTTCAACCTCTATTTTGCCCGCTGGGTCTAAAACATCAGGGCAATTTTCCTTGATAATTTCTTGAAGGGTGATGTCTAGGTTCTTTCTTTGATCATGGCTTTCAGGTACTCCAATAATTTTTAAATTGTCTCTCCTGGATCTATTTTCCAGGTCAGTGGTTTTTCCCATGAGATATTTCACATTACCTTCTATTCTTTCATTTGTTTGGATCTGCTTAACAGCATCTTGATTTCTCATAAAATCATTAGCTTCCTTTTGCTCCAGTCTAACTCTGAAAGAATCAATCTCCTCAGTGAACTTTTGAGATTCTTTTTCCATCTGGCAAATTTGACTTTTTAAGGCATTCTTCTCCTCATTGCCCTTTTGGGCCTTCTTTGCCATTTGAGTTAGTCTATTTTAAGGTGTTATTTTCCTCAGTCAGGCTGTTGATACTCCTTTCTTGCTTTTCCTGCATCCTTCTCATTTCTCTTTCCAATTTTTCCTCCACTTCTCTTATTTGATTTTTAAAGTCCTTCTTAAGGTCCTCTATGGACTGCAACCTGCTCATGTTTTCCCCTGGCAATGTTAGTGCTGGCAATGTGTCTGAATGTTGTTGTGACTGAGAAGTTTAACATGTGTAAATATCATTGTTGTCCTGTTAAACATTGTCTTCCCAGAAACAAAAACTGCAGAGAGCTTTAGGTGGAAAAGTCACTATGAAAGTAGAGCTGGGACAGGAGCTGAAATACAAGCTGGGAGCTGCCTACCTATGAATCCAGGTAATAGTCAGGTAAATTTAGGCAAGATTTAGGAGCATGGAAGAGGAGCCCTGGAGTTTGGAATTAAACATTGTGTCAAGATGAAATACCTTTACTTGAGTAATTAATGCTGACTGACAAGATTTAAAATGTGTGACCTAGTGGTGGGAGACCTTTGTGCTTTGTACCCCTTAAGATGATTGCTTCTTTAGAATGATTGATTTAAGGATGATTGCAAGTCAGTCTCCAATAAAGAGGAAAGCAGACTTTAGAGCAGTAATTTACATTGGCTGATTGAGATTGTGATTTACTGAAAGATATTTTTTCTTTAAGACTATGTGATCACTTTAGTTATAATTTGTTATGTTGTATTGTTGTGAATGCTATAATATGGTTTCTCTGAATGTTTTCCATCCTTTAGTTTATTGCTGAATAAATAGAGTTCATTCTTTTATGAGATCAGAACCTTACAACTATTCACAGAAGCAGTCCTCATGAGAGCATGAGAGATGTGCATGTTTGTCTTTACAATCAATTAACCTATCTAAAAGTTAAGCACAAATAGGTTCTTCCCATTAGAGTAATTTTCATAACAGATGTCCCAAATACCAAACCATAGATATAGTCCCAGATAGACTTTTGGTGTATACAGATGGTAGAGTGAATAAAGTGCTCTGTCTGGAATCAGAAAGTCTTGAGGTCAAATCATACACAGACATTTACTTACTGTGTGATCCCAAGCAAGTTATTTAACCTCTGTTTCTTAGACTATAAAATGGGCTTAATAATAACACCTACCTGAAAGATTTATTGTAAGGATCTTAAGACATAATATTTGCAATAAACACTTAACATGTGCATGGCATAAAATAGGTACTATATAAATGCTTATACCCATCTTTCTGAACAACAGAAGCAACAGCATTTGTATAGTGCCTTAAGTTTTATAAAACACTTTATAAATATTATCACATTTTATTCTCACAAGTACCCTGAAAAGTAGGTGTTTTTCAATCTCTGTTTTACAGATAAAGAAACTGAGACAGAAATTAAATGATTTGTACAGTCATACAGATAAAAATTTCCTGAGCCTAGTTTTATGTACCCTATGTCATTAATTACACTAATGAAAATAATGAACTATGACTAGTATTAAAAAGAACTCAAAACTGATCAGTTTTTCTCTGTTGTTAGTTTGAGAAGAAAAATTTGAAACATGGTAGAAACAGGGTGGATATCAAGTACGTACGATTATTTATAATTGCTCTAAAATTCATTAAATTAAACTCCATCTAATTCAGCACTTACACCTTATCAAGCTTGTTTTAAGATTATTATCAAAAGGAAATCACAGTTTAAAAACAATCATTATAAAGGCATATTTTAAGCTACCCAACTGGCAATATTTGTAACAAGTTCGGGTCCATACTAATAATATTCTCATGTAAATAAATAATAATTAATATTTAAGTTATCAAAAGACTTTATTCAATTTATTGACAGCCAGTACATTTTAACTATTTGCCTTTATTTGAAAATGAATATATTAAACTAATCTTAGAATGTCATTCTTCAAAAATAAATTTTACATTATCTGAATTTAGAATTTCAAGAATTCTAAAGATGTGGCTGACTTCTGCCAGCAATAATAAGATCCTTGACTAAATCTGTATCTGCCCAATAAGAGGGGATTTATCTGTGTACATAATTACTACTGAATGTTTGTGCTCATAACTTTGAATGTTGTAAGATAAAATTCCCTGCTTTGTGACCACATCTCTGAACTATTTTGTAAAGTACCCAAAACACCTGATGATGGTGCTGGCAATGTGTGTGAATATTGTTTTAACTGTGAAGTTTAACATGTTTAAATAGTGTAGTTGTCCTGTTAAACTTTGCCTATCCTTACATCTACTTCCCCTTTCCTAACACCCTTCCCTGTGGTTAACGACCCATGTAGGAGCATATCCCCACGCTTAGCTGAGCACCTAAAATATTTGTATAAAAGTAAGCTATCTAATCTCAAATGATGTAGTGGTAATGGTAATTCAGAAATCTTCCCTGCCCTTTGTATTTGCAATCAAACATGTACTTAGCACTGCGTTCCAAGTTCATGACTATGTCAAGTATTAAGACCAAGAACTTGTGAATTCCACAGTGGGAAGGACTTGTTGATACAATAGGAAGGTACAGGACAGGTAGGAGCTAATAGCTTATATAAGGAAAACCCCAAGCTGAGAGAGGCTAGAACTTCTGGGAGCAAGCATCTGGAGGCTGGGCTGCTATTGCTGGATAGAGACAGAAGAAAACTGAGAACTTAAATGAAAACTGAGAAGAGAAATGAGAACTGAGCACTAAAAATTGAGAAGAACTAAGAAATGAGAAGAGAGGAGAAATGGGAGGAGGCATGACTATGTTGTTGTTACTTTTTATGTCCCTTTTAATGTTACTTTGTCAAATTTGTCTGCTGATGGTGGACGGTGCTGTTGTTACAGTAGCCCTGGGACCTTTCTGCTGGTTCAGAATCTCTGACAAAGGATTTTTGTATTGTATATTTACAGAAATCCCAGAGGAGGGTATTGCTGAAATTTTCAGAGATCCAGGGACCATAATGGTCATTTGTGTTGATTCCTCAGACCTTGTTTTTGTGTCTATGTTGATTTCTCAGGCATAAAGTGTATTGATGAGGATGCCAACAATGTGTATTAATGTTATTGTGGCTTTGTTAAGCTTTTCTTTCCCAGGAACAGAAACTGTGAAGGACTTGAGGTGGATCAGACACTGTATGCTTCAATATAGGACAAGAACTGCACAAGAAGCTGGGTAAGGGACTGAGAGCTATCTGCCTTTGAACCCAGGTGGCAGTTGGACAGATTTGGGCAGGAGCTGGGCCCATGGAAGAGGAACCATGGAAGGTGAGAGCCTTCCTCAATTCAAGACGAAAATACCTCTCCTTGGGTATTTAGTGCAGACTGAGAAAACCATGACTCACTGTGGCCTAGAAGTGGAGAACTTTGACCTTTATATTTAGAAGATTGAGTAAAGTACTTCTCCAATTAAGAAGAAATATGACTTGTTGATTGAAGAGATTAAGACAATGGGGCTTAGTGGTGGAGGTCTTTGACTTTTGAACTTTGTATCAATTAAGGAGGCTTGCCTTCTTAAGGATGATTGAATTAAGGACTTACTAAATGAATGTTATCTTTGCTTAAAACTATGTGACCACTTTGGTGAAAACTATGTAGCTATATTAGTGATAAAGTTGTTAAGTTATAACATTGTGAATGATGTCCTTTGATTTCTGTGAATGTTTTGCCTTAATTTGCTACTGAAAAAGTAGATAGTTCACTATACTGTGGAATGAGAACCTTGAATGCTGTTCACATCAGCAGTCCTCTGGAAAGCTGCCCGTGCTTGGCTTTACAAATGGTTACTGCTTCTAAGCACTAGCATGTTGCTTTTGAGTCAATAAAGTCCTCTTGTCTAGGAGAACTTCTGCCCCTGAATCCTTTCCAGACAACCTGACTCTGAACATCACCTACCTCTTCACCAAGATGAGAAAGAGGAGCTTACATAATACTGAAACTGTATTGTTATATTGTTATTCAAAAACTAGTTGATGCATTTCTATCAAAATAAAAAGTAAAAAGCCACTGAGTTGTATTTCTATCCTAAATGTTCACATTTTGATTTCCCTCTAATTTCCATTAAGGATATTTCTCTAAAAAAGTATTTATGAAAACTATATAATCAACTCAATTGTTTTACAACATTGTAAATACACTCAGGGTAGAAGCACTGAAGGTGACTGACTACAAACTGAGAGAAAGAGAAATATTTAAGTCATTTTAAAAAAAGAGGAAAGGATGGAAAAAAATGCTATTCAATAAATTTAGAAGCAACTCAAAAATCCATAACTGAATTAAGTAGTTGAACCATGACTGCAGAAAATCAGATTAGATTGAATAAAAATAATATTGGTAAAGTGTGGCAATAAAAATGTTATGTGAAGGAAAGAGATTAATAATATCTTCTAAAATTGAAGACTGAGAAAATAAGCATCATACAGTTACTCTGAAATATAAGAATCTATGGAGATGATAAAAATATGCAATAAAACTTATTTTGAATTAAATCAATGAAATACGAGAAAAATTAGAGCAAATTCCTAAAAGAAACACTGATCATAATATTCCAAAACCAGTTATTTTCAAGTTTTAGGCTCATTTTGATAAATTTTTAAATTTTGGATATGAGGAATTCTCTTAGTAGGAATGGTGCTGGTGATAAAAATGGAATTAATTATGATATCAACTTAATGTTATTGGAAATAACATTTATATAATAATTATAATTCACATTTATATTTATGCATTATAATTTATGAAATACTTTGTTCCTGATAAATTGGAACTCTGTTGATTTAGAGTCAGAATATCTAGGATCAGTTTTTGGTCCTACTATGCTACTATATGTCCTGTCAGCCAAATCACCTTTACCTCTCTGTGACTCTGGTATATTGTCTGTATAAATGAGGAGATTAGAATAGACTCTCTTTAAGTTCCATTCCTGTATTCAATTATATGAAATTTACAGTTTAATTACTTTTTTTTTTTACAGATGGGTAGACTAAGGTTCTGGTGGTTCATGTGAATAGGTCATTATTAAAGTTGTAAGTGGCTTTGGTTTCCAAACTTGTAAAATAAGATGGGAATGGAAACAGCAATCCAAGCCAGAGTCTTCATAAAGAAAATCACAATAGAGTCATGAAGAGTCAGACACAACTTAAAATGACTGAATAATAACAACACTTTCACAAGGTTATACACTCCTAAACTGCATGTAAATAATATTTTGTGCTCTAGAAAACCAGGACATCCCATTTCTACCCAAGGTATTCACTATAAATGTTCTACATATGGCATCCTATCAATAACTTTATTTTTTCTACCCCATCAAAATTTGTCTATTCTCAAAGCATTTATTTATTTAGTATCTATTCATTTAAATCATCATGCAGTGTCACTTGTCACATTACACACAACTGCAGCTTCAATGTACCAGTAATTTGGTCAGTAATTGGTATGTAGCAGTTGGTGCTCATCCCTCTTTTCAGCAGAAAACCAATGACATCATGGAGTGATGTCCTGACTGGTAATGTGAATTGGATTTGTGAAACAGAATTGCACAAAGTTGTCAGCCTCACTCTCTCTTCCAGAGGCATCAAAGTCCAGTGGCAAAACAAAAGTCAAGATGACTGGGAATGGCCTGGGATAAAGTGGATGACTTTCGCATTGTCAATGTCTCACTAAGCTCTAAGTGCTTCATGGTGCCTACTTTAGCTGCCTTAATGGTTTTTGGAAGAAATTGTTCTCATCTGCCCATTCTGCTAAGGAAAGTGTCCACATGTTAGGGGTGCACATCCCCCTAATCCATGGACAATTTGAGGACTTTCAGTTACCCTCAATGTTCTTTAGTCCAGCTACCTAGATGGTTCTTTCTGGGATCCATAAGTGAGAGCTAAGTGACTGGTGGACAACAAAGGTAGGAGAAAAGTCTTAAAATGGCTCATCAATCCCTCTCCCCAGAGGTGCTAGTTATTCCTGAATACCCCATACACTGAGCAATAAATAATCAATATTGAATTAAGGAAAGCATTTAAATTAACATACAAGAAATGATTATCTAAAGTGCTCATTGGAACATTTGGCCAGATCAGCACCCACGATTCTTTGGCATGCCAAGATTCAATCACTGAGAAGGAAAAATAAGAAATTAGTTGGAGGAGAAGAATTTGATCAAGAAGGTAAATTCTATACCACTTCTCCATTTTTCAGCAGAGGCTTTGCCTCATTTCCACCCCATTGAGCAACATTAAACCTCTAGGATAGGCTGATCAGCTAAAATCTTATCATCATGAAGACTGACTCAGTTTTTGACACATTGTCAAATCAGCCAGAGGCAGGTAGTGGGTAACGTGAATGGAGTGACAGACATGGAGTCAGGAAGATTAATCTTCAAGAATTCAAACGTGGCCTCAGACACTAGCTGTCTGAGCCTGTGAAAGTCACTTAACTCTATTTGCCTCAGTTTCATCATCTGTAAAATGAGATGAAGAAGAAAATGGCAAACTACTCCAGTATCTCTGGCAAGAAAACCTCAAATGGGCTAATAAAGAGTCTGACATGACTGAAAAGTGACTGAACTATAAACATATCCCTCAGGTGCCACTCCGCATTTGCTGGAAAGCTGTGAGTAATAAATGCCTCCTAAAACTTTCCTTTAGAGAGGGCTCAGAACTTTGCAAATAACTCTTCTATGCCCATCAGCAGCTCTACTTAGTCTTTACTCCACAGAACACAATGTCCTTACCCCAGGTATTTCCTTTGGGTATTTCCCACCATCACCCAACCCCTTCTGTTTTCAGTTTCCTTTTAACTGTTGTATTCCTCCTTTAGATTGAAGCTTCATTGAGGACAGGAACTTTTTTTTTCCTCATTCTATCTGGAATATTAGCATGATATCTGGCATAAAGTAGGGATTTAAACACTTTACTTGTTTTTTTTCAATTTGAAAGATCTGAAAATATCTTTCTTTATAACAGCAAACTGACTTTATTTTCCACCTCTTTCTCTACAGCACTACCCTTTTACAGAGGCAGCATGCAATGTAGCCCTGTGTTTAGTTGACATGATAATAGTTTGCATTTAGAGAACTTTAAGGTTTGCAAAACACTTTACATCTGTTCTTCATAACAACTCTATGAGATAGGCCCTATTATTATTCACATTTTATAGATGAGCAAATTTAAGCTTAGGGTGATTAAGTGACTTGTTCAGAGTTACCCAACTAGTAAGTAAATGCATGAAGGAAAGATTTGAATTCATGTTTCCTTGATTATAAGACCAATTTCTATCCACTAAAACACCTATCTCTTAATAAATAAAAAATTCTGTTGAACTATGTTTAACATGTTTTAGGGCAGGAACAGCTATTTCTTAATGCAATAGGTACTTTTAACATTTTTTATAAGATGACAAAGCAAACAGTAGGCTCTCAAATACTGTAGCTTGGTGGAAAGTTCAGTGGGTATTATGTTCCAAATTTTGCCTACATTGTAAGCTTATTGAAAAAAAAGCAATTTGTAAATATCAAATTCTATAGTAATGTAAGTTGTTGCTATTTTTGAAACATGTACCTAGATTTAATAGTCATATTTTTCAAAATTAGTTTTATTCTGAACTAGTTGTGCTTTCAATATATAGACACAGTCAAAAGCAGTAACTTTGTATATAAACCCAAAGAAAACCAAATGTTGATTTTTGTAAGTGTAGAATTATGTATATACTGAAAGCTTCACAA
Organism: Gymnobelideus leadbeateri; assembly: GCA_011680675.1. Lineage (NCBI taxonomy): Eukaryota > Metazoa > Chordata > Mammalia > Diprotodontia > Petauridae > Gymnobelideus > Gymnobelideus leadbeateri. The sequence goes on along the minus strand of WOXC01007631.1, from coordinate 328,424 downwards.
CTGAATATATATCAATAGCAAAAAAATGACAATTTGCTAAAAACAAAAAATAATCAAATCTAATTTAGGGGCTTTCAGTCTGCCAAGGTTTTCCAATACTGTATCTGGGGATCATAGATGAGAAACAAAATACACAAATACAAAAATATTTATTTTCAAAAAAAATTCATACATTCTGCTATTCAATCTCCTCTGCCATATGAGTCTCACTATTAAGCATTTATACCATATTATTGGGATGGTAAATATACTATCAGTTCAACGTAGATTCTTAGGGTCTCTATAATCCACACAAAATTACAAAATAAATAAATACAAAATAATTTATTTTCAGATCAGTCCCTTCATAATTAAATGTATTAGCTGGTAATGGAATTATATGATTTGTTGCCATTTCTACTTTGTTTATGTTCTTGTTATTGTTGCTATTTTCCTGTGGGTTTGTTTACATTTTTCCCCCTGAGGTATCTGGTTTCTAACATGAAAGGTACTTTTTTCAGTTATTTCTTCTTTCACTTACCTTTTCCAACTACTTTCAGATCCTTTAGTTGATTTCTCTCCCTTTTTCTCCCTTGTCCTCATTTCTTGGGTTTATCAGGTATGTTTTTCCATGATTTTTCTTCAGCTTTGACAGCTTTAAAGCAGAATGCACAGATCACTGGGGTGACCCGTTACATCACAGCCCAGAAGGAGTAAGACCCAGAGACTATGGCTCTCTTTCCTGACTCTAGAAGCCAAATATAATCACCAGACCTATAGGTTAAAGCAGTAGTGCTTAGAGCACAATTAATAGGTCTCCCCTCTTCTAGCAGAAGAAGGAAGGATGCCCCCAGGAAAAATAGGCCCTTGATAATACCCTTGACGGCAAACTAAAAAACAACAATAAACAAAAGTGGATATAGTGATTTGATTCCACAGAGCCGCTACAGATTATCAAAGTAATCGTCAGGACAGACAAGGCTTTGTTGGTGGGGATGGAGAGCTAATATTTAGCCCATTTCCCTTTTGTATTCATATTTCCTCAAGGTTTCTGAGTACATTACAGTACCTCAGAAAGCTGGATGAAAACATTCATCAACATTGATCAAATCTGACTTTGAGGGTGTCCTTCAGGTGCTTCAGACTGTGATTTGAAACAAGTGCCACTTCCTTACTGTCTTGTGTTTCTTATAGCTGCTGGTGAACATCAATAATATGAATTCCATTTTAATTCTTCTGTAAGGGATCTTATTTATAGGGCAATTTCCAGTGCAGTGTCTTGTCTCTATGAAATGATTGCCAACTCAGGCAGCTGTTAAAGTTTACTGCTTAGGCCTTCCTTCAGGGTACAATATGGATATTACTTTCTAAAAGTAATTTAGAATATAGAGTGCTAAGAACTTGTTAACTCCTTGCAAATGTCCTGCCTAGGCAGGAAAAAATGTTGTCTTTATGAATGGGTCCTGGGGTTTTCAAAACTAGCATAAAATGCTACATTGGAAATGACCCTTTACTGGCTCAGTTTGTAGATTAACCTAAGAATTGCTTTCAAGAGAGACATTAACTGGATGAAAACTGAGTTATTAATTGAAGAGAATGATCATATTATTTTATTTTAACTTCCAGTCTATTACTATAACATATCCTTACCACCTTTCCTGCCTACACTGATACACAGCATTCAGTGTCAGGTTTCATACTTTATGTCTTTCTCTGGGAAGACACATACACATGTACGGAATTCGTTGTTTTAAATCATTTTATATGAAGCAAGAGGTACCTGTTGCCTTTGTAAATTGAATTAATCTGTTGACTTTCATACAGGAATAGATATATTTACTGATTGTGTGTGAGATAATACTTTTAGGAGAAAAAATGAGATTTATCAAAAGAATTCAGGCAGATGAAGTCCAAAATTCCAAATACCAAAGTTAATTATTTCCTAAGGAAATCTGAAGTCTTATGACTACTGACTTATAATTGAAGTTTTTCTTTTTTAATTTCCAACTTCAAATGTGATGTCTTAATCAAATATCATCTTTCTTTTTGCCTTCCCCTTGTATTTCTTATCTGTCACAAGCACTTTTCTTTTTTAATGCTTCATAACAGTTTACTTATTGATTGTTTCCTCTTTCCACTCACTAGGTTGGGAATTCAATGAGAGCAGGGATCTTCCTATATTCATGATGTCTTGTATCATACTGTTCATGAGGTAGATAAATATTTGTTGAAATGAATTAAAATTATTTTGCTTTGTCTTTAACATGAAAAAATGCCATTTCCAGTTGACTGTACAGCTCCCTAAAAATTTGTGCATCTTCTAATAAAGAAGTAACACTTTGTAAATAATAGTGTAATCAAAACTGTCAATTTCCCAGTAGACACTGCCGTTCTTCATAATAGTACATAAAAGCGTAGAATAGCAGTCAATATAGAGGACATAATGAGAGAAAAATCTAGGTATAAATCTTGCCTCTACCACTTATGAACTATGTATCCCTAGAAAATTAATTTAATCTTTTTGAGCCCCCATTACCTCATCTCTAAAATGGGGATAATAACATCTGGAGTACTTGTCTTATAGGGTTATCAGTTAAATTGAGACACTATAACCAAGGTGCACGTAAATAATATTTAAAATGTGTTGCTACTGTTGTTTTCATCATGCTGAAAAGAAGTCAGATAGAAATGAATGAGTAGAGGTTTTCACAGTTTCTATTAATATCTCACATTGAATACAGTGTTATTTCAGTGAATAGTAACATTGAAGTTCAATTGTTCTGAATTTCCCTGTTCCTACTAGGAATGGACAGTTACTATAGGGGTTCTAGGTTCAACGAGGTTTCCACTGAATGTCATTCCACCTTAAAAAACCAACTTTGACTTTTTCTACCCTGACTCACTTTCAGAATATATCTGATAATTTGGAAGTGAGAGAATAATTATTTTATTTTCATGTTCTTTTTCATATTTTTTTAGGATTCAGATATAAATTAAATGTTCCTAGGAGAAGTATGTCTTGTTATTATTCTTTAATATTAAAAATTCTATAAATTATTTCACTAGTGTATGAAGTTCTTATTTCTTTGCAATCAAATAAAAGTATTATTATATAAACATATCTTTTCTAGACTCAATAATAGAAAGTTCAGTAAAATCACTTGAGCTAACAGGAAGACATATATTATTCATCTTGTTCTCACATGACATTGATCTTGTTCAACACTTGTCTAGATAGCTTGGGAAGTGTAATTATCAGGGAAGATATAATATAATAAAATTATTGGTCTATATCAACATTATATTCAAAAATATTGGAAATAGTTTGCTTTGTGATAATGGACTTGTTCTGGTATAGTTTATTGCTTAAATTCTATTTGATAATATGAAATATTTCTGAATGGAGATTGGTTTCCTATTAGTCCACAAAAGATAGTGAGATTCTGACGTCCAATTCTAGTCATCAGGTCATACTTTCTTAATAATACAAATATATATATATATATATATATGTGTGTGTGTGTGTGTGTGTGTGTGTGTGTGTGTGTGTGTATTTTTTATTCTGCACTGTGTCGCACTAGTTCCATGATATCCTTTCATAATATATAATTATCAATAAAGCTTGTCTTCTAAAAGAGATTCGATCTATAGCTACTGGTAAAAATGATCTCATCCTAAAATACCATCAGAATTTTTTCTTCTTCCACATAGACAATTCCATGATTCTGATATATGCTGCTGCTGCTGCTTTTGTTGTTGATACATGGCTGGCTGAGTACAAGTGGATTTAACCCATTCTGGATCTAAGTTGATTCACTGACTCCAATTGGATATAAGCTACAATAAGCTAAATGTATACCCATTATTAGCCTTCACTAATGCTTAGCAAAGTGATTCCTACTTATTCTAAAAAAAATCCTACAGGTGTTTGATAATTTTGTTATGTGCTACCAGTATGTCTTCCAAACCTCTAACTTCATTTTGGAGAAGAAACTTTTTTTTTCCTTTTCATCGTTTCCACATCACCTTAATCTCCTTGAAGTACAGAACTATTAGTAATATCACTGGATCAAAGAGTATATACACATCAGTAACTCTGGGGGCATAATACCATTAAATTTCCAGAATAGCTAGACCATTTCAAAATGCATCAAAAACATTACAATGTACCCATTTTCCCCAGTAACAATGATCTTTCCTCTTTTTTGTCAGTTTTGCTTATCTGAAATCTGAGAGGTTGATCCTCAGACTTATTTCATAAACATTTGTCTAATTAAAGTTATTTATAGCATTTTCCATATTGTTATTGCTACCTTTAATTTGATGCTGTAGGTTGTATACTTCATTTCTTCCTATCATTAACTTACCATGTTTTTAACCAGAATCAATAACCTTCCTTCATGCATACTTGTGGTTTGCCCATTTTGATAATCACTTAAATTTAAAATGAAGCTTTTCTATAATATGAGGTGCTAGTATATCTAATTTGTTCTAGTACATATTGCTTTTTTGTAGCACCAAACGATGAAGCTGTATCAGCTGTCTTGCTATTTTCTGTTCCAAGATAAACAGCAAGATAATTTTTAGTAAAGGTAGATTTCAAATTATGTCACTCTGTTTAAGTCTTTTATTTATGAAAATCAAGAGAGTTCTAAATATTTGGAGAAAGATTAATTGCTAATGAATAAGGTGACCCAAAAATGTAAAACTGATAGTACTACATAAATTAATTTACTTAGCACCACACCTAACTTCCAGTTCAGTGTTCTGTCTATTAAATTACACAACTGCTCTATTATTCTTAATGAATATTGATTCAATTTTAGAAACAAGATATTAGCAAGGAGACCACAGAAATTCAACAAAAAATTCATCATACACTATGACCAAGTAGATTTATTCCAGGAATTCAGGGCTTATTGAATATTAGAAAAATGTATAACATAATTGTTCATATTAATAACAAGAATAATAAAAATGACCCGATTATGTCAATAGAAGCAGTAAAGGCTTTTTAACAAGATATAACACTAACTGAGGATACTGGGAAGACTGCAGAGTAGGTTAGAAAATGCCAAGCTCTAAAGATATTCCCCCACAAAAGAGTTAAAATAGCGCCTTAAGTTGAACAAAGGGTGGATGGAGATAAATAAGAACTGGGGTATAACCAGGTTCCTCCTGGAACAATTTGAAAGAAAATGGAAGAAAAATCTGAAGAAAAGGTTTTGTCCACTGATATGTAAACAATTCCAGCTTAGGTTCCATTTTAACAGCAAGTGACAAGCCCTGGGCTTAGTTGAGAGGCTACCTCAGCCCCAGCCACAGGGAATTTTACCGCCTGGATAGTGAGTGTAGTTGGACTCCCGAAACCAGGAAGATTTAGGGTTATTCTGCTGACAACGAAAGCCAGACCCAGCTGTGCTGAAAAATAGGCAGGGGTGAGGAAGAACCAGTTCACAGGAAGTGAATGCAGAAGCAGTGGGGCAGAAAGCCCCAGGCTATTTGCACTTACAGGATATTGGAGGCTTCGTTCTGGTCACGCTACAGGGGTGATCTTAAGATCTGAGGCAAGAAACCCATTCCCCATACCCTAGGGCTACAGATGATTACAAATAATTAAGTAATTTCCACCAAAACAAAATGCACAGGCAAAGGAGAAAGAACCCAGCCACATAAAACTATTATGGGAATAGAGATAAACAGAGTTCATTTTCAGAGGAGATTATTGAAGTAAAGAAATCCTCAGAGAGTAACATCAAATGGTCACTTACCCAAAAAGAATTTGTAAAATATTTTAAAAAGCCTTTAAATATCTAATGACAGAGATGTAGAAAAAACTGAAAAAAGAAAGAATAATTCAAGAAAAACAAGAAGGATTTGAAGGAAAGTTAGTCCATTAGAAAAAGAAATCCAGAATCTTACATAAGAAAATGATACTTTGAAATTTAAAGGTGGGCAAATGAAGCCAGTGAAATTATAAGAGATCAAGAAATTATTAAACAAAATATGAATACTGAAAAACTAGAAGAGAAAATGAAACATATTATAAGGAAAACAGCATATTTGGAGAATGCATCAAGAAGAGAAAATATAAAAATTATATGATAAACTGACAGTTACAAAAAAAAAAAAGAATCTTGATACAATAAGACAGGCAATACCGAAATAAAAGTCATCCTGAAGCATTAGAACAAGATGGGGGAAGGTAGAATTAGAAAAAAACAATCCATCAATCATTGCTTAAAAATGATCCTGTGATAAAAATTCATAGAAATACCATAGTCAAATTGTGAAATTCTCAGTTCAAGAAAAAAATATTAAAAGCATCAGGATTAAAATAATTTAAATAGTTCTCTCAGGGACTGAGACAAGATTGCAGAGGAGAAAGAGAACTTCCATGGAGATCCAGCCCATACCAATTCAAAATTATGTAAAAGGAGGATTCTGAACAACCTTGGGAGCTCCAGCACCCAAAGAACAACACAGAGAAGCTAACCTCCCACTGAAGAGAGCCCAACAGCCCAGCAGGGAGCGCCCAGCACAGCACTCTGGAGCCAAGCCCAGGACCACTTGAGTCAGAGGTTTTAACCACAGGGCATCCAGACCAGCAGCAGGCTGGAGGGACCCCAGAACACCAGCAGCTGTGGCTTTTCCAGAATTACCAATATATAGATGCCTAGGAAAAAGTGAGAGGTTGGTGCCCTATGGATGTTGAGACCAGTTTTTGGGAACGCTTCATCTACTTCCCCTGGGGGTAAGAAGCCACTGAGGAGCCATGGCACAGCTGCCATTTTGCAGCTTCAGTTGCAGCTTTAGCTCCTGTCCTGCAGATTGTAGGGGGATCTGGAAATCAGTCTGGGGGAGGAATGTGGTGAGAGGAGATGGGGAGAGACAGGGTAGGGTAAACTATCTCATGTAGAAGAGGCAAGGGGAAGTATTTGCAGGGGAGGGGAAGAACAGGAAGGCAAAAAGGCAAAACGATACTCTCATGGGATTTGGCTCAGGGAGAGAATGACATACATACTAAATGGGATATCTCTCTCTGCAAGAGAGTTCAGGGGGAGGGGCATGAGAGGAGGGATGATGGAGGGGAGGGCATGCTGGGAGCATGGGAGGTTAGTGGCACCCACTTTTGAAGAGGGAAAGAATCAAAGTAGGGAATGGACCAGGTGGGAAGAGGGATAGGGGGGAGGGAAATATAGCCAGTCTTTTAAAATATATGTACTATGGTAATGTTTTGCATAGCTATACATGTACAACATATACTGAATTGCTTATCTTTCCAGCAAGAATGGGTGACAAGGGATGAAGGGAATGGATTTGGAATTTGTAGTTTTAAAATTAAATGTTTCAAATATATACAAATACTATTATTGACACTATTTTTCATGAAATTGGGAGATAAGATGTGCAGGCATTGGGGCACAGAGATTCACCTTACCCTAATGGAAAAGTTGAAGGGGATATGGGAGAAGATATGGGAGAGAGCAGATTGGATGAAAGGATATCCTGTGGGAGTACTATTCTGGGGTGGTGGGTAGGGAAAAAATGGGGAAAAATTGTAACTCAAAATCTGGTGGAAATGAATGATATAAACCAGAAGTTAATAAAGCATTTGAAAAAAAATGGAATAAAATAATTTAAATATGATTGTGCCACAATTAGAATTACATGAGATCTAGCAGTAAAAACCTTAAAGGACTGCAGGCCTTGGATCACAACACACCACAGACCAAAATAACTGGAGTGCCAGCCAAAAATATAATATCCTGAAAAGTTAAGTATTATACTGAAGAAAAAAAAAATGGACATTTGAAATACTCTCAGACTTTCAAGACTTTGTTTAAAAAAATCCTGAACTTAGTAGAAGATTTGATTTACAAGTACCAAGAGAAACATTAGGCACATAACAAAGACTGATTATAAGAGATTCATAAGAACAGACAGTTTATCTTTTACATATGTAAAATACAAATTATATGTCTAAGATTCTATATTATATGTGTGTGTGTCTTCTAAATTTAGAAGAAATAATATGGTAGGGGTATAGGGAGGTTAGAGAAGAGAAAGGAATGAGCTTTAGGGGTGGGTGTGAGGGAATAGGTAAAATAGGTAAAACAGGGGTATAGAAGGATGTTTAGGTTTATGGGAATGGGAGGATAGGGGAATAATCCTTGGAGATGGGTTGACAATTAATAGGAGGGTAAAGTAGTGGGTGGACGGAAAGTAGAAGAGGCAGGAGGAGTAGGAAACAAGAGATATGCACATGTATAAAAACAAAGATCAGGTGTAGAATAGGTTTGGGAAAATATGTCTATATACATACTGTGTATATCTATATATCTATATATAGATATATAGATATAGATATAGATATAGAGAAACATATCTAAACTACTGTGGTCTTCTGGTGGCGTTTGGGTTAGGGGAAAAGTAAAAAAAAAAACTTCACAGCAGAGTACAAAAGAAAACTCACAAGAAAGCAAAGATGGACAATTCTCATCACAATGAGTATTATATATCATATAGGCTTTCTTGTAATGAAAATTTATTGTTACATATTTTGAATTATCTCTTATGTTCTGTTATGCACATGACATGCTTTTTTTTTTTCTTTTTGGAGGGCAATTAGGGTTGAGTAACTCGACCAAGGTCACCTGGCTAGGTTTTTATTTGTGTGTGCGTTAAGTGTCCAAACTCAGGTCCTTCTGACTCGAGGGGCCCATGCTCTACCCACTGCGCCACCTAGCTGCCCACATGACATGCTTTTTTTTCCCCCTTTCTAACTTTGTATTGAAGTTCCAACATTTAAGTTTTTGGTATAAAAAAACTGCCAAGATATAGCACATATTGCTGTTAAAACTAGTAAAAAGAATCATAATAAAATATATCTTTTTCTTTTTTAAATGCTTTATTAATTTCTGGTTTGCATCATTCATTTCTGCCCGATTATGAGTTACAATTTTTCCCCATTTTTTCCCCTAGCCACTACCCTAGAATAGCAGTACCACAAGATATCTCCTAACCTAATCTGCTCTCTCCCATATCTTCTCCCATAGCCCCTTCGACGTTTCCATTAGAGCAAGGTGAGTCTCTGTGTCCAATGCCTGCACATCTTATCTCCCAATTACATGCAAACTAGTATTAATAATAGTATTTTTATATATTTGAAACATTTAATTTTAAAACCTCGAATTTAAGTTCTATTCCCTTCCTCCCTTGTCACCCATTTCTTCTGGGAAGATAAGTAATTCACTATGTGTTGTACATGTGTAGCTGTGCAAAACATTGCCATAGTAGATATATTGTAAAAGGCTGCTTATAATTCCCTCCCACCCATCCCACCCCCCCCCCACTGGGTCCAATCCCTACTTTGATCCTGTCCCTCTTTGATAGTGGGTTCTTCCAACGTCCCCTCCCCCCTGAATATCCTCCCCTCCATTATCCCCCCTCAGATCCCCCTTCCCCCTACTTTGCAGAGGGGTGAGATATCCCATTTAGTATGTATGTCATTCTCTCCCTGAGCCAGATTCAGTGAGAATATGGTTTTGCCTTTTTGCCTTCCTGTTCTACCCCTCCCCTGCAGCCACTTCCCCTTGCTTCTTCTACATGAGATAGTTTACCCCACCCTGTCTCTCCCCATCCCCTGAGGGTTTTCTTTTTGGGATCTTTTTCTGGAGGTGATCTGTGGATTCTTTCAACCTCAATTTTGCTCACTGGATCTAAAACATCAGGGCAATTTTCCTTGAGAATTTCTTGAAGGGTTATTTCTAGGTTCTATCTTTGATCATGGCTTTCAGGTAGTCCAATAATTTTAAAATTATCTCTCCTGGATCTATTTTCCATGGGATATTTCACATTGCCTTCTATTCTTTTGTTTGTTTGGATTTGTTTAACAGCATCTTGATTTTTCTCAGAAAGTCATTAGCTTCCATTTGTTTCTAACTCTGAAGGAATGAATCTCCTCAGTGAGCTTTTGAGATTCTTTTGCCATCTGTCAAATTTGGCTTTTTAAGGCTTTCTTCTCCTCATTGCCCTTTTGGGCATCCTTTGCAGTCATTTTTTTTTTTTTACATTTGAAACCCTTTTTTTTCCCCAGTATAAAGTATTTATTTAAACTCAACATTAACACAAAACCTTCCTTTAAATTCCATTTGTTTTTACAGTAAATAAAATTGTATTTCCCTCCTCCCCATGCATGATCACTGTGTATTAATCTACATCTTTTAACTGTGAAAAAATAAAGTGTTTCCCCCCACCCCCTTTTGTAATTTATATTGGTAATATCTGGCATAATGCACTGCATCATAAGATGATAAAATGTAGACTTGCTAATTCCTGGTCTGCAGTTATTCCTGTAATTTCATGTCTTTTTTTCTCTAAAATGTTAAGTTAAAGGAATCATTCACCCAATAAAAATAAATATTGCATTAAGATAGAAATTAAAGTTTTCTGCAGTATCCCTTTTCTTTAAATGACATTTCAAAAGTGGTTGTACTTAGAGAAAAAGGCAGGGGTTGCTGGCTTGCTTTAATAAACACAACTGTCACCTTACACACATACACAACTAACACTGTTGAAGTCCATCAAAGGCAGCAAAATCCCATGGATGAAGGAGTTAAGATCAACAACATGAGAATTTGTTATGTATAAAACTAGCAGGATGGACTTCAGTATCTTCATCCTCTTACCTACATACTACAAAGATCCACTCAAATTAAAGCAAAACTCGGAACACACACATTTGAAAGGTTAAAAAAAATCAGTTTTGATGGGCACAAGTTACAATGTGATTTGAGATGGCCAATGAAATGGAGCCACATATGAAATAGGGCCAAACCTCAGGAGATTATAGAATAACCTTGTTTTTTTCTTGAAGAATGCATGCTTTCCCAACCCTAACCACAATGTCATGTTGACCTATAAGATTTGGGAACTGAGTCAACTGCCTCAACTGCCCCCCCCACCTGACACCTGTTTGCTCTCACCCCTTCCCTATAGCCCATGAAGTTGGCATCGAGCCTCTATCTCCAAGACTCAACTAAGTCTGCTAGCCAATCATTTCCCGCCAACTCCTTGTTTCTAAGACTTAGCTGAACTCACTAAGCCAATCAGTGAGCTCAGTACTTCCTGCTTTCCCCTCATAATTGTATAAAAAAACACCCGAGGAGACACTCGGGGTCCTCCATCTAAAATGTATGGTGGGACCCGGATTCGAACTCGTAATACATTTTTTTCTTTTTCTTGCCTCAGTGGTCTCGGTTTGTCTATTATTCCACCCCATGTTTCATATGGAGGCCCCAGCGAGATCCTCACGACCTGGGAATTTAGACCCTAGGCTCTGCTCGGCGCCGGTAAGTCAGGCCTGACCCAAAATAATATTTTATTGATTCTGGTATTTTTTTGGCTAGCAATTTCTGGAGTCTCATGAGCTTGGTTGGTTCAGGAAGGGCAGGACGCTGCCATTAACTTCCCGAACCCCAGCCGAGGGAGGTGACAACCCCTGAGGCCCTTGGTTTTGGGTTAATCAAATTGTGGGTTAGAGTCCCACTTGATTAACATTAGGTAAACTGATCAAATTGTGGGTTAGAGTCCCACTTGATCAGCATTGGGTTAATCAAATTGTGGGTTAGTGTAGGGTATTTGGTGAGTTTAAGGTTTTCAGCTCTAGCCAAGGGAGCTACGTGGTGAGTCCTCGTTGACCATAACAGGCATTTTATGTAATCTGGAGATATGATTGGTGGTTGGGGATCCCAGGGAGGTATATAGGTAGGAGCTTTGCGGAAATAAAGAGAACTTGCTTGCAACCTCCTCCGGTGTTCTGTCTGGTGATTTCCTCTCTGAGGCCGGTGACGACCGAAGACCCGGGATGGGTAAGTAGAGGCTCCAGGTAAATAGAGGGTGAACGGGACGTAACATATTGGCGCCCAACTTGGGGCTTGAACCCTGGACCCTCGAGTAGGGACCCCCCCGGTGATAGTGGAACTAACTCTAGGCTGTGACCTAAGAGTTGATCAGACAGCCTTCGCCTGGTTTGGTGAAGAAGCCCAGCATGGGGGCGGGGAAGAGTTTCCCCATTTTGTTGCCGGCAGAAAAGGAAGTTATTGTTTCACAGTTTAGACAACTTTGTGCCTCACAGGGTGTTACAGTGTCTAAGGACCGGGCAAGTAATTTTGTTGATAGGCTTCTTACAGTTTGCCCGTGGGTCTGACATGCCGGGATAACCCCCGACCGAGTGAGCACTATGAGACACCAGATGTCTGCTTATGATTATTCCAACCCTGGTTTTCTCACACCGGAAGATTTCTCATTATTTAAAGTTTTGGAGGCGGTGGTAGTCCCCACCTCGATTCCCCTTTCCCTTCCCGCCGCCACTCAAACGGAATCTTCCTCGGTAACTATAGAGATGGAGTCTGAGGGTATAGGAAAAGAATGTCCCCCGATCTATCCTTGGGGAGAGCTGAAAACTGCAGAAGCTGAAGGGAAAGACAGGGGTACAGAAACTGCTGCCTTCATGGCAGATGTGTCTCAGAATCGACAGCTTGGTGGGGGACCTAAATCCAGGGTAGCCACTAGGGCTTTAGATGATCTGACAGAAACACGTAGAGTGGTTTTTGCTAATCATTATACTGGACATACTTCCATTTATAAACCCACAGAACAGAGAGGAAGGACAGGAAATGGAGGACGGCAGGGGCAGAGGCTTGCCGCCCAGGTTACTGGAAATGAGCCCCCCCATATGGGACCCAATGTTCATGGCGCGGAACCAGGACCGCCCAGCAACACCTGCACCAGAGGGGAAAACAGGATGTTCTGCCCCCCTCGAGGGTGGGGAGAGGAGTGGCCCCCTATGCCCCAGAGAGCTCCGCCTCCCCTTCCCCCCCCGGGCGTTGTCCTCTTCCTGCCGAACATTGCTATGAACCCCTAAGGGATGTAGAGACTGCCCCCTACACGCCTTTAGGCGTCATTCCTCGCTCCTTGCGAGCGGCAGCTGAAAAAGGGGAAGACATAGATTGGCAAGAGTGGGGTGGGGCCTTTCCGGTTTTTGTTGACCCGATTAGCGGCCAAAGGGAATATACACCTATACCATTTAAGGTGCTTAAGGAATTGAAGGAGGCATTGTTAGCTGCAGGATTGCTTTTGGACCCGGATAAGGTTCAGTTGAGAGCCCCCTTGAGTTATCTGGGGTCCACTCTTGACGGAGGGGTGATTTCCCGGGAAATCCCGAGGGTGTGTGCTGAGGCATGCCGCACATTGAATGATTTTCAAAAGTTAATTGGCGCTCTGCAGTGGATGTGCCCGGTGATACCCCTCCCTCCTCAGCTGATGAGTCCTCTTTATGAGATTTTGAAAGGGCTGGCGGAGTTAACATCGCCCCGCACGTGGACTATGGAAGCCTTGAAGGCACTTGATGCCATATTGGCTCAAGCTCGTTCAACCTTGGTCCAGAGAGATCCCAAAGAGCCTATATATTTTGTTGTTTTAAAGGATGCTTTGGCTCCTTGGGGCGCGCTGTATCAGTGCCATGGCTGTTTAGAGTGGCTGTATACTCGCACCTCTTCCCGTTCCCTAGATGATTGTCGGGAATGGGTTGCCCATTTTGCTTTAAAGGCCCTTAATAGATGCAGGGCTGCTTTTGGGTGTAATTTTGTTTTTGATTTTCCTGATTTTGACCTTATAGGTCGAGAGTTGGCCCTGACTTCATGGCATTGGGCCATTTTACTAACTTCTGTTTCAGTTGCTGCAGGGGCCTGACCCCAATTGGTTCGTGCTTTTGATTTGCTTCCTTTGAGCCCACATCATACAGTGGTCTCCCAAACTCCAGTGAAAGGCCCCAATGTCTTTACAGATGCTACCAAATGCCACCGAGCCGTGGTATATGATCCTGTCCGGCAGTGTTGTTGGGCCTTTAAGACACCTTTTCAGTCAGCCCAACAGGATGAGCTATTTGCCATTTGGCAAGCTCTCCGCCTTTTTTTTGATGTTCCTGTAAATATTATTTCAGATAGTCAGTATGCTGTAAATTTGCTACAGCGGGTGCAATCTTCTTTTTTGAATAGCGCTGTACCTTTGTTTCCCCTTTTTCGTGAGGTTGCTTCTTGTTTGAAGTTACGTTGTTTTCCAGTTTATTTTTTGCATGTTCGTTCCCATCTGGTGCAAGCAGGCCCCATTTTTGAGGGTAATGCGATTGCTGATGCCGCGCTTGGCTTGTTTTCCGTTGATGCCATGGGATTAACTCAATTGAGTGAACTTGTAGAACCACCAGTTTTGGCTCATCGCAGATTTCATTTGTCTGCGCGATCCCTTAGATGTTTATATGGTATCTCCCGGGAACAGGCTCGCAATATTGTTAAAGCGTGTGTATCCTGTGCCCCTTTTCAACCCCGGATTCGGGAATCAGCTTTTAATCCTAAAGGGACCTTTTCCAATGAGTTGTGGCAGATGGACGTGACCCATTTTGGTCACAAGTGCATCCATGTAGTGGTTGATACATTTTCAGGTTTTGTTATGGCCTCCCTACAGACTGGTGAGAGTTTTCGTGCAGTTAGATCTCATTTGTATTTTGTTTTTTCCACCATGGGAGTGCCCTTATCTATTAAGACTGATAAAGGTCCTGCATATACTTCTAGATCTTTTGCCCTTTTTTGTGAGGAGTTTGGTATTTTTCACTTGACTGGTATTGCCTATAATCCTACTGGTCAAAGTGTTGTTGAGAGGGCTAATCGCACTCTAAAAGAGGTGCTAGCCAAGTTGCTGGGCAGGGTTCCCCGTACCCTTTTATCTTGTCAGTTATTTCAGGCCCTCTATATTATGAATTTTTTACAGTTTAGGCAAGATGGCACGACTGCTGCCATGCGCTATTTTGCTGGCATTTGTGCTCTACCAGCCTCCGCCCTGCGACAGCTCCCGTCACCGAATAGAGCCCAAGAGGGTTCGAGAGTTTTGTGGCGAGATGAAAGGGGCGATTGGAAAGGGCCAGCAGTAGTGAGGAAGAGAGTCAGGGGTGCCCTGGCTGTTTGTCCGGAGAATGATGATGTTCCTCCTTAATTTGGGTGCCCCTGCATAAAGTAAGAGATATTATGTTTTGTTAATTTTTTTATTTTTGGTACAAATATCCTTTTGTTTTTCTTGTTTTCCCTTTTTGGACCTTTTGTTGTTTTGGGGGAGATTCCTCCAAGCCTGCTTTGGGCCTTTTTGAAAGCTTTGCCCAAACTGCTTCCTGTGACCTATTCTTCATTGATCTATCCGATTCTTCTGGTGCGCAATGCTTCCTTGGGATTGCCTACAGCAACGGTGGACCAGAAGGAGGAGCCCTTCAATGCTACTACATCTTGGCGATTGGAGGGTGCTCTGTGTTTTGTCCTGACTTTTCAACTGAGGAATGCTTGTCGTGTGTCTTCATGGGACCATGATCCGTGCGTGGTCCTGCATCATCAGCAATCCGGTCCGCACTTCGGGTTCCCGAAATGGGAGACTCCTCCCCCCACCACCGGTCGCCGCAGGGGCAAGCCATCAATGTTTCAGAGGGTACGGTCGCCTATATTGAAGGGCCTTCAAGCTTGGCATCCGCTGATTAATACAATTGTCACCGAGAGATACCCTCGTTCCTTCCTTATATCTCTTGTGGCCTCCTCGACATCAGTTGCGTTGGCATCGGTGGCGCTCCGAGGCGGAACTGTGACTGCAACAGCTTTAAATAATTTGTCTACTGGTACAGCTGAAGCCCTGTCTCAGACAGGGGATCTTCTTACCCATCTAAAAGGAGGACTCCTCCTGATGAATCAGCGCATGGATTTAATGCAGGAACAATTAGATTTGATGCTTGAGGTCGGCCCTGGGAGGTGTGTTTCTTCCCTTTCAGGTATATGTATTACTGGGGTCCACTATTACAATGATTCCTTAGCTGCGGCTTTGGGCCGGAACATTTCAGTTTATTTGAATGGGACCTGGGATCATACCTTTGAAAAGCAACTGGCGAGCCTACGCCGGTCGATTTATCAAATGAATGGGACAAAAGTTAATTTTGATTGGACCGCTGTGCAGCCGATATTGAACTTTTGGCAGCGAATTGGGGTTTGGTTTCAGTCTTGGGGAACCTTTGGAGTTACTTTCCTGCTAGGTATCTTCTTTTTTTTTTTTTTTTTTTTTAAAGCAATTGGGGTTAAGTAACTTGCTCAAGGTTACACGGCTAGTCATTTGATTTATGCGTGGGTGCTCATTTTCTGAGGCCGGATCTGATCTCGGGTCATCCAAACTCCGAGGCCAACGCTCTTACTCACTGCGCCACCTAGCCGCCCCTTTCGGGCAATTGGGGTTAAGTAACTTGCCCAAGGTCACACGGCTAGGTTTTTGTTTGTGCGGATTAAGTGTCGGAGGCCGGCTCCGAACTCAGGTCCTTCTGATTCCAGGGCCGGCGCTCTATTCACTGCGCCACCTAGCCGCCCCATAGGTATCTTCTTGATAGGCATAGTGATTTGGGTTTGTTGTTGGAGACGGAAGTATTGGAATTATACGCTACTAACCAGACGGGCTGTTGATTCTTTGGCCCATGATGAGAGACCTGACCTTTGGCTCCAGGCCTTGGAGGAGCGCCTGTAACACCCGGGATAAGACGGGGTGCCTCCATGACGGGCAACTTCTCCACATTCCGGCCGCCTAAGACAGGGCCTGAGGGTGTTGGGTTCCTAAGACGGGTAAGGTTCGTGACTGTGAAGGAGACCTAAGACAGAGGCCCCTGCTCCCTACTCCTTGTTCCACGGCAGGCCTTACTTTCTCCGGGAAGCATCCGGCCCTAAGGTTTGGTTTTTAGCAAGCCCGCTCCATTCTAAATTGCATAGGATATATAGCCTCCTTTATTTTGCCTTGCTGATTTGTTATTTTCTTTTGGGTTTTTTCCTTTTTCTTTTGTTTTTAAATAAAAAGGGGTGAGATGTAGGGTATTTGGTGAGTTTAAGGTTTTCAGCTCTAGCCAAGTGAGCTACGTGGTGAGTCCTTGTTGACCATAAAAGGCATTTTATGTAATCTGGAGATATGATTGGTGGTTGGGGATCCCAGGGAGGTATATAGGTAGGAGCTTTGCGGAAATAAAGAGAACTTGCTTGCAACCTCCTCCGGTGTTCTGTCTGGTGATTTCCTCTCTGAGGCCGGTGACGACCGAAGACCCGGGACGGGTAAGTAGAGGCTCCAGGTAAATAGGGGGTGGTCGGGACGTAACAGGTTAGAGTCCCACTTGATTAACATTAGGTAAAGCAAATAGGATTTGTACCTGGCCTCCATTAGCATCTATCTGGAAGCCAAGCAAACATGATTTGTGCCTGGGGATTTCTAGCAATCCTCTGTGAGCTTTTGTAACGTTCCTGTCAGTTTCTCTCTCTGTTCTGTTTTTTTGTGTGTCTGTGTGAATGAGTGAGTGTGTAATCTAACATCATGGAAGGTTTAAACTGCAGCTCGACTGCCGGACCTTCCTTTGGAAGGCTCTTAGCTCTCTCTCCCTTCACTGATGCTGAATGCAGGCTGGAGAAGAAGAGAAAAGAGAGGTAGGTTTTATAAAGCAAGAAAGTTTAGAGATGGTATTTGGTGTTGAGAAGTGTGAACAGAAGTTTTAAGATCTTTAAAAGTTTGAAAATCTCCTCCTCTTCATTCCACTCTGGCCAAGTGGAGTGAGGAGAAGGCGATAAGAAATAATGAGGGAATCTTCTCCCCTCAAATCAAAGAGGCAGGCAGATGAAAATGTAACTATTTCCTGCCTCACCTAAAAGAGGAAAAATCTGTGTATTAGAAAAAAACTGTAAGTCAATTGAATTCATGTGAGAAGTAAAAAAGTGTCACTCCTAATTTGATGCTAAAGATAAGTCAGAATTCATTTTACTATTTGGCATTTAGGCAAATTGGAATATTTTCTAAGATTTGATAAGAATATAGGGAATTTTCTTTTGGGTTCTCTAGTAGTGAGAAAGGGGGAAGGCGCCCCCCCCCCCAATATCACTTGCTGGAGAGGTCAAAGATATCGAAAGGTTTTGTAAGGAGTGGACACATAAATTAAAGCTTATTGGAGTAAAAGTTAAATCGCTGAAAACATTTTACAAAAATTTATTAAAGTCTCTCATTCTAGAAGAGAAATAGAGTGTGCTAAAGAATATAGGGAATTTGAGTTAAGCTCCCCGACTTGAAAAAAATAAGGGGGGGAGCTGCAACACCCCAGCCTCTGTACTTGGTAAGCCCAATTTTTCTATCAGTAATTTTTGTATGTGATGAATTGGAAATGCAATTAATGTCATAATGTCATTGTGTTATTATGGTATCTCTAAATTGTAAAATCCTCTTATACTGTAAAAGTTTGAGTGACCATTGTGAGACAGAAATGTTAGATAAAGCAATTTTCATTCTGAATTTTGTTGAAACTAAAAGATGGAGAAAAGTTTTGTAAAACAATTATGGTATTTTATCAGTTTTGCTAATTTTGTCTTCTGTTTATTTTATGTGAATTGGATTTTTTATGTTATAAGATTTGACAATTTAAAGCTGTTATATTTGGGATACAAATAGGTAGTAATAATGCTGCTGATATTTATTGTGATAGCTGGTTGTTCATTGAACTTTTTGGCTATTCTAGAAATATGCAGTGACAAAGTTATAGTTTCCACATTACTAATGATGAAGTGAATGTACACAGGGAATTGGAAAGGCATTTTGTAGAATTCGTATTGAGCAAATGAGAAACTTGGGGAAAAAAGAAAAAAATTTAGAGATGTGGTTTTCAAGCTTGCTTCATCTAAGAATGTATTTATGATAATTTGAAGGTTTATGGATCACCACATTCACCATCTATGTGAGATTCCAGAATGTAATTAATTTTTAGTGATAAGTTGATCAGGTGTGTGGCAAGAAGAAAATTTTAGTTCTGTGTAACTTCAAAAACTTGATTTTTAAGGTCACCATATTGGTAATTCTTTGTTTTTATTTCAAAGTTCAAATTTAAGAACATGATAATGGTTTATGACATTGTTACTGGTAAAATGTTGTATTATCTATGCTGTATAAGAAGCAGCTTTTTTTTAAAGTCTCAGAGTATTGTAATTTGGGAAATCATAAGCTTCCAAGTCTGTCTTTGTTTAAAAGGAAGTTTCAGTTAAGACTGTTTAAAACTTGTAAGATTGTTAATTAAGTTATTTTGGCTACTGTTTTAATGTTAAAACCTAAAATTGTAATTGATTACTGTATGTTGTAAAACTGCCAAATCCCCTAGAAACTATCTCTAATAGGCAAGGTCATTCAGCCTGGGAAAGGAACTTGTTTAAGTGTAGTTTTAAATGAACCTAACTTGCTAAGAAGTTGCAAAGATTAAAAGGATTTCTATCAATTGGCTTTTAGATTTCAGAAGGAAAGATGTCGCTGGAATTCTTTACATTTGTGAGACCTGATAAATCATCATTGCTTAGTGCAGCTCCATGAAAATAAAAATAATTAACTAGCTCTAAGCTGTGATCAGTGAAGCTTGTTGTGTGAGGACCATAACTTTTGTTTTCCAAAAATTTGCTGCACTCCAAAAGGTACTTAGCTTGATGTTATCTAGCTAATGAAATCACCCTTTCTTTTGGCATGCCTTGAAACACATTTGGCACCAGGGTCGGAGAAAAAGCTAAAAACTAACCTGCCTTTCAAGACATTCCTTTGTGACAGCAAAGGTTAATGTGTTATTTCTTCCCCCATAAGAAACTGAAACAAAATGATTTTGAATGGTAAAGTAACAGTAATGCCTGTGCTTTATTTTGTATTAATCTGAAAAGGAATACTGCATTTGAAACCATAAATGACTATATAACCCAATCAAAAGTCACTGGTCAGCATATTGAAAGGCTGCTAACAATCACTCCAATCACTTCTTCTGGCTACCCTTTTTACATAAATAATATAGACCAAACATTATAAACATCTCAGCAACCTTCTTTTAACAGAATGGAGAGCCCTCTGAGTTGTGAAAAACAAAATTTCAGGGCTCATATTCTGAAAATGTCTTTTGAGTTATCAAGTTGTCTGATTTATGCAGTTCCTAGTGAAAAAAGTTTTCAATCAAGTTCAATAGGACTGCTATCTTCTTGACTATCTTCTGCATCCTCTTCCTCCCCTGATCCCATAAGACTGTTCAAAAGGTTCCCTAATAAGCCTCCATAGGATGACGTCTGCTTGGGTGGTACTCCAAAAAAGAGCTGTCCTATTCTATCGAGATACTCATTGTACATGGGATCTCTTTTAAGTGAGGGCTGATACTGCTCACATAATACTGTAAATACGGTTAGTTTGCCTCCTTCAACATCCACCAGCAGAAACCAGATAAAGTTGATCAAAGGCTGTACAAATGGAGGTCCCTTCTGTATTGAAGGATGTTTCTATGTATATGTTGTGAACACCACCGAAGCACTGCTTTTATTTTTTAAACAGAGAAACTGTAAGACTGCCTGTGCTACAAACATGTCCACCTCACTGCGATATCCTCGAGAGGCAGAATATTCTACTAACATATTCGCACATCCTTCTCCATCTGTGGAGTGCAGGAAATGATACCAAGACTCACAATAATTCTGTTCTTTCCATAGTGTGATGGCCAATAACTGGTGTAGTTTTGGATGACCCAATTTCCCCGATCCACCACTAGACCATTTCAATGCTCTGGATACAAATGCCACTCTTTCTGGAGAATTTGGATCCATCAAACTAAACACTTTAGCCAAATTTTCCAATAGCTCATCAGGTACTTTCACATCTGATATCTCCAAGGACTCTAAAACCAGCATGGAAAGATCGGCAGCACTGTTTTGTTGACTGTGACTGAAGAACAATGCCCCTGAGTACATTAGCTCTCTTGCTTCTACGTGTTTGCCTTGTGACATGTACCTGAAGAACAGGGTCCGGTACATTTGGTGTGCCTCATAGTACTCGCCTTTCTCGACACTAGCGCGGAGCTTGCCCTCCACCCCCTGGACACCGCCCCGGTTCCGGGCGCTGTTCCGGGCGCTGTCCTGCTCGGCCATCGCCGCAGCTGCTGCCGCCATCCCGGGGGCCCACGCAGAGAGCAGGCGCTGAGGCTGCCGCAGCCCGTAGTCACTCTCCAACCTCCCCGGCTTCCGTCCTGGCGGCGGCCCGAGGGCTTCTACATTTTTTCAGATCCATTCCCTTCCTCCCTTGTCACCCACTCCCTCTGGGAAGATGAGCAGTTCAGTATGTGTTGTACATGTATAGCCATGCAAAACATTACCATATTAGATATATTGTGAAAGACTGCTTATATTTCCCTCCCACCCATCTGACCCCCCACCTGGTCCATTTCCTACTTGTTCCAGTCCCTCTTTGAATGTGGGCACTTCCAACCTCCCCCCTCCCCCAGAATGCCACCACAGAAAGAGCTGCTAAAATATTTTTGTGTATATAGGTCCTTTTTTCCCACTTCTATGATCTCTTTGGGAGACAGCACTACAGGTAATATTGCTGGGTCAAAGGGTATGCACATTTTTATAGTCCTTTGGGCATAGTTCCAAATTGTACTCCACAAGGGTCAAATCAGTTCACAACTGTATCAACAATACATTTATGTTCAAAGGTTTTTTTTTTCCAAAGCTTCTCCAGCATCCATCATTTTCAGTATATTTTCTTAATATAACAATTTATATCTATCTAAAAATAAGAGTCAACATTATCTCTAATAGGGATAGACTAGGCTTTCCTAGTAAGATTAATGGTAAAACAAGGATGTCCACTCTGACCATTACTATAAGTTATCATGATAGAAATATTAAGAAATATAAAAAAGTAAAATAAATTGGTAGACTAAAGATAGGCAAAGAAGATACAAAATCCTCCCTCATTGAAGATGATATGATTGCTTAATTACAGGACTAGAAATTCATCTCAAAAAAGAAAACAATTGAAACAATGTTAGCAAAATTATAGAATGTGAAATAAACTCCCATGAATCATTACATTTCCTTGATATTAATAAGCCAATTAAAATTATTAAATGCCTCCTATGTGGCATAGTCCTAAGCACGAGGGATACCAAAAGAAATAAATGATTTTCCCTGTGCTTAAGGAGTTTTTAATCTAAAATTAACTAAACATTTTAAGAAGATAGAAAGAAGTTCCACTTTTTAAATGTTCAGTAAAACAAATATTTCAAGTCTGCTTGCTAAGACTTTCAATATAGCTTCACTAAACTGTTTGTTTATAGACATTCTTTGTTTTATAGAAGCACTTTCATCACATTAACCCAATCAGAGTTATTGCCAGGGATTAACTGAGCAAGTTGTGAGGTCTTCACAAGTGCTGCAATGGCAACAGAGTATTCAAAAGCTCTGTTATACATCTAAGCTGTTTAGCATTTAGTTGATTTGTCTGGGCTGAGTTCTATGATTTCCTTATTTGAGTTTAGATGTGAAAAAAATGCATTTTTTAGCTTCTTCCTGTTGGGAGATTTCGTGGAATGATGCTGAACTCAGTTACTTTTGCCCAGTAGGAAAGCTCTTCTCGTTCAGAGTTACAGAACTACAAGCTTCTCTTTGATTGAGAATTTCTTTAATGGTTATTCTGCTACATGCTTCAAGTGACTCTGGAGGCTGTAACAGAGATCACCTCTCCAGTTCACTCCAATCCCAGGATCAATGCTGTAAGTTGATGCATATTTCTCAACTTGCTGCTTGCTCAGTTTTTAGCCTAGGACTCATAACTGCTTCTTAACTTTCAATGTCATACCTCTATACGGTCCCTCTCCTCAGTATTCCTGTCAATTGGTTAGTGAGAGACAGAATTGTATTCCCAGATTGTCCTCAATTCTGTTCAAACTCTGACCCTTCTCTCCTCTCCTGCTGAGTAGATGTAATTGTCTTTTAGACCCTGTGATGGAATCCAAAGACTTCCATCTGTTTTCCAATGTAAATATGTGCTTGAAAATGAATAATGCTGTATTTTTTTTCTGCTTTTCCCAGACAAGACTTTGTCTGGTAAATTTGCAAGAAGTTTGTTGAAAAGTAAGTTAGAGCTTAGCTGCATTTCTTGCTGATACTCCACCAACTTGTTCCCTCTTGTTTAATTTCTAAATAGAGCCAATTTTTTCAATCAGAATTCATATATAAAGAAAGCTGCTTTATATCTTGGCATAGGCCACCAGTGTGGTCATCCTATTGGCAGGGTATGTGAGGAAGAGTTAAGTGTGGAATATAATAACATAAGAATTTTCTGAATGTAAGGTTCTACAGTTGCTACTATTTGTGAATGAAATAATGATTACTGAGGTATGGGCACAGGGAGCCCCCTCAAGATCTCCTTGAATCCTTGAGGTACAAACTCTGGGAACCTCCCTTGGAGTCTTGATTAAATCATCCCATTTGTTGAGGCATTTGGATGAGGCAATAAGCCTTACATTGTGGCTGAGCCCAAGCCTCTGTTACTAAACTTCCCACCCTCTGTTTCTAGACTCCCCACCTTTAAGGCTATCAAAGTGTCCATCCACACTTGAACTGGCCTAGCCCATCTCTTTCTGTATTCTCCAAGTGACATCCCATCCTTAATCACCTGTTGAACTCATTAATTCCTCCTGAAGACCCTCCCTAAACTCCTCCTCTTGACCATCCCTAGACTCCTCCCAAAACCTAATTTCTATAAGACCCCATCTCACACAATGTGGTGTGAGAGCTCCATAGAATGCCATAGAATAGTGAGAGGGCCATAGAAAGAGCTAGCAGAGACTTACTCTGTGTCTAACACAAGTGAACCTTTAATAAATTTTACTTTTCTTCGACTGACAAGACTTGAGTTGAATTCATTTGGCAGGACCCAGTGGGTTGCTATTTTGGGGTCTCCTGAGCAACCCTAACGCTCTTAGTGGGTAACCTCTTCAATAATGATTATACAAGTCCTTTATACTTTTACAAGACATCTATCTGAAATTAAAATGACTTAGCAAAGATCACACAAATAAGATATATGAAATATTGACTTTGAAATCAAATGGTCTTGAAATCAATCTAGTTCCCTACACATCCTGTCATTCATTTTGTCTTTAGAAGTATATGGGGAAAAATATATTTTGTTTGTATTTCTTTATTTAGTTTCTACTGTGCCCAGCAGAGTTGGTGGGCTAGCAAGTGGTGAGAATAACGAGATGAAGGTGTAATCAATAGTCTGTTTATTAAAGGACCATTTCAATCATAGAAAAAGTTGCAGTGGGCTCACAGAGCTTATATGCCCCCAAAAAAGAAGGGGTTCTTTTGGGTCCTCTATGTCATCAAAAAGAATATGGACACCCCAAAAAATGCGGACAATGTACAAGGACCCTCTCTCTATATGAACCAAAGGAATGCAGACAATGTACAAGGACCATCCCTTAATCTTGTTTAATATTTACCCTTGCCTAAGGTTAGTTATTTATTAGGGAAGTATCCTAGGACCATATCCAGATGAATAAAAGCGTATTATATGACCTCTTGCTTATCTGCCCTGTAACCTTGCAGGTAACAGTATAGGGCAGGGGAATATTTCTTTAGTGGGGCCAAGGGACACAAAATGTTCTCTATATCCAAACAAGTTTATACATCCTCCTGTTTATCTGCCCTGTAAGCTTTCAGGTAATACTATAGGGGAGTGGAACATTTCATTAGCGGAGCCAGGAGACTCCTGAAAGTTCTCTACAATTTTTAAGTGATTCTCTAAAGTCATGGTATAGAATCCTACACTGAAGTCATGTTGAGGAATGGAGATAATCCAGAATTTTTAGATCTTAGATTTTGGCTGATTTACAAACCTGGACAAAAACTTTTTTTTTTCCTGTATTATATCTATATTCACATTCCAGACTTGATAGCATATGAAGGCTCATCAGAAAAGATTGGTCACCTGGAATTGATTTTTTTAAGCTATAATAATTTAGAAATTTAGATTTGAAGCTCTGCAAAAGATGTGAACTATCAAGGGACAGCTAGGTGGCACAGTGTGTAAGAGTGCTGGCCCCAGGTTTGGGAGGACCTTGGATAGGTTCTGGCCTTCAGAAAAATAGCACCCACACATAAAACTAACTAGTCGTGTAAACTTGAGCAAGTTACTTAACCCCAATTGCTTAAAAAATGTGAATTATTTTGATGGAGGGTATAGTCCCAGTGGTGACAGGAAAGTTCTTATGAATTTTGGTCATAATTATGGTATAAAACAATAAAGCTGTCTGTATTATTGAGCCAGTGGCTAAAATGCTATAAAAAGAAATCTATATATGAAATAAAAGAGGGAGATGAGGAGGGGGAAATTGGGGGGCGGGGGTTGGAGGAGGTAGTGGCAGTGAGACAAGGAAAAGGGATGAAGAGTGAAGCACGAAAGTTCCATACAATGAAACTAATAGATAGTTAGACACATCAAAAAAAGAAATAAAAGTACCTCTGACAGCATAAGATTGGATCCAGTAATGATTTGGATCCAGTATATGGCTCCTGTCTGGAGATAAAAAAATAAAAATTATAAATTATGCCGATTTTATATAAAATTGGCAAGAAAGAGGAATTATTTTAATGCAAGTATAATAGATAGGTGCATTTATAGTACTCAATCCATTGCTTTTCCTTAGCAAAAAGAATAAATAGGCATTTTGAGCAATATGCCTTTCAGTTAGCACATAAATACAGGATTCAAAATATTCTTTCATTGATGTGCCTATAATTAAATAGTTGAAAGGATCTTATAAAAATAGATGCCAATTTGATATTTCATTCAATAAAGTCTTTTAAGATAAGATATAAATAGAAAAATTAGCTGAAAGAAAAAGTATTTGACTGTGTATGTATGTGCATATATATATATATATATAATATATATATTAGTAAAAGGAAAAGTATAATCATATATATTCTCTAATACTGAATTTGATTGCTTTGAAGCTATTTAATACAGTATTAATTTAGTATGTTTAAGAGATATATTTAATAAAACAAATATTATATTTGATTGAATATTTATGCAAAGATATTAAAAAATACTAAATGCAATACATGGGGTAATTAATTCATTCAGACAAGTTAGACTTTATGACTTATTTGAATTCCTTTAAAGAAACATCCAAGTATCTTTATTATGTGTTTCTTAATTATTTAATATTATTTGACAACATTCAGGTCTACAAGTTTTTGAGTTCCAAATTTTCTCCCTTCTTCCCAATGGCAGCATGCAATCTGATATAGTTTTTACATACACCTTCACATTAAATTATAAAGAAGAATTCTAGCCAATGGAATCAATAACAAGAAAAATAAGAACACAATGAAAAAGAGAGAGCAAGTAGTTTGCTTCAATCTGCATTGAGACACCATAATTCCATATTTGATAGCATAAGGTTACACTTAATAAAACATGTGAATCCAAGCTATACTTCAAACAATACATACCTCAGCTGCCTCATTTTATTGTGCTAGGGTATATCAATACTCTAGATATATCCCCTTCCTCTCTGATTACCCAAAGGAGAACCTAAATTGCTTTACCATCCATAATTAAGATGTTAATTGGCTTCTGCTCTTGGATGTGAACAACCTAAAGTATCCTTATCTTGTTTAAGGTTTTTTGTTTTCTTTTGGTTTGGTTTGGTTTATACCTGGGAATACTGGAAAGGGTATTTGAAGGTGAAAATTAATTACACTTATTAAATGTAACTAGAACATATTTTCAATCTCTTGAACAGAACACACTTTCAATGATTCTAAGTATATTGTTCCTCAGAACACTTTTCCTAACCTAATTGCATATCTTTCCTGAGGTTTTACTGCTTGCCTTTGCCATCAGTCTATTTAGTTAACTGTTTGCTAGAGTTACAAAGCCAAGGGGTCTTTTTTTTCCTCTTTCTTAAATATTATGTTCATCAAATTTGACACATACTTCTTGATTTCCCCTGCCTACACCAAAGCTTTGTTTCCTCATCTCTGACACCATTATTACCAGGTGATGTCAGGTTTTACAATTTTTTGAATTTGTGCAATTCCAGATACTGTGCTTTTAAGATTTCCTGACAACTTCTTTCTTTTCTCTACATGTGATACCTGGCATTGTTGTAAAGACTCTGTGATATTTTTAACTAAAATTTCCCATGTTTCTTCCTTAGAGACACATGAGTCACTCCTGGAGAAAATGTGCTAACCTGGGTTTATGACTACACTCTGATTTACCATTATACTCTGAGCTGCATTGGAACCTGCTAACATCCATAGCCATTTCTAGAATTTCAAATGACATTTTACACTGAGTTAAATCTAATAATGCATCACTAGCATAATTCCACTTTAATTAACATTGTTTTAACTCTATGAAGTATCCTATCACCATCTGTGGCATTGTGGATGATCAGAGTCACAATTACTTTTTGAAAGCCCTACTAATTTGAGAAAGGTTTATTTTCTTAGCCAAATTAAAAAAAAATATATTAATAAGGTTTTTATTTCTCCTTGCATCTTTGTTAGTACTTTCCATTTCCCTATATTTTTATAGTATCTTGTTAAATATTCTCAACATCTTCATTTGTTATATAAAGTGTTATTCCTTAAGTAAGAATCCTCTGGATCATTCTATCTACATTCATAACACTGCTATTGTAGATGGTACAGCATTATTACTCATCTTTGACACCACATTTAATAATAGACTTCTTAACCAACAAAAATTAATCCCAAATATTTACATAGCCAAAATTATATCACTTAAGTATTCTGACTTATTAAAAGAGATTATAGTAGAGCAATTGTTTTGTAAAACACAATGGATTCCCTTCTTCACCTCCAGCATATTGCCATGAATATAAATTATAAAAACCTTACGGTTAGAGAATCCTTTTAATGAAATAATAATAAATCAAAGAAAATACCTCAGAGTGTAGTTTAGATGTTGGATCAAATCACTCATAAAAGTATGGTTGCCTTACCCATATAAACAGTAATGGTGTTCCCCACATTTCACTCTTGCATTTACACCTAGCAACTGCACATTTGAATTGATGTATTTTGGAGATATCTCAAACTCAAGTTTTCCAAAAAAAAAGTTCTCTTTCCCCCAGTAGTGGTAATGGGAATATTAACATCTTCCCTGTCCCTTAATTGTGGGAACGGTATTTAAAGATCTCCCTTGCCCTTTGATAGGCCAAGTATAATCCCATGCATCCTGTGGTGGGAGGAATTTGCTGAACATGTGGAGCATGAAGGGGAGGAGCAGGAAATTAGTCAGAGTGGTTACAGATAAGGGGGAGAGAGCTCACAGCCAAGCAGACAGGTTTGTAAGTGTTTTTTGTTTGTTTTTTTCTTTTTTTTTTGTGGGAGGGAAGCTTTGAGATGGTGTTGTTTCCTGCAGTGATAAGGTATATTAACTTCTTTGTTGTTATGATGGATTTGGTTTTCTGGTGTTAGGATTTGGATTCCTGGTGTGGGATTCAGCTTCCTGGTATCTGAATAAATGTTTTGCTTCTGCCTTTTATTTGGAGAATCTGTTATATTTTGTGATTCAGAACTATGCCAGCTTATTCAAAGTGGCAGTTGATCTTGTGAATATGGCCTTGGCAATACATTTGGTATCACAAAAAGGATCACAAGGTATCAGATCTCTATTTAGAGGCAAAATTACTTTAGAGGAAGAAATGGATATCCCAGGATGAGAGAATATACTTTATTCCTCCCTATGAAGAGAATGGACTAAGGTCACCAGACCCTGTGAAAACTGAGAACTGGGACTGCAGAAGGGAGAACCTAGAGATTTAGAAAGATGTTTTCAAGGAATACCAATAAAACCAGGGAAAGACCTGGCAGGAATGTTTAGGAGAGGCTGAGTTTTACTAACAGGAAGATTATGTGTAATATGTGAATTATATGTTATTTGTAAAAGCAGAGACAAGCTGCTGGAAGAGAAAGCTCAGATGCAACAGGAGTTAGTTTATTTGCATGGGAATTCTCAGCATTCAAGCTCTCCTTTAGAAGAGCAAGCTCGAATATCTCAAGTGGTAGAAGGACAAATTACTATTCTATATTTGGCTTATTTGCATGAGAATATGTCTATTCATTTAGCCAGAAGGAAGTAAAAAACTAATAAAAGGAATGGGTATGTAACCCTTGCCCAGGCTATCCCTGGCTGCCCCAACAACTTTCAGGAGTATACCAAGGAGGAGAATGAAACAAAGTCGAATGAGGTTGCTTTTACAAAGGCAGACTTTCATCCTATACTAAAAAGAAAGCAGGTGAACCATGGGGGAAACATAATCTTCAGGGATATAATTGAAGATTGCGCTCAACAAGAGGTCACTGACATATTAAGTTAATTCACCCAAAGGATGGGAGATTCATTAGTGTCTTGGACACTGAGAATCAGTGATAAAGGGGCCAGAGGAGTATTGATATATAGCATGAATTGCTTGAACATTATAGGTATTTGTTAGAATCCTTTTGTACAGCAAGTTTTTAGGGATTACAAAATGCAAGGAGGTAACAATGGAACTAATCTGTTAGCTGTAACTGCTGATGGATGCAATAAAATGTATCGCACTTATTCTATGTGGCCTAATGGAGCTAGACACTGATATTTACTTAGGGACTATATGAGAAATTGAAATGAGGAGGCAATGAAGAGAGCAATAATGACCAGGGATTCCAAGGCTTATAACAATACCCCTTAGCAGTTTCTCATAGAGATACTATAGTGAAGACAGCTCCTCCTGCTTATAAGCACTTAATTCTCACTCTACTAATTGGAGAGATATGGCACCCTCTTTTGGAGGTTCTATATAAGATTCCATAGCTAAGTGACTTACAGGAATGGGAAAAACAGAAATTTCCTATGCAGAGAAGAGTAAATAGCCAGTGGATTAAAAGTCAGAATAGACTGATGAGAAAAGTATTGTTTCCTGATGTATTGGGAACAAGGGTAGATTTTGGAAGAAAGGATACTATTCCAATTAATGAACTATACAAAATGTACTGAGAAAAGAGGCTTAATATTATACTGAGCAGGGAAGTAAGAACTGTCTGTACAGATCTTCCTGAAACATGGTATTTAAGTTTGTCACCTGCAGATAGATTAGGGAATTGGCCAGGACCCAGTTCAGTTTAAAGAATGTATATCTCTAGCCCGAATGATGACCCCAAAACTGCTAATTAGAAAATAGAAAATAACAATAAATAGGGTTAGGATAGTGGGTTCATGGACTTCAGAAGCACAGCTGACCCTGCATCTACACTGCTTCTGGTTATTGTCTCTTTGTTACTTTTTGGCTGTTAAACTTGTTTGTTAGATTTGGTTCATGCAGGTTTAGTAACCTCTAACTACAGATATCTTATCACTTAAACCAGATTTCACCTCCTGTCCACAACTGTGATGTGTCATCCCTGAAACTGGCAATGACCAAGCTTTCTATGCCAGCTACAAAATGGAACTCTCAAATGGGACTACTTGAGGCAGGGACAGCTCTACATACAATTTCAGCAGGAACTAGCTGTTAAAGAAGAGACCTTTGCCTCTTACCCCAAGATTTTGAACCCCATTTATTTGAGGGGTAAATAGGGTGCCAGTGCTCAAGCACCACCCTAAGATACTATTTGACATGCTTATTTTCTGTTATCCTTTTTTAGATTCTTATAAAGTTCAGTTGACAACAGTTACCCCTGATATCCCATTGACCTATATAAGGGACAAGAAATATCTTAGGGCCAAATGTAAAGGTTCAACTTTGATAAGTTCCTTATGATTTCTTTTCACTGTTTACCATCTTATGCTTCTCTTGCTTCTTGTATCTGAGTGTCAAATTTTCTATTCAAATCTTGTTTTTCACCAAGAATGCTTGAAAGTTCCTCTATTGCACTGAATGGCCATATTTTCCCCTGAAACATGATACCCAGTTTTGCTGGGTAGGTTATTCTTGGTTTTAATCCCAGCTCCTTTGACCTCTGAAATATCATATCCCAAGCCCTTTGATCTCTCGGTGTAGATGCTGCCAGATCCTTTGTTCTCCTGATTATGTTTCTACAATATTCAAATATCTCCTTCCTGGCTACTTAAAATATTTTCAATTTGATCTGGGAATTCTGAAACCTGGCTATAATATTCCTAGGAGTTTTCTTTTTGGGATCTTTTTCAGGAGGTGATCCGTGGATTCTTTCAACCTCTATTTTGCCCTCTGGTTCTAAAACATCAGGGCAATTTTCCTTAAGAATTTCTTGATGAATGATATTTAGGTTCTTTTTTTGATCATGGCTTTCAGATAGTCCAATAATTTTTAAATTATCTTTCCTGGATCTATTTTCCAGGTCATTGTTTGTTTGTTTGTTTGTTTGTTTTCCAGTGAGATAATTCACATTGCCTTCTATTTTCATTTTTTTTCAATCATTTTAATGGTATCTTGATTTCTCATAAAGTCACTAGCTTCCATTTGCTACATTCTAATTCTAAAGGAATGCTGCTCGTCAGTGATCTTTTGAGCTTCTCCCTTATGGCAATTTCTGCTTTTTAAGGCATTATTCACATCTTTGCCTCTTTATGCCTCTTATGCCATTTGAGTTAGTCTATTTTTTAAGGTGATATTTTCTTCAGTAAGGTTTTTTTACTCTCTTAATTTTCTTGCATCATCCTCATTTCTCTTAATGTTTTTTTTTTTACTCTACTTCTCTTATTTATTGTTCAAAACCCTTTTTAAGCTCCTCTGTGGCCTGTAACCAGCTCATATTTTTCTTGGAAGCTTTTGGTGCAGGAGTTCTGACTTCATTGACTTCCTCCTATTTCATACTTTCATCCTTTTAGTCCCCACAATAGTAGTCTAATGTTGGATTGCTCTGCTTGCTTTGCTTCCTTTGCTTGCTCACATTGATACTCAATTACTTGACTTTTGAGATTTTTCTCACAGTAGAACTGTGTTATCAGAGAGAGGTTCTTTGTCCCAATTGCTGGTATTTTCATAGCTGCTGGAATGATTATTTGGGTGCCCTCTTTGAAACCTACACATTCTCTGGCAAACTGGTCACATATCCCAGGACTTCCCCCTAGACAAAAATCCAGATCCAAGCAGGTTAAAGAAAGAGATATTGCCCCTCATATAGGTGCTTGGTCTCCCTCCATTCTGTAGGACAGGAGCTCTGCAGCAGCCACGTAGCAGCAGCTGCATGGCTGCAGCACCTCAGTGGCTTTTCCCTCCAGGAGGTAAAGGCCAGACCATACTCCCAAATTCCAGGTTCCCAAAATCCACACTGCACAGACCACTCACTTTGACCTTAGCATCTATGGATTGCTAATTATGGAAACCACTACAGCTTTTGGTGATCTGAAGTCCCTCCAGCTGGTGGCTGTTTGTGGCAGCCCTGATGCTAAAACCTCTGACTCACATGGGGCTTCTCCCAGCATGCTGCACTCTACCCTTGCTGGCAGTCTGCTGGGCTGTCTTCAGCAGTAGGTTAACTTCTCTCTGTCATTTTGTGGATTCTGTAGCTCCAAAGTTGGTGTAGAGTCATTTTACATGATTTGTAGGAGGTGGGAGCAGGAGCAATGTGGGAGTCCTGTTTCTATACTGCTATCTTGACTCCAACCTGACCACCCTCCTGTAAGCTTAAATCTTATGAAGTCTATATGACAGAGTGTCTACTCTTATAATAACAGAATACACTTTTCTGGCTGTTTTGTTCTTGGATACCTACTTCCAAATGGAGTGTAACTGACTATATATTTGTCTAAGTGTAGAGCAAATCTCTCCAAACCTTTTGTGGGTCATTGTTGGTTTTATTGCTTGAGTAGTTACGATTGTTTTATCTTGATTTGCAAAAATGTCAAACTCATTAGGAGGGAGGATGTATAAGGATAAATAGAAAGTAGGCTGAATTTGTCCATGGTTTTTACAGTTCTTTATCATAATCTCCATAGGCATATGATAGCATTCTGATTAGTAATATTTTTTAAATTTTTTTTAAAGCTATTGGGGTTAAGTAACTTGCTCAAGGTTACATGGCTAGTCATTATTTATGTGTGGGTGCTCATTTTCTGAGGCTGGATTTGATCTCGGGTCATCCCAACTCCGAGGCCGGTGCTCTTACTCACTGTGCCACCTAGCCGCCCCTTTAGGGCAATTGGGGTTAAGTAACTTGCCCAAGGTCACACGTCTAGGTTTTTGTTTGTGTGGGTTAAGTGTCTGAGTCCGGATCCGAACTCAGGTCCTTCTGACTCCAGGGCAGGTGCTCTACTCACTGCACCACCTAGCCGCCCTTTAGTAATATTTTTGTATGGCCCTGTTTTGTTCTACAACAACAAAACATTTTGATTCATGGATAGCACAAAAAGTTTAACTATCAGAAACCAGACACATGGTATCTCTGGGGCTTTCTGCTTCTATCTTTTAATGTTCACATGCATTCTTGTCCCAAAAGACTGCCAATCAACATGCAGAATCTCATTGGACTGGATAACCTAGCTGCCCTTAAACATACATAAAATTTAGACATAACTTCATTATACTTCATTGTATCCTGTAGTTGTTAAATTGTTGCAGCCACATGATTCTCTTTGTGGTCCTATTTATGGTTTAGTTTGGAGAGATATTGGAGTGGTTTGTCATTTCTTTCTCTAGTTCAGTTTACAGATGAGAAAACTGAGAAAAACAGGGTTAAGTGACTTGCCCAGGATGATACAGGTAGGAAGTGTCTGAGGCCAGATTTGAACTCAGTATGGTGACTCTTTTTAACTCCTGAACTGGCTCTCTATCCACTGTGCCACCCTCTTGCCTTATATGTACTTCATTTTCCATAAATAACTAAAGGTATCATGCTTTACCCATAGCCTATGAAGCTAAAGTTAGTTTTTTAGAACTCTCAGTTTTCTGATTTGGTAGTATCTCTGTTTACCCTTAAAATAGGAGAAGACATCAATTGGGGATTGGCTGAACAAGTTGTGGTATATGCATGTAATGGCATACTATTGTGCTATAAGAAATGAGGATCAGATGGACTTCATATTTACCTGTAGAGGCTTATATGAACTGATGTTGAGGGGGAAGAGTAGAACCAGGATAAATTTGCACACAATCACAGACACAACATATGTGTGATGACCAACTGTGATAGACTGGACTCTTCTCAGCAATGCAGTGATATGTCAACCCCAAAAGACTCATAATGGAAAGAAATGTCTACATCGAGAGAAAGAACTAGAAAGAACTGAGTTTGAATCCATATTGAAGCAAACTATTTGATCTTTTTCTTTTTCTTGTTTGGTTTTATTTCACAGCACAGTAATATTCCATTACATTCATATACCACAACTTGTTTAGCCATTCCCCAATTGATGGGCACCCCTTTAATTTCTAGTTATTTGCAGCCATGAAAAGAGCTGCTATAAATAGTTTTATGGGTCTTCCTACCTCTTCTATGATCTCTTTGGGATATAACCTTAGAAGTGGTATTGCTGGGTCAAAGGGTATGAAATTTTTATAGACCTTTGGGCATAATTCCAGATTGCTTTCCAGAATGGTTGGATAAGTTCACAACTCCACCAGCAATTGTTTATTGTGCAGTACTTATATGGCAGTACAGGCTGAACAACGCTGAGGTTGTGGGTACTAGGTATTCTTATCAAATGAGTCAATAAATAATTACTTCAAAAGAATGGTTATCAAAAAATCTCCCAAATCTTGATAGAGATATAACATATTAGATATACAAAGACATAGTCATTATCAGATACCATTAATTTTGTCCACATATGGGGACAAAACCAATGCAAAGTTAGAGATATTGCAAGTTAAGTGCATTAAGAATGGAGAGAAAGAAGTTTAATTTGCATCCCACATCGCAAAAAATGGAATAATATAAAGATTGGTACTTTATATTTTATCATAAAGGTCATAGAAAACTGCTGTAGTTTGCTGAGAAAGATGTGACAGAGTTACATCTATGCTTATGGAGAATCATTTTGGTAACTTTTTGATGTATGAAAAATAATTGGAAGAAAATTGAGTTATCCAGGGTGTCATATTATGACTGTTACACTCTTAGCCAGAGGTGATAGAAGCTGAAAGTCATCGGCAGGAATGTGAGTAAAGAAAAGATGTAGAATAAGAAAATACATTGTGGAGGCAAAAGTCAAAGACATTTGACAACTGATTTGAAAGAGAGGATGTTGGAGAGGGAAAAGAAAAGGATAATAACATGGTGGTAAATTTGGGAGACAGGGAAATAGTGCTGTCTTTCATAAAAATAAGGAAGTTTGGGAAAGGAGTGGGTTTCTTGGGGGGAGTGGGGATGTTGCCAAGGCAATATTCACAGTACTGACAGCAACTGTAAATAAGCCGGCATAATTCTGAAACACAAAATATAACAGATTCTTCATATAGAAGACAGAAGCAAAATGATTATTTAGACACCAGAAAGCCAAATCCCAACATGAGGAAGTCAAATCTCAACACCAGAAAACTAAATCCATCATAGTAACAAAGAAGTTAATACACCTTGTTACTGAAGGGAACAACACCATCCCAAAGCCTTCCCACAAACACTCACAAGCCTAGCTGTCTACTTGACTGTATCCTCTTTCTCCCAAACCTCTAACTTCTGTGACTCCCAGCTTCTTCTGGGCACTGCTCTACCCTTTCTGCTCTAACCTTTCAGCAAACTCTCCCACCTCAGGCTCCATGTGATTATATGTGGCCTATTAAGGGGCAGGGAAAATCTTATAATTCTCATTCCTTCATAAAAAAAAATAATAATTATAACTTATGAAACTTTTCTCAGTATGAGAATAGTTGAAGGGAATAGAAATGTGTGTTTATCTGTGTGTATGTGTATGTGTGTACATACATATATATGTCTATATAAGAGGGTATATAGGTGCATGCATACATATGTGAGTGTGTTTATACATGTATACCAGTATACATAGACAGAGGCCAAAGGAACAATTGAATAAGAAGGGATGATGTTTAAAAGGTGAAATTGAGAGATGAGAGATGAATATAATGAGAGGAGATGGGGAGAGACAGAATGGGGTAAATTATGTCATATAGAAGAAGCAAGGGAAAACTTTTACAATGTAGGGGAAGAACAGGAAGGGTAAAGGGAATGAATCTTATTTTCATTGAATTTGGCTTAGGGAGGGAATGTCATACATACTAAATAGAGTATCTCACACTAAAGGAGAGTTGGGGGAAGGGGATCGGAGGTGGGATGATAGAAGACCAGGCAAGTTGTGGGGGGAGGTATGTTGGAAGCACACTCTTTTGAAAGGGACAGGATCAAAGTAGAGAATAGAACAAATGAGGCATGGGATAGAATGGAGGGGAATGTAGCCAGTCCTTCATAATATGTCCACTATGGAAATGTTTTGCATAGCTAAACATGTACAAACTGTATTGAATTGCTTATCTTCCCAGAAAGGGTCGGTGACAAGGGAGGAAGGGAAAGAATCTAGATTTCAAAGTTTTAAAAAATTTCCACTATATATATACACACACACACACACACACACACACACACACACACACACACACACACACACATATATATATATATATATATATATATATATATAATTATTATTTTGCATGTTACTGGGAAATAATATATACAGTCACTGGGGCATAGAGATCCGCCATCCACTACTAGAAAGTCAGAGTGGAATGATGGGGGAAGATATGTGAAAGAGCGGATTAGAGGTGGGGATATTCAGTGGGATCACTGTTTTGGGGTGGTGGGTAGGAGGAAAATGGGGAGAAAATTTGCAAGTCAAAATCTTTTGGAAATGAATTATGTAAACTAAAAAAATAACAAAGAGATAAAATATTTAAATTTACTTATTACTACTTTGATCCACATTTTCATAAACATCTATTGCTGATATAAAGCTACATTATCCAATCTACCTAGCCTCTTTTTCTCTCTGGCATCAAACCTAAGGAGCTGAACATATATGTTTTATTGCAGAATGGTTCTGATTCTAGTACTGTATTAAACTGAATGAAAAAACACTAAACTCTTTATTCTTTAAAGCACCTGGCCCAGTTAAACTCAGGCCTTTCAGTTTCATGACATAAAAGATCCTGAGGAACTAACCTTTATCCTTCATAGC
Organism: Gymnobelideus leadbeateri; assembly: GCA_011680675.1. Taxonomy (NCBI): domain Eukaryota; kingdom Metazoa; phylum Chordata; class Mammalia; order Diprotodontia; family Petauridae; genus Gymnobelideus; species Gymnobelideus leadbeateri. The sequence continues at coordinate 291,356 of WOXC01007631.1, read as the reverse complement.
TTCTGGTTCACTTATTCCATGAAGGAACTGAACCTGGACTGAGATTTCCCTCATTGGGCCATATGTTCCAGATCAGAAAGGTGCTTTAATGTGAAGAGGGTTTTGTCAAATTTGGGCAATGGTGTCTCAACTTTTGCCGAATAGTAGTGGCTATGTATGATATTTAGATCACTTGACTTTGAGAAAATGGAAACAACGAGTAGCTTGTAGAAATTGATCCATTCAAAGTGTTTGTTCTTAAGAAAAGAATACAGAAGGAAAACAAAGAGGATAAATAGAGAGTAGATTTCAGTAGCAAGTGGCAATTAGCTCAAGAAATTTTTTAGCCTATTCACTACTACCATTCACAGAAAGATGCTTTTCTACTTGAGTACATTTTTCAGTCTTTGATATTATATTAAGATATTACTTCTGCACTGAATATTCTATAAATCATTGTTCCAATTGAATATTTACTAAAATTGAAAGCAAAATTTTTATTTGGTACAGGGAAGCACTATTCTTATAAAGGTTTTCTTTGTTGTGTAAATCTAAAGCAAAGAATAGCTTTTACTGAAAATATTAAAAATATAACGTTTACAACACATTATTACAGCACTAAATAGAGATAATAACCATGTAATGGTTTATTTTACATGATCAAAATTATTCATTTTTTCTAATTCCATGTGTTGCCCAAAGTAGTATCAGTAAGGTTATTTGAAATTTCTGAAACATTTCCTATGAAAAGTTGATTGATAATATGGAACGCATAGATTTAACAATAGCATGAACTTATTTTATATTCTAAGATGTTATCTTCACCTGACATCAGAGTTATTTATAGTGTCCACCAGTGACCACAACTGCTTACAATGTTTAAGGGTCCTGTGGCATAAGTGACTTATGTATTCACATCATTATTGTTAATATTCTACTATGGGTGCAGTTAAAAAAAGACAAGCTTTTGTGATTTTTGTTTTCTTTTGAAGTAAAATCATAATACTTTCATTGCATTAGATCTAATCTCTGCTTAATTATTTTCTTACTTCTGGTCACATGTGTCACAATACGCAATTTGAATCATTTTTACCTTAATATTCTAGTTCAAAAGAGCAATTCCTTAAAACCTTACCACTTTGAGACATTATCTTATCAGATCTGACAAGCTTAGGAGAATTGGTCATGGTTGATACTTGCCTGAAAGATTCCCATGGGTCCTGCAGGTGCTAGAAAAGAAAGATATTTGTTTCTTGGTTATACAAAATGATAACCACATCTAAAAATAAATACTTTAGATTTTTTTTATTATCACATAAATAAAATATTTCCTGCCAGGATTGTATGAGACTAGGAGTACTGAATATTTTCTTAAAGAAAAAAAAATACAATTAAAATTTGTTTGTTTCCTAACATTTCCAAAATAAAATTATAATATAAAATAAAATGTGGCAAAAGTATCAGAGAGGGATAAAACCAGGTGTTGTGTGAGTATTACAGTGAAAAAAATCATTACTCACAGAACATTTCTTCTAGGAGGAGATGACATTTGGTTTAGATTTTAAAAGTAATACACTGGGGAAGGTGCCAAGATGGCCAAGTTAAAGCAGAAACTAATTTGAGCCTTTCCCCCAATTATTTCAAACAACTGTAAATTATGATTCTAAACAAATTTGAGAGCTACAGAACTCACAAAATGAAAGAGTGAAACAAATCAACCTCTGAAGGCAGCTTAGTAGACTGATAGGAAGGATCTATCACACTGAGATGGGAGTGGAGAACAGTCCTGCATGGGCTGTGTTGGCACAGTCTGGTCAGAGGAGATCTTAGCAAACTGAATCACTAGCAGGTGTCTCAGTTTCCAGACTTCTCAAACCATAAACACCAAAGAAAAAATAAAAGGTCAGCAAGAAAACACTGATAGACCTGTGTGAGAGAAGACCACAATATGGCCCCTGCTCCTGGGTCAGTGGAAGTAGAGCTGGCTTCAATGGTGGCAATGGCTGCTTCTGGAGTTACAGGTTCATAGATGTTTTGGCAACTAAGTTCCTGATTAGGGGACAATTGCAGGAATCTAATTGCTGGCATTGAGGGAGGATTCTCTTGCTATGCCTTGCTTAAATCTAGGTTGCAGACTTGGGAAACATTCCTGGGGTAAGGAGGAGAGCTGTTGTGGCACAGCTTATGGCAACTGTGGAGAAGGAATTCTCTTCACAGAACTGAGGTAGGTACCTAGAAGTAGTTCTGACAACTGCTGCACAAAACACCATAAATTTGAGGCACAGCAGTCTCCACTTTGGAAATAGAATTCAATCATGGCAAAGAGCTCAAGTCAAGTAATTAGCTAGGGAAATGAGAATGCAGAGGAAGAGAAATCAGTCTACAGAATCTTTCTTTGGTGAATAAGAAGATCAAAACATAGAACCAGAAGAAAACAATGCAGTAAAAACTCCTGAGTCAAAAGTCTAAGAAAAATATGAATTGGCCTCAGGCTATGGAGGAGCTCAAAAAGGATTTTGAAAATCAAGTAAGATAAGTAGAGGGAAAATTGTGAAGAAAAATGAGAGTATGCAAGAAAATCATAAAAAAAAACAAGGCAACAGCTTGCTAAAGGAGAATCAAAAAATACTGAAGATAACAACATCTTTAAAAAATAAACTAACTCAAACAGCAAAATAAGTCCAAAAAAAAAAAAAACAAAAAAAAAAAAGAAGAACAATGCCTTAAAAATCCAAATTGGCTAGGTGGAAAATCAAGTTCAAAAGCTCACTGATGAAAATCATTCCTTCAAGATTAGAATAGAGTAAATGGAAGCTAACGGCATTATAATTAATCATTTATTATAAAACAGATTCAAAAGAAGGAAAAAATAGAGGACAATGTGAAATATCTTACTGGAAAAACCATTGACTTGAAAAATAGATATAGGAGAGACAATTTAAAATGTATTAGTCTGCCTGAAAACCATGATCAATAAAAGAGCCAGGGCATCATCTTTCAAGAAATTATCAAGGAAAATTGCCCTGATATTGTAGAACCAGGGGGAAAACAGAAATTGAAATCACCTCTTTTAAAAACCCCAACAAGAAAACTCATAGGAATATTATAGCCACATTCCAGATTTCCCCAGTCAAGGAGAAAATAATATAGTCAGGAAAAAAACAATTTAAGTATTATTGAAATACACTGAGGATAGCACAAGATAGCAGCTTATACAATAATGGATCTAAGGGTTGGAATATAATATTCCAGAGATCAAAGAGGCAAGGATTAAAACCAAGAATCACTTACCCAGCAAAACTGTGCATAATCCCTCAGGGGAAAATATGGATATTCAATGAAATAGCATTCTTTTTTTTGGAGGCAAATGGGGTTAAGTAACTTGCCCAAGGTCACACGGCTAGGTTTTATTTTTGTTTGTGTGTGTTAAGTGTCTGAGACCGGATCCAAACTCAGGTCCTTCTGACTTCAGTGCCGGCGCTCTTCTCTCTTTGCCACCTAGCTGCCCCCAATGAAATAGCATTCTTGATGAAAAGACTGGAGCTGATCAGAATATCTGCATTTGAAATAAATGAATCAAGAGAAGCATGAAAAGGCAAACAGCAAAGAGCAATCACAAAGGACTTATTAAAGTTTAACTGTTTACATTCCTACATGGAAAGATGATATTTGTGACTCTTGTAACTCATCAATGTTCTTGGTATTAGTAGATTAGATAGATAGAGAGATAATGTATGAATGTACAGATGGGTGTATTGTGTGTATGCGGTTGTGTGTATACATAGACAGAGGGCAAATGATGAGTTGAATAAAAAGGGATGATATCTTAAAAATGAAATTAAGAAGAGAGGAACATATAAGAAGGAGAAAAGGAGAGAGAATAGATTAAAGTATGTTATATAAAAAAGACACGAGAAAGCTTTTACAATGGAGGGGAAGAGTATGGAGTTGAAAGGGAATGAGTCAATTTTAGTCTCATTGAACTTGGCTTAAGGAGGGAATAACATACACAGTCAACTGGGTATCTTACTTTACAGGAAAGGGGGGGAGGGGATAAGAGAGGGGCATGAAAGGAGGGAAGGCAGATTGGAGCAGAGGGTAGTTAGAATCAAACACTTCTGAAAAGGGACAGGATCAATGAAAAAATAGAATAAACGGGGTACAGGATAGACTGGGTGGAAATATTGTCTTTCACAATATGAGTATTATGGAAATGTATTGCATAACTACAAATGTATGACCTATATTGAATTGTTTGTCTTCCCAGTGAGGGTGTGTGAGGAGGAAAGAAGAGAGAGAATCTGAAACTTAAAGCTTTAAAAACATATGTTAAAAAAACAACTGTTTTTACATGAAACCAGGAAGAAGATACACAGGAAATACAGTATAGAAATACATCTTTCCCTACAAGAAAATAAGGGGAAGGGTGTAGTAGGGGGAAGGGGTACATGGGAAGATATAAGAGAAGGAAGACTGTGTGAAGAGATAATCAATGTGCTTGCCATCTTAGGGTAGGGGTAGGGTAGAGATGGATAGAAAAATTGGAACTCAAAATTTTGTTCTAATGAATATTTAAAACTAAAAAATAAATAAAAAATTTTGTGGGGAAAGAATATATTTTTTAATAAAGCATTTGTTTAATTAAAAAAAAGTATAAATGATCTTGGAAGTGATCTATTCCAATTTGTAAGAGAGGAAACTGAGGTAGGATTAAAACCCAGGGCCTTAGACTTCAAATACAGTGTGCTTTGTCTCTATTGCTCTATTCCCCTTTCTTGCTGATCCTACTTCTGCATCTATGAAATTAAGAGCTTAGATATGGTCTTTCAGATCCCATACAATAAGATGGGTACCGGTAGATGTTTAATAATTAGTTCTTTGGGGTTAAACCCTCAAGACACATTTTAAAATTTAAACTTTATTATTCACATTTTCTTTTTCACTTTATTGTCTGATTTTTGATATGATTGTTCAGTTGTTTCTAACTTTTCATGACGCCATTTGGGGTTTTCTTAACAAAGATACTGGAGCGTCATTTTATTTTTCCATTTTCTTCTCCAGCTCATTTTACAGATGAGGAAATTGAGACAAACAGGGGTAAGTTGCTTGCCCAAGGTAACACAGCTACCAATTGTCTGAGGCCAAATTTTAATTTATGAAGATAAGTCTTCTTGACTCCAGGCCAAGCACTACACAGGCCAAGTACCATCTAGCTGCCTCTTACTAAATCTACACACACACACACACACACACACACACACACACACACACACACACACACACACCCCTCTACTAAATCAAGCCCTGATTGGTAGCATTTCTGGACTTTCAAAGACTTTTCAAAGCTCACATTGAAAATTTAACAATCAACTTTCTGAAGCTGATTTTAATTGGTTCTAGCACAACCCTGTTTTCAATTCCAAAAGTCTAGGAAAAAATAATCACAGCCATATCCTAGTTCTTCAAATATTATTTTATCTATTTTTCTATCTAAAGCAAAACAGGCTTTGTAAACCATCAAATAATGTGGCCTTTTTTTTCAATTCTATAGATATTTAATAAATGTACTTTACCATATGTTAGCCACTGTCCTAGGTGCTGACCGTGTAAGGATGAAAATGAGGCTGTCAATTTTTGCCCTCAAGGAGCTTATGTTATCTTGGGATGGGAACATCCTGTCGGCAGAAAATTAGACATAAGATAGGTACAAAATAACTTCTACTGGGAGCATACTGGCAAAAAGGGCGCGGGGGGGGGGGCTTCAGAATAAGTTTCCTATGAGAGGTAGCAAATTTAAAATCCAGATCTCTCCTGAATCCAGAGCCAGCCCCCTTTCTATTATACCCCTCTACTTTTAGTCCACTGTCTCAGGGGTTTTTACAGAACAAATGGATCAGCATCCTTCAGCTACCAATAAAATAAAATTACTGTGTGTTTCTTAATGCCAGTCAAGCAGGTTTTCTCTTCTCCAGCTCTCCTCACTTTTTCTGGTTATAAGTAGTTTGCAAATGAACCCTTTGCCGATTTTCACTGAGTGGAAGGAGTCCAATGAGTTTATGTTACCACCTTCATTAATGGGTCTTTGAGTGAAGAAAACATGAGGTTGTTCATCACCTTTGACAAAGGAGGAACTTGGGAATTCTTTCAAGCTCCAGCCTTCACTGAATATGGAGAAAAAATTGACTGTGTGGTATCAGCTGCTAAATCTTGTTTTCCATGTTCATGAGGAGAAAAGTGACTATGACTACAGTGGTTTGCCTCTTCTCACCTGTGAACATTTGCCATATACCTTCTTCAATTATGTTCATAATGAGAAAGGTTTCATCAAACACAGTTATTGTTTTTCCATGTAGGAATGTAAATAGTCCAACTTTGATAAGTTCCTTTTGATTTCTCTTCCTTGATTACCTTCTCAAGCATCTCTTGCTTCTTGCGTCTGAAGGACAAATTTTCTATTCAACTCTGGTTTTTTCCTCAAGAATGCTTGAAAGTCATCTATTCCCCTGAATGACCATATTTTCCCCTGAAACAAGATACTCAGGTTTGCTGGATAGGTGACCCTTGGCTTCAATCCCTGCTCTTTTGCCATCTGGAATATCATATTCCATGCCCTTCGATCCCTCAGTGTAGAAGCTGCCAGGTCCTGGGCTACTCTGATTGTGTTTCCACAACATTGAAATTGTTTCTTCCTGGCTGCTTGTAGTATTTTCTCCTTGATCTGGGAGTTCTGGAGCCTGGCTATAATATTCCTAGGAGTTTTCTTTTTGGGATATTTTTCAGGAGGTGATTGGTGGATTTTTTCAACCTCTATTTCCCCCACTGGGTCTAAAACATCAGGGCAATTTTCCTTGAGAATTTCTTTAAGGATGATTTCTAGGTTCTTTCTTTGATCATGGCTTTCATGTAGTCCAATAATTTTTAAATTGTCTCTCCTGGATCTATTTTCCAGGTCAATGGTTTTTCCCATGCGATATTTCACATTGCCTTCTATTCTTTCATTTGTTTGGATCTCTTTAATAGTATCTTGATTTCTCATAAAGTCACTAGCTTCAATTTGCTCCAATCTAACTCTGAAGCAATGAATCTCCTCAGTGAGCTTTTGATATTCTTTTTCCATCTGGCAAATTCAACTTTTTAAGTCATCCTTCTCCTCATTGCCTTTCTGAGCCTCTTTTGCCATTTGAGTTAGTCTATTTTTTAAGGTGTTATTTTCCTCAGTCAGGCTGTTGACTATTTCATACTTTTCTTGCATCTTTTTCATTTCTCTTCCCAAATTTCCCCCCACTTCTCTTATCTGCTTCTTAAGGTCCTCTATGGCCTTTAGCCAGCTTGTATTTTCATTTGGGGCTTTTGGGGCCCGAGTTCTGACCTCACAGTCCTCCTCCATGCTTTGAGCCTCTTTGCCCCTAAAATAGGTGTGCAATGTCAAACTTTTCTGTTTATTTTGTTTCATTTACCTAAGCATGTTGCCACTTAATTACTTGATTTTTGGGCTTGTTGCCACAGTAGGACTCTGCTACCAGAGAGGGGAGCTTCCACCCAAACGTGGGGTCTTCACAACTTCTGCCAGTTGTGTGGCCTCTGTAAAGCCTCCACCCACTCTGGCAAGTTGGATACCTACCCCAAACTTCCCCCCCAGACCACAATCCAGATCCAGGCAGTTTAAAGCAAGAGCGATTAACCCCCATACTGATTGCTGGATCTCCCTACAGTTTGCAGACCAGGAGCTCGAGCCACTACTGAAGCTGCAAAATGGCTTCTGTGCAGCTGTTTCTTCAGCAGCTTTTTGTCCCCAGGGGAGGAAGCCACTCATTCCCCAAATACTGTTCCCAAAGTCCATAGGCCACTAACCTCTCACTTTGTCCTAGGCATATCTGTGCTGATAATTCTGGAATCGCCACAATTGCTGGTGTTCTGGGGTCCCTCCAGCCGGCTGAAAGCCAGGCCACCCTAGGACTAAAACCTCGGACCTGGGCTAAGTTCTGTGCGCTGCGCTGTTGGTTCCCAGTGCTCTGTGCTGCCTGCTCTCAGAGGGCTTCGCTGGCTGCTCCCTGCATTGCTGCTGGGCTGTTCTCAGCAGGAGGTTATCTTCTCTGTGCTGTTATGTTGGTGCTGTGGCTCCAGAAGTTGTTCGGAGTCTCCTTTCACATTGTTTGAAATTTGTGTGGGGCAGAGCACATTGGAAATGCCGTTTCTACTCCGCCATCTTGGCTCCGCCCCCTGAGTTTGCTTTTCTATCAGACAAATTGGGCTTTTTAAGTCATTCTTCTCCTGATTGCCTCTTTGAGCCTCTTTTGCTATTTGAGTTAGTCTCTTTATAAGGTGATATTTTCATCAGTCAGGTTGTTGACACTTATTTCATAATTATCTTGCATCATTCTCCTTCCTAATTCCTAATTCCTTCCTAATCATTCCTCTTCCTAATCTTTCCTCCACTTCTCTTATTTGTTTTCAAAATCCTTCTTAAGGTCCTCTATGCTGTATTTCCAGCTCCTATTTTTCTTGGAATCTTTTGGTGCAGGAGTTCTGCCTTCACTGTCTTCCTCCCGTTCCATGCTTTGATCCTTTATGTTCCCAAAATGAAGTGTAAAGTTGGATTGCTCTATTTTCTTTGCTTCTTTTGCCTGGTCATATTGACCCTCAATTACTTGACTTTTGAGCTTTTTTTTACCTCAGTAGGATTCTGCTACCAGACAGGGGAGCTTTGTCCCAAATGGCTGGGGTTTTCTCAGCTGCTGAATGTTTTAGTTGGGTGCCATCTCTGAAGCAACCAAACTCTCTGGCAAGCTGTTCACATACCTCAGGACGTCCACCCTTGAAAGCATCCAGATCCAAGCTGGTTAAAGCAAGAGATATTACCCCTCAGACTGGTTGCTTGTTCCCCCTACAGTCTGCAGGCTAGGAGCAGAAGTGGCCAAATACCAGTGGCTGCATGGCCATGGCACCTCAGCAGTTTCTCCCCACAGGGGATAAAAGCTGGACCACACTCACAAACTAATGGATCGCAAAGTCCACACTGCACTGACCTCTCACTTTGTCCTAAGCCTCTATCTTTTGATAATCCTGAAAACCACCACAGCTGCTGGTAATCTGAGGTCCCTCCAGGTGGTCAGGCTGGTCAGGTTACCCTGGTGCTAAAACCACATGCTCACAGGGGCTGGGCTCAGGTCCCTGAGCACTGTGATGGCCACTTCCTATTGGCCTGCCAGGCTGTCCTCAGTGGGAGCTTAGCTTCTCTGTGACATTTTGTTGTTTCTGTAGCTCAAAAGGTTGTTCAGAGTCGCTTTTTACATGAATTGGGGGAGGTGGAAGCTGGAGCCACAAGGAAGTGCTGTTTCTAATCCATCATCTTGACTCCAAGCCCCCCCCCCATACACACACACACACACACACACACACACACACACACACAAACACTTATATTTTTAAAGCTTTTTTCTCCTCACCTTATAAAAACGCATTCTTTGAGACTACTTATTTAGTCACCTTGATACCCCTTGCTGAAAAAATGTATACACTGCATATAAAATGTATACAATGTATATATAGTAGAATTTTAATTTGTTTTTGGTTTCATGCTTTCAGGAATGAATTGGTATCGATTTCATCATAGATGTTTAAATGTAAAGTGAAAAATATTAGTAATTGATTTTAGCTATTTTTGTTCCAAATATTATTTTTTGATGTTCAATATAGTATTGTTTATTCACTGTTAAAAATAATTCATCAGTTGCCAGTTAAAAAGTTTTTTTTTTGTGTGTTTCTATGATGAATTCTACCAAGATATGTATAATATGAATAGGAGGTAGACCTATCTTGTAATGTTAATAAGGGATTACTGATGGTGATAACTACTTGTTCCCATGAAATGATTAAAAGAAGGCAGTTCTTTAGCAATTGGGTGATGCTTCATGATGATATTACAAGAAGATATGGGCAATAATATTTATGTGAGGGAGGTGTAAATACAGTTATTTTCCTATCTGAGATAACCTATATACATATCTGAGATCAGAGAAGTTCAAAAGCAAATCTAAACCTGAACCACAATGTCTGATGTATACTAGAGAAAAATAAAATAAAATTTGGAATATGGCAGGTTATTATCAATTTTTAATAATATAAGTTTTGTAAAGCAGATTCATTTCTGCTCTCCAATGCAAGGACAACCCTCTGTGGGTTTTCTGTAGTGGCTGTGAAGGATTGCAGAATGCTTGAAGCTCCTCTCAATTGGTAAGGCAGATTGCCTTCTCTCCATCCAAAATTAAATTGGAGACAGGGATGTTCATTGCCATACAATTGTCCTCAAAGAACTCCCCAAATACTCAAATTCAATATTGGTGCTTCAAAGGGGCTTTAAGATTACAAAATCCAATTTCATGTCTTTCTATTTATTTTGAAAAGAAGGGAAGTGATACCCAGCATAGGGAGCTGAGCTGTGTAGGGTAATGGAATTAAATGTATCTCTTCTCAGAATCAAATTCACAGAATTTTAGAGCAAAAAGGGAATTTGGATAATATCTATTCCAGCCACCTCATCTGATATCTGTGTGGGGAGAGGTTCAAAGAGGTGTGATGATTTAAGGTTACAGATGGTATGTGGTAGAGCTGGGACTTGACCCCAGATCTTCCTTCTCCTTGTTCCCCCCCCCCACACACACACACCTTTTCACTTGAGTCATTACTGCATGTAGATATCACTTTTGGACATATAGTTGACTGTCAGTGAATGTTTGCTAAATGATAACTACATACATTATACAAGTATTGAAAACTAATGCATAATGGAAAGAAATAAAGAGGAGGAAAATGTCATTACCTACTTTCAGTGAAGAGAATTACAACTGTGAAGGCTTTTGATATATTTGGTAGTTTGAAAAGAAATTTAATTCCAGGAAAGCTTCTGAGGCTCAGAAAGGGTGTGTACTTCATTTTAGTGCTCTATGAGTCTTTCTGGATTTTTGTGCCTATCATTCAGTACTTGGACTTGTTAGAAAAATGCAAGCTGCATTCATTGTTACTCCCCATATTAGCCACACATCTGAAGTGTCAGTCTTCAAGCATTGAATCTGTGGTGAAAAGAGCTATCTGAGATAGCTTAGTCTAGGTCTCTGCTATAGTAATTATCTTGGAATGCCGAGATCAACTTCCCTCAGGTCATGATTGAGAGCAACACATATAGCCAAACAAAACAAATATAAATTAATCACAAAATAATATTTTATTAAAATGTACCATTAATTTTATCACTTTAATAAGTCTAAAAGAGATGATGAAAGTATATTTCAAAAAATTCAGTTCATATTTTTGTTCAAAAGTATGACTGAGGTTATTAAAAATTATCAACTCTCTCTCTCTCTCTCCCTCTCTCTCTCTCTCTCTCTCTCTCTCTCTCTCTCTCTCTCTCTCTCTCCCTCCTTTTTAGGATTAAAGTGGAATAGAAAACCCTATAATTATTTGAGGATCAACTGATGGGAGTTCTCATTGAGAAGTGGATATCTGGGGAGGGCGTAGAATATGTCAATTAGATATTGAAGTATTTGAAGACTTGACATACCAAAGAAAATTTGAATTTGTCCTGCCTGTCCCCAGAAAATAAGACAAATATAAATGGGTGGAAGAGGCATGTTTATGATTCAAGTAAGTATCATAATGAAATGAGGATGTGGTCTTGTTCATTACTTGAAGACTTCTAACACCAGACAAAGTAAACAGAAGCCCCAGTGCTTCACTTGCTCTGACAGTCTTGAAAAATTCAGCAACCTCAGCATCAGGTGTCATCAATAAAAAAAAATATTAAACCCTTACAATGTGCTTAACAAACTCCTTAAATACTTGGAGTACAAAGAAAGGGGAAAATAATAGTTCTTGTCCTCAAAGAGTTAATAATCTAAAGGAGAAGACAGCATGGAAATGCCTATGTACAAATGGGTCAGGTAAAGGAAAAACTGCAGGAAATTTCAGAGGGGAGGCATTAGCATTAAGGGGATCCAGGATTGATTTCTTGCAGAAGGAGGGTCATTAGCTAAGACTGGAGGGAAGATAAAGAAGCAAAGAGGTGAAGAATAGGAAGAAGTGAACTCTGGGGCATGAGAGATAACCAATAAAATGTATGGAGATAGAAGACTGGAGTGAATTGAAACACTCAAGGAATATCAAGGAGGTGAATGCCACTGGATCATAGAGTATTTTGAGATCAGTAAAATGTAAAAAGACTGGAAAAGTAAGGACTCAGCTTATGAAGGGTTCCAAATGTTTAAGAAGTACTTGTATTTTGGAGGGGGAAGTCAAGGCAATTGGGGTTAAGTGACTTGTCCAAGGATACACAGCTAATAAGTGTGCCAAGTGTCTAGGGCCATATTTGAACTCAGGTCCTTCCTGACTCCAGGGCCAGTGCTTTCTATTTACTGCACCACCTAGCTGCCCCAAGTACTAAAGTACTAAGTAGTACTTGACATATGACCCTGGAGACAATAGTGAGCCACTGGTGATTATTGAATAAGAAGGGGGCCATGATTAAACTGGTCCTTTAAAAAAGATCACTCAGATACCTGAGTGCAGGATGGAGTGCAGAAAGGAAACACTGGAGACAAGCATGCCAACAAAGAGTTCTATTGAAATAATCCAAGTGTGAGGTTCTGAAGGTAGTGCAGAGTTTAAGCATAGGGCCTGACATCAAGAAGATTATTATTAGCCTAGCTAAGTCACTTAACCTGTTTCCATCGGTTTACTTCACTGTAAAATGAGAATGATAATACCATGTGTCTCCCAGGGTTGTTGTAATGACAAAATGAGATGATATTTCTTTAAAAAAAAAAGAGGAAAAGCATTTAGCTCAATGCCTCTCACACAATAGTAACTATATAATTGCTTACTCACTACCCCACTGACTTAGAGGCTGGTTCAGAGGGAACAAAGAGATGCATACAAAGAATGTTCAGAATATAGAGTATTATAGATTGTAGAAGACTGTTTTTATCAGTATTAGGGACTCTCAGAAGAGAGAAAACGTATAGAAGAAAGGTAACCAGATGCTTTGGACATTTTGAACTTAAGATGTTTACATAATGCCAAATTATAGATGGCCAGTAAGAAGTTGTAGAAATGGGAATGGATGTTAAGAGAGAATTTTGGGCTGGATAAATTGATATAAGAAGTGAAATTATAATTCTATTTGCAGATACTGATTAAATCAACAAGCAAAAGACTGTAGAATAACGCCGGGCCTGGCTTACCATCCTAAGTAATACCAAAGCCAAGAATACTTGGTTACTATTATCCAATGCCCCTCAAACTCTTTGTTTTTTTCTTTATTCAAATGTCCTTATAGATATCTTTATATGTAGAATGATCATTCAAATGTTGTCTTTCTCACTGTTGGCATAGACTTTTCCCAGCTTCTACTGAGGGGAAAATATCTTCTCTTTAAAGGGAAGATATCTTTTCCTCTTCCAATACTTACCCCTCATAGCCATATTTGTTTATGTCCAAAAAGACCAATTTTTAGTTAAAGTTGAAGAATATAGGTGAGCAGTTGGTGGAGCTAAAATTAGGCAATGACTACTTTTTTTTGCACAGCTAAATTTCAAGAAAAATTTTAGCTTTCATTTTACAAGATTTTAATTTCCAAACTCTTCTTCCTCCTCCACTCCCCTCCCTCTTCTGAAAATGACAAACAGTTTGATAAAATTTACACATGTGCTATGGGTGCAAAAGTATTTCCATGTTGCTCAGTTGTGAAAGAAAACAGATGAAAAGGAAAAAAATATGAGAAAGAATAGAGTAGGTGGGAAAATATGCATCAGTTTTCATTCACAGCCTTTATCAGTTATTATTATTATTAAATGTTTTTTTTCAAACAAAGGAGATCTGAGATACCATTTAATCCAGCCTTCTATTTTTTTTTTTATATTTGAAACATTTAATCTTAAGACCTCGAATTTCAGATCCATTTCCTTCCTCCTTTGTCACCCATTCCCTCTGGGGAGATAAGTAATTCAGTATATGTTGTACATGTCTAGCTATGCAAAACATTATCATAGTAGATACATTGTACACGGATGCTTATAATTCCTTCCCACTCATCCCACCCCCCCACCTGGTCCATTCCCTACATGATCCTGTCCCTCTTCTATAGTGGGTACTTGCAACCTCCCCTCCCCCCAAGGATGCCCCCCCCCACCAATCAATCCTCCTCTCATCCCCCTTCCCCCTATTCTGCTGCAGGTTGAGATATCCCATTTAGTATGTATGCCATTCTCTCCCTGAACCAAATTCAATGAGAATGTGGATTTGCCTTTTTTTTTCCCTTCCTATTCTCCCCCTCCCTTGCAACCACTTCCCCTTGCTTCTTCTACATGAGATAGTTTACCCTACCCTGTCTTTCCCCATTTCCTCTTGCCACTTTCCTCTCTCACCTCATAATTTCATCCCTTGTGTATTCTCCCTTCCCAACAAATTCAACATATGCCCTCTATCCATATACACACACATTCACATATGTATTCATATGACCACACACCCTTCTTCCATTATTTTCATGGTGAGAAAGATATCATCACTCACAGTTATTGTTTTTCCATATAGGAATGAAAATAGTTCAACTTTGATAAGTTCCTTTTGATTTCTTTTCCCTGATTACCTTCTCAGGCTTCTCTTGCTTCTTGTGTCTGGATGTCAAATTTTCTATTCAATTCTGGTTTTTTCCTCAAGAATGCTTGAAAGTCCTCTATTCCACTGAATGACCATCTTTTCCCCTGAAACAAAATACTTAGTTTTGTTGGGGAGGTTACCCTTGGGTTCATTCTCAATTCTTTTGCCCTCTGGAATATCATATTCCATGCCCTTCAATCCCTCAGTGTAGAAGCTGCCAGGTCCTGGGCTATTCTGATTGTGTTTCCACAATATTGAAATTGTTTCTTCCTGGCTGCTTGTAGTATTTTCTCCTTGATATGGGGATTCTGGAACCTGGCTATAATATTCCTGGGAGTTTTCTTTTTGGGATCTTTTTCAGGAGGTCATCGGTGGATTCTTTCAACCTCTATTTTGCCCTCTGGATCTAAAACATCAGGGCAATTTTCCTTGAGAATTTCTTGAAGGGTGATTTCTAGGTTCTTTCTTTGATCATGGCTTTCAGGTAGTCCAATAATTTTTAAATTGTCTCTCCTGGATCTATTTTCCAGGTCAGTGGTTTTTCCCATGAGATATTTCACATTGCCTTCTAATCTTTCATTTGTTTGGATCTGCTCAACAGCATCTTGATTTCTCATAAAGTCATTAGCTTCCATTTGCTCCAGTCTAACTCTGAAGGAATGAATCTCCTCAGTGAGCTTTTGAGATTCTTTTTCCATCTGGCAAATTCGACTTTTTAAGGCATTCTTCTCCTCATTGCCCTTTTGGGCCTCCTTTGCCATTTGAGTTAGTCTACTTTTTAAGGTGTTGTTTTCCTCAGTCAGGCTGTTGACCCTCATTTCATACTTTTCCTGCATCCTTCTCATTTCTCTTTCCAATTATTCCTCCACTTCTCTTATTTGATTTTTAAAGTCCTTCTTAAGGTCCTCTATGGCCTGCAACCCGCTCATGTTTTCCCTGGGGCTTTTGGAGCAGGACTTCTGACCTCACAGTCCTTTTCCCGCTCTATGCCCCCAAAATAGGAGTCTAGGGTTGCATTTTTCTGTTTCCTTTGCCTTGGCATGTTACCACTTGATTACCTGACTTTTGGGCTTGTTGCCACACTATGGCTTTAAGGCCAGATAGAGGAATTTTCATCCTGAATGAGTTGGGGGCAACTTCTGTTTCTGCCAAGCTTAAACCCTCCCAAGACTTCCACCCTAGATCAAAATCCAGATCCAGGGAGGTTAAAGCAAGAGCGATTACCCCACCCCCAAGACTGATTGCTGGATCTCCCTACAATTAATTGCAGGCCAGGAGCTGGAGCTGCCTCTGAAAACTACAAAATGGCATGTCTCCTCAGTGGCTTCTAGCCCCCAGGGGAGGGAGCTGACACATTCCCCCAAATACAGGTCCCAAAGTCCATAGGACACTAACCTCTTACTTTGTCCTAGGCATGTCTATGTTGATAATTCTGGAGTCTCCATGACTGATGGTGTTCTGGGGTTCCTCCAGCCAGCTGCTGGCCCTGCCTCCCTGGGGCTAAAACCTCAGCTCACGCAGAACTGGGCTCCGCTCGGCTCTGCTCCCCTCGCTCTGCGCGTTGCACGATGCCGGCTCCCAGACCACTGCGTTGGTCCTTCCTGCAGGGCTGCTGGGCTGTCTCAGCGGGAGGTTAGCTTCTCTGTGTTGTTCTGTGGGTGCTGGGGCTCCAGAAGTTGTTCAGAGTCCCCTTTTACATAGTTTGTGGGGAATCTGGGGGCAGAGTGGCTTGGATGAGCTGTTTCTACTCCGCCATCTTGGCTCCCCCACCAAATATGTTTTTAAACATTTTATTTTAAATCTTTGAATTCCAGATTCTTTCCCTTCCTCACTTGTCACTCACTCTTACGGGGAAGATAAGCAAATCAATGTAGCTTGTACATGTGTAGCTATGCAAAACATTTCCATAGTGGATATAATAGGAAAGACTGACTATATTTCCCTCCATCCTATCCCACCCCCACATGTTCTATTCTCTACTTTGATTCTGCCCCTCTTTTCAAAGTGGGGGCTTCCAACTTCTGTCTCCCCCAACCTTCCCGCCCTTCCATCACCCCCCCTTTCATCCCCTTCCTCCCTACACTCCTGTGGGTTGAGGTACCCTGTTTAGTGTGTATGTCATTCCTTCTCTAACAGAAATTCAATGAAAATAAGGTTGATTCATTCCATTCTGCCTTCCTGGTATTACCCTCCAATGTAACAGTTTTCCCTTGCCTCTTCTACATGAGATAATTTACCCCATTCTGGCATTCCCCATCTCCTCTCATGATACTACTCTCTCTCCTCTCAATTTCACCTTTTAAGTTTCATCCCTTCTCAATTGGCCCTATGCCCTACGTCTATGTATAGTTTACCCCATTCTGTCTCTCCCCATGAACTCTCATTATATTCCTCTCTCATCTTTTAATTTCACCTTTTAAGTATCATCCCATCCTATTCAATAGGTCCTGTGCCCTCAGTATATGAATACTTGTACACATATATATACACACATATGTATTAATGTGCCCGTATATGCTCCTATGTAGACATATATATGTGTGTGTGTGTGTTTGTGTATACATACGTACATATATATACATATATATGTATATATATATATATATATATATATATATATATACACACACACATATATATATATATATATATATACATGTCTCTTCCTTTCAACTATTCTCATACTGAGAAATGTTTCATAAGTTACAATGATCATTTTTATAAATTTTTTTAAGCAATTGGGGTTAAGTAACTTGCTCAAGGCTACACGGCTAGTCATTATTTATGTGTGGGTGCTCATTTTCTGAGGCCGGATTTGATTTCGGGTCATCCCAATTCCGAGGCCGGCGCTCTTACTCACTGTGCCGCCTAGCCGCCCCATGATCATTTTTAATGTAGGAATGTAAATAGTTCAACTTTAATAAGTTCCTTATGATTTCTTTTCTCTGTTTATCTTCTCATGCTTCTCTTACTTCTTGTATCCGAATGTCAAATTTCCTATTCAACTATGTTTTTTTTTTTGATCATGAATGCTTGATAGTCCTCTATTCAGTTGAATAATCACATCTTCCCCTGAAACGTTATACACAGTTTTGTTGGGGAGGTGATTCTTGGTTTTAATCCCAGATTCTATGACCAATGGAGTATCATATTCCAAGCCCTTTGATCCCTCAGTATAGAAGCTGCCAGATCCTGTGTTACCCTGATTGTGGTTCCATGATACTCAAACTGTTTCTTCCTGGTTGTTTATAAAATTTTCTCTTTCATCTGGGCACTCTGGAAGCTGGTTATATTATTCCTACAACTTTTCTTTTTGGGACTTTTTTAGGAGGTGATCAGTGGATTCTTTCAACCTCTATTTTGCCCTCTGGTTCTAAAGTATCAGGGCAGTTTTCCTTGAGAATTTCTTGAAGGATGATTTTTAGGTTCTTTTCTTGATCATGGATTTCAGGTAGTCCAATAATTTTTAAGTTATCTTTCCGAGATCTATTTTCCAGGTGAATGGTTTTCCCAATGTGATATTTCACATTGTCTTCTATTTTTTTTTCATTTGTTTAGATCTGTTTAATAGTATCTTGATTTCTCATAAAGCTTGCATTTACTCCAATCTAATTCTGAAGGAATGTTTCTCTTCAGTGTGCTTTTGAGATTAATTTTACATCTGGAATATTTATCTTTTTTTTTTTTTTAAGCAATTGGGGTTAAGTAACTTGCTCAAGGTTACATGGCTAGTCATTATTTATGCGTGGGTGCTCATTTTCTGAGGCTGGATCTGATCTCGGGTCATCCCAACTCCGAGGCCGGAGCTCTTACTCACTGCGCCACCTAGCCGCCCCTTTAGGGCAATTGGGGTTAAGTAACTTGCCCAAGGTTACACGGCTAGGTTTTTTTTGTTTGTGTGGATTAAGTGTCGGAGGCCGGCTCCGAACTCAGGTCCTTCTGACTCCAGGGCCGGCGCTCTATTCACTGTGCCACCTAGCTGCCCCTAGAATATTTATCTTTTTAAGACATTCTTCTTCTCATTGCCTTTTTGAGCCTCTTTTGCCATTTGATTTAATCTATATTTAAGGTGTTATTTTCTTCAGTCAGGTTGTTGACACTCATTTCATAATTTTCTTGTATCATTCTCCTTTCCCTCCCCAGTTTTTCGTCCACTTCTATTATTTTGTTTTCAAAATCCTTTTTAAGCTCCTCTATGGCATGTGACCAGCTTATATTATTCTTGGAAGCTTTTGCTGCAGGTGTTCTTACTTCATTGTCTTCCTCTTGTTCCATGCTTTGATCCTTCTTGTCCCCAAAATAGGAGTATAAAGTTAAATTGCTGAGCTTGCTTTGCTTCCTTTGCTTGCTCCTGTTGCCACTAAATTACTTGATTTTTGAACCTTTGCCACAAAAGAACTTGCTGGATTTTTCTCAACTGACCCAGCTATTATTATTATTTGCCTCTGGCAAACTGGTCACTTACCCCTGGCCCTCCACCCTAGACAGTGATCCATATCCAAGCAAGTTAAAGGAAAAGATATTACTCTTCAAACTGGTTGCTTGATCCCCTTTAATCTGCAGGCCAGGAGCTCTTTAAACAGCCAAGTGGTGGCAGCTATAGGGCCACAGAGTCTCAGCCATATCTCACCTGGGGCAAAGGCCATTTCACACTCCCAAACTCCCTGTTCCCACAATTTCTATACTGATCTCTCACTTTGTCCTTGGTATCTATGGTTTGATAATTCTGGAAAACACCATAGCTGCTGGTGATATGATGTCCCTCCAGACAGCAGTTAGTTGTGGCTGCCCTGAGGCTAAAACCTCTGGCTCATGCAGGCCTCCCAGAGCTCTGCACTGTCCCTTTCCTGCAGGCCTGCTGGGGTGTCTTCAGGGGGAGGTTAGATTATCTCTGTTATTTTATGGATTTTGTAGCTCCAAACATTGTTTAGAGCCTTTTTCACATGAATTGGAGGAGGTAAAAGTGAGAGCCACACCAAAATCCTGTTTCTACTCTACCATCTTGGCTCTGCACCCTGATCCCCTCAATTTTCATTTGCTACCATGAAAAGGGCTGCTATTAATACTTTTGCATGTGTAGTTCCTTTTCCCCTTTTAAATATCTCTTTGGAATAGCGACCTAGTAGTGGTATTCCCAAATCAAATTTTATGCACAGTTTCATACCCTTTCTGCATAATTCCAAATTGCTCTGCAGAATGGAGAGGCACGAGCAGTGCATTGGTGTCCCAGTTTTCCAGCATAGTCTCAAACGTTTTCATTTTCCTTTGCTGTCCTTTAATGTAGCATTCACCAAGTTCTATGTAAACCTCATTGTAACCGCCCAATATTTGAGTTGTTTCTTTCTGGACACTTGTAGTACTTTTTCCCCTTGACCTGATAGTTCTAAAATTTTGGAAAATTGGAAAAATTGGAAGCTTTTTTTTTTTTTTAATTTTGTGATCTTTCTCTTGAGGTGATCAGTGGATTATTTCAATGCCTATTTTGACCTCTGGTTCAAGGACATCAGGGAAGTTTTTCTTGATAATTTACTTTTTATTTTGGATGCAGAGGGCAGGGCAATTGGGGTTAAGTGACTTTTCCAAGGTCACAGGCTAGTGAGTGTTAAGTGTCTGAGTCCAGATGTGAACTCAGCTACTCCTGGCTCCAGGGCCAGTGGTCTACTCACAGTGCCACCTAGCCACCCCTTGATAATTTCTTGAAAGAGACTG
Source organism: Gymnobelideus leadbeateri (assembly GCA_011680675.1). Classification (NCBI taxonomy): domain Eukaryota; kingdom Metazoa; phylum Chordata; class Mammalia; order Diprotodontia; family Petauridae; genus Gymnobelideus; species Gymnobelideus leadbeateri. Next base: position 271,016 of record WOXC01007631.1, on the reverse strand, counting down.
TCCAGTTCCTCCTTTTGATTATGATTATCAGGTATTTTAATAATTCTTATATTGTCTCTCCTGGATTTATTTTCTGGTCAGTTGTTTTTCCCATGAAGTATTTTACATTTTATTCCATTTTCTTATTCTTTTGAATTTATTTTATTCATGATGTCTCTTAGAGTCATTAGCTTCCACTTGCTCAGTTCAAACTGCCAAATAGTCTACTTCTCAAATCTATGGAGAGAACAAGAATTCATGACCAAACAAGGGACAGGGAACATGACGAAGTGTAAAATAGATAATTTTAATTCTATTAATTCTAAAGCTTTTAACAATACAACCAATGCAGCAAATATTAGAAGGAAAACAGAAAGCTGGGAAAAAAAAAAAACCTTTACAGCAAGTGTCTCTGAAAAAGGCCTATTTTCTTAAATATAAAGAACTGAGTTAAATTCATAAGACTACAAATTCCTCAATTATCTTCTATACTTTCTTTTCTATTTGGCCTATTGTAGGGGATGGGCTGCCAACACAGGTTCTTAGATCTGCTTTTCTAAAGGAAAGCAACTCAAAATGGGTTAACAAGCTTACTTGAATCAATCAAACATATATCATTTACCTAGTTCAGGGGAAAAATTTCAGGACCCCGAACTTCAGATTTTCTTATTCTGTGTTTTTTTTTTCAGCCTCCATATTAATCATTTTTATCCACAGGGGATACAAATCAATGAAATCCCTATGGACAGAATAAGAAAATCATTGACTTTTGGAGCTGGAAGGAACCTTATGGACTACATAGAGCAATGGCTTCACTTTATAAATAAGTTAAACTAATCTTTGAAATGTAAAGTGATTTGCCCAAGGTCATAGCTCTATTTAGCATCAGAGTCAGGATGAAATAATGTGGTTTGTGGTTTCCAGCTCATTACTCATTCTATTGTATCTTATTGTCTCCCCAGGGTTAGATGGAACAGAAGGCAATCATTGAAATTATGGACATTCTTTAGGTCAGAACTGACAGTGGCCATTCTGTATCTCTAGCCTACAATTCAAGTACCTTATAGTTAAGTATTACCATGTATGTAGTATTTTTCAAAGTTTGTATAATTTGAATTAATCTGATAACTCTACATTTTACAATGAATATGTGGACTGCATGAAACACACAAACACTTCTAAAGTGAAAGATTCTAATATTCATAATTTTCCATAGAAGAAGAATGCCTTTTAATACTAACCTTCAACTATATGAAAGATTACTATGAGAAGGATAAAAATCAGCTTTTCTTCATCACCACTTATCTTAGAATGGGAGGGAATGTTCTTCAATCACAGCAGTAATGATTTACATAGAACAAAAAGAAGATGTTATTGACAGAAGAATTATTGAACTCTGAAACAGATTACAAAGTGAGGTTAGTATACTATCATCTCCTGCAGATTTTGAAAACAGGATAGATTTCCCTCATATCTAAGAAGTAAAGGAAGTAGATCAAGAGAGTGGGCAATGAAATAACCACTAACAGAACTGTCTAGCTGGATATAGTCATGCTTTCTATGCAAACATGGTAGAAGATTTACCTATCTCCTCTCTTTCACCAGTAGTTTCTACTGTATATATTGTAATTTTGACCAACCAGTGTCAGGGTCAGGAAAAAAAAAAAACACATCTGCCCTCCTTTGTCTATTTTCTAGTTAACCTGGCCACTATGTTTAGTGAAGGATATAAGACCAGTGAAAATAATGGAAGAGTTAAGAAGAAACAAATTAAGATAATATTGGTGCCAAATTTATTGATTTCATATATCTGTCTTATTACAGATTTTTTTTCTCCAAAAGGGATATTATATAGTAATTACTTATTAGTGTTGTAAAATGTTTATATTTCATTTGTACTAAGATAATACAATGTGCTAAGATAATACAATGAATCAATGGATTCATTTCAGGCAGTAACATTTTATGTTATTTTTGAACATGCATTTGGATAAATTAAGATGAAAAATGCCTTTTTGAAAAATCATGAGAAGAGCCATAAGAGAAGAATATTTTTTTCTTTAATATTGTTTATCCACTCTTCAACCTTACTCCAACAATATGCTCTGTAGGAAAGGAAAAGTAAAAATATTTTATTAATGATCTCTCACCACATACATATACATATATTACATATTGTAGCAGCAAGCACACTAGCATCAGCAGGATAGCTGCTATCACAGGTTCTTATATCTGCTTTTCTAAAGGAAAGCAATTCAAAATGGGTTAACAATCTTACTTTAATCAAACATATATCATTTACCTAGTTCAGGAGAAAGTCAGCACGCTGAACTTCAGAAAATACAAACAGAAGTTACAAGGAGACAAAAACTACAGACAGAGAAAGGGCTTTATGAAGGGCTTCCAGATGTCTGACCATAACATCCATACCTAGTTAGTTACCAGAGAGGGAAACACCAACATCTGGGTTTTCAAAGCTGCTGGGATCAATGGCTGCCCAGAGTCTCATCTGGGCAAATCACACAACTCTCCCCAAAGTGACTCCCAAAGCACAACTGCACATGAGGGTATATATAGCTTTCTCCTTGGTCAGAGAATGTCACAACCCTCTTGAACCTCTGCTCAAACACAAAGTAACAAGGTGTGGGCATTCCTGAAAAACAAGCATGAGGTGACAGACTCCATTCAGCCTATTATGGGGCAGAGTAAATTTCCAAATCAGGGAGGGTTCTCAGATTCACTTAAGCCTATCAAGGGGCCAAGGGGCAGGGAAGATGTTCAGATTCCCAATATATATATATATATACACACACACACATATATATACACATATATATATACATATATACATATATATATACATATGTGTGTGTGTGTGTGTGTGTGTGTGTAGGTTTCTACTCAGTGTGCAAGTATACGTATATACAGATTGACAAACAAACAGAGACAGACAGACAGAGACAGAGACAGAAAGAAAAGAAAAAAAAAGTTATGAACCCTAGCAAAAATAAGATGGAATTAAATTCATGGTAATCAAAAATTGTTTTACTCACATAGAAATATTATTATACAAAACATCCAAAAAGTCTTAATGTAGTAAGAAGATTACAATTGCTCTAAGACTCTGGAATACCCTGTACTTTACTAAGTAGAAAAATTGAAATATTATTGTATTATATATTGCTCTTTTATTGACTGTGAAAGTCTAATGAGCAAATTTTAAGTGAACTAGTAGCACATAACTCAACTGGAAAAATGGTGTGAAATTTAAAAAATACAAATTTCATGATAAATACAATGAATTTCTATTCTCAAAATTAAATTGCAATGTTTCTTTTTTCTTCCATCTACATCAGTCATTCTGATCTTATTAGATCAATGTCAGCTATTTGTTGTCCTCCTGCCCACAACTCTTGGTTTCCTGATTGTTTGTTTGTTTGTTTCTTTGTTTTTTTAAAATGCAAAGAGAGGTTTTATTCAGATTAAAAAATATATTCTCGGGCGGCTAGGTGGCACAGTGAGTAGAGTGTCGGCCCTGGAGTCAGAAGGACCTGAGTTCAGATCCATCCTCAGACACTTAATGCACACAAAAGCAAAAACCTAGCCATGTAACTTTGGGCAAGTTACATAACCCCAATTGCCCTAAAAAAAAAAAAAATATATATATATATATATATATATATATATATATATATATACATATATATGCGTGTGTGTGTGTGTGTGTACATATGTGTGTGTGTGTGTGTGTGTGTGTGTGTATGTATCCTCTTTAAAGTGACAACTTATTCCAATGGATTGTTTTTCAAACTAATGACAGCATTAAAAAAATAACTATCATTTTTTAATGCACTTAATCAAGATTTTCTCTGCACTCTGCCTGGTCCTGTCTGCCAATACAAAAGCTACAAATACATATTCATATTACAGAAATTGGCACAAGCATGATTTTTAAAACAGTATTGAAATGTACTGACAGCGAGAAGTTAGGCTGTATTTTCTTTTCCTTGTTTTGGCATAAACTTTAGCCATGAGAAGCTTTCTTTTACAATACCAAAGCATATATTTGATTTTGTTTTCATTGATGTACTAGATTTTTAGCAATATCCAGTCTTAATTAAGAAAAATCTCCATGTGACAGTTCACTTAAAAAATCTCCATTAATAAAACAATGTTTTGAGAATAATTTTAAAATATTTGCCTAATATATTTTAAAGAAAAATGTAAATTTCCCTTTTTGACTTTCTGATATTAAGATATAGTTTGCTTCCAAATATTTTTACTATTTATACTTTAATCTTAATATTACTATCCTGAACATTTAAAAAAATCTTATCAGAATTCCTTCCATGTAAAAGTCACACACTTTTCTGAAAATACACATTGCACTGGTATTTCCAAATTTGTCATTATTTATTACTAATGTTAAGGAGATCCAAACAAAACTTTTCTGTATTTTTTTAATCCTGTCTAATACTCATGTTACATAAGAATAAATATTGTTTAAATATTAAACATTAATGTTCTCCTAATTGTTGACCAGGAATACAAATTCTGTCTTGAACATCCACAGTAGGTCCCTACATTAGTGACACAAATGAAATTTAATGGCTACTATTCTACACAGGATACTTAAAGAAACTGGTAGGACTTTGGTGTACTTTTATATAGTTTAAAATTTTAAACAAATTCACAAGTTTTACACTGCACAGATTAAGAAAGTAGGCCACAGAGGGGTGCAGGATCTGAGGGGAATTCTGGCTAATTTATTTTGTAAAATGGATTATTATGAAGCAGCCATCTTTGAAATTATATCACCTAATGAATATAACCTGAATGACAAGAATTTAAGCAATTTTTAAAAATATAAATTTTATAAGGTTTGTTCAATGTAGGCATAACTCAGCTTGAACTTTCTGGCCTAAGGGTCCAACCTGAGTTAACAAAAAGCATCAAGTAGTAAGGCTGATATATTATTTTTAAAATTGTTTCATCTGGGTACTACAAGGGCTAAGCCTTGTGTTTTACTTTCCTGTGAGAGTTTTTACTATGGAAGAAACTATAGGAGAAAATAGTTTCAATCTTAACAGTTCGCTCTGTTTTGATGTTAGAGAAAGCATTAACTCAAATATATGAAGAGCTGAATGTACATTTTCAAAGGTAAAAGGCAATGGAAAAATATATGGAAATATTATACAAAATTGTAGGGACAATTGTACATATTTCCAGATTTATTCATTATTGTATTCTAAAATTAAGAAAATTATTTTATAAATTAAAAATGCTTAAAAAGATTTAGTAGCCAATTTTTTTCTTGTTACTATATGGTTTACTTCTGAAAATTTTATATGTCACAAGATAGATTTTTTTAAAAGTTCACACTCAAGTAAAAATTACTTAATTTAATAAAATTAATTTAAACTTAATTTAATAAAATTACTTAATTTAATAAAAGGCATTTTTAATGTTTTCATTTATATCTAGCAACAAATCTTACAGCAAAAAAGTTTCCCTGATCAGTACAGCCATCCATAATTTTTAAATGATCTACTACTATATTTTTAATTTCCAGAGATAAATTTAGACATTCCTATTTAATATATTAACTCTGAAAAATTCTGCAGATAAGAGAAATAATCGTTGATGGCAGGAGCAAAATGCCTATTGTTAAAAGGCATTGTTAATCTCAACCCAAATTATAGCACTCTTCTACTCAAATAAAACAAAAATAATTTGGGAATCTTATAAAAAATATTGGACAAAACCCTTTTTTTATTTACAATCTCAGTTGCTATTGAATAATCCAATTATTATTGTACTTATAGCTAAATAGTATATTTCAAGTCATAACATAATTTTAAATATAATTTAGTAAGTAAATTATTTCCATGTGTTCCAAGATTGTTGTATGGGTGAAAATATTTCTGTCAAATGGAATATAAGTAAAGCAGCATTTATCTACATTTCCATACATTTCAAATTTGTGTAAAACAGAAAAGTACCATTCACAATAAAAGGCTGCAGGATGATACAAACCAGGTAGCCAGTTTATTCCTGTATAAAAGTATCTTGGACCTTAAGTCTTACAATTAACACAAGGTAACTTGCATACTTTATTTCCCTAATTTTCCTTAGAAACAGAGGATACATTCTGACATCAAGGTGCATAATGTAGGGATGATCATCTAAAAGCTGTAATATTTTGATATAACAGAGAAGATATTCAAAAAGCACCTGGAAAAATAGTTATGTTCTCCCCAAATTGAATATTCTGTCTCAACACCTCAGGTTTGCAAGGTTCCTTTCAAATCAAGGAATTCACCAATCACAGTATACTGATCCCTTTATGGAATATTGAAATGACAGGAAATCATTCTTATCATAGGCTAACTTCAATTAAGGTGGAATGAAAACTATATAGGAGAGAAACTAAAGTCAGAGACAATAAAAAAAAAAAAACACTAGCACATACAAAACACAGTTGTGGCTAGAATGATTTACCCCATTAAACATCATACCTGTTGTAACTATGGCCAATTGACACCCTTTGCAATAAAGCCACTTGTAGCACTAAGAAACAAGCAAGTATGAGAAGGTGAGAGAGAAATAAATCAGATTTAACAGACCTGGGAAAATATGTAGGTAGATTTTATTAGTTGTTCTGCAAATAGATTTTTAAAAAATTCTTATTTTAAGAGTTTGTTGCCCATCCCCAACAAGAGAGTAAATGCTATTTAGAAAATTATTTCCTTTTTCTTTCATTGCTAATTGCCTCTTTGGCTAGTATTTGTAAGATATAGTATTTAGTTCTAAACTTGATGAATTTTCTATCATTTTTATTTGCAAGCCACCTCCCCTTAGTTTTTTTTTTTCCTAAACTGTGCTATTCTGACATATTTCTGAAATGAGCTTTGTATAGGATATATCTGCACAAGAAGTCAATGTTGGTGAATATGAATGTTTTGATATTGTTTTAAAGGTTGCTGTGCTATTTTTTCCTTCAGTCTTCAAATTATTACTAACAGTTTCCAAAGGCATATTCATAGCAGCTTGAAGCATGTCTTCTTCAGTCATATCATCACCTGAATCAATTTCAAGTGCATCTGCACTTGAAGTTGGCTTTTCATGTAGATGTGATATCTGTTCTGGTTGCTGCTGTTTTTAAAAGTAGGCTTCTCTTCTCTTTCGTAGTTCTTCTGAAGTAAGAAATGTTGGTGTATTTGTACCTAATGCCTGTGGAATATCTTCTGAAATATTATTTCTGGAGTCACCTTGCATACTAAGTTGAATTGCTCTACACAGATCTGCTTCTTCATCTTCCATATCAATTTTCTGTCGACTTAGTGCTAGAGCTCTTTGTAGATTATCTTCATCTTCATCTAACATTCCTGTTCCATCATATAAATGACTTACTTCTTAAGACTGCTCTACGGGTGGCTAGGTCATGCAGTGAGTAGAGCACTGGCCCTGGAGTCAGAAGGACCTGAGTTCGGATCTGGCCTCAGACACTTAATGCACAGAAAAACATGTGACCTTGGGCAAGTTACTTAACACCAATTGCCCTCCAAAAAAAAAGATATCCCCAGCTTCCTTGGAAACCATTTCATCATCTCTTAAGGGTGTCTAGGTGGCACAGTGAGTAGAGCGGCGGCCCTGGAGTCAGAAAGACCTGGGTTTGGATCTGGCCTCAGACACTTATTGCACACACAAACAAAAACTTAGCTGTGTGACCTTGGACAAGTTACTTAACCACAAGTGCCCTCCAAAAATCAAAAAGAAAAAAAAAAGACTGCTCTAGATCTATTTTCTGTACTCTTTGATGTTTTATGTGAGCTAATTCTTCTCCAATGCGATTTGGTCTATGCATTTGTTGTACCAGAATCTTCTGCAGGAGCTGGTCAGCTTCACATCTGGTAAATCACCCTTAACAACAAATATTTAATAACCTTCCTTTTGTAACTAAGCCAAGAAAAGTGCAAAGTAAGTATCTTATATTAATTCTGGACCCGTCAAGAGAGAGTAGGTTAAACCACCGTTTTCCTAATTTTCGAATTGTAAACCAATGTTCCTTATAGTTGCATAAAAATGATCTTTCATTTATAGGATCCATCCTCACCCTCTGATACTCTGGGCTGTTGAAGAGGATGAGCTCTAAACCCCAAACTTTCAAGGCATTGCTTATAAGTTGAATACAGAAGAAACCACTGTCATCCATATTTCCTGAGGATTGCTGTAAAAATGTTCAATAGTCTTCATTAGTGACTCCTCCCTCTGCCATCCTCATCCTTTCTTCTTCATCTAGCTGATGAGCAATAGAGGATAATTCAATGGGGCTAAAATATTCCCCTTGCTACAGAATATTCAGGCAATGTTGAGCACAGAGTGAGCGTTCTTATTTCCTGTGGAAGATGGACTCCATGTTTATTTATCTGGAGCCAATGGCCCCAAGTCAAACCACCCGTCTCAGCCTTTCCACCCGCTTCCTGATTCTTAAAGGAACTGATGACTCCCCACAAATTAATTCTGAGAATTTATCTCAATTGTGTTCTCAGGTCAGTGTATTCAGGAAATCTGACAGCATAGTGAAGGGGAAAAATACAATTGATATGGACATCAATTCAATTCAGCAGGTTCAATTCAAGTTTTGACACTATTGTTTAGTGGTTCAACTTTTCGTGACCCAATGGACCTTAGCATACCAATATTGTACATGGGATTTTTTGGCAAAGATATTATAGTAGTTTGTCATTTCTTTCTCCAGTGGATTAATGCAAACTGAGGTTAATGGAACTTGCCCAGGGTCACACAACTAGTAAATGTCTGAGACTGGGATTGAACTGATGTCTTCATGATTCTAAACCTAGACTTCTATTCACTAAACCATCTAGCTGCTCACACTGGAATTATCCTTGGCAAATCTTTTAAAGCTTAATTTCTTCATCTGTAAAATAAAGTTGTTACACTACATGATTTCTGAGATAATACAATCAATCAATATTTATTAAGGGTTTACTTTGTGCCAGGCACTGTGCTAAGTCCTGGTGATACAAAAAGAGTCAAGAGACAGTTCTTCTCCTCAAAGATCTAACGATTTGATGGAGACCACAACAGAATAAAAACATACACATGCACAAGTATACATAAACAAGTGATATATGAGAATAGGAAATAAAAGAGAGAAGACATTTTAATTAATAGGACTTGGGGAAGGCTTTTTAAAGGAAAAAAACGATGGGATTTTAATTTGGACTGAAAGGAAATCAGTAGGCAGAGCTGAAGTGAGAGAGACTTCTAGGCAAGAGGGTCAATCAGAAAAAATACTTGGAGCTGAAAGATGAAGTGATTTGTTCACAGAACACCCAGCATGCCAATGCCCCTATATTTAGTATTGAAAAGTATGGTCAATATGAGTTTTATGAGTGCATACCATTTTAATGTTTGAATGGAGGCTGCATTTGTTGAGGGAAATAGGAACAAGATATACACATGAGTGGAATAATACAGTTGTGATGAGAGCATGCAGTAGAGTAGTGTTTGTGTCTGAGGAGAAAAGAACATATTCCAAAGACATTACAAAGTTGAAATAAGCAGGTCCTGGCAACAATTTTTTTTAGGGGGGAGGGGCAGGGGTAGGATGAAAGATAATGAGTATTTGAGGATGACTTTTACATTATAAGTCTGAATGACTGAAGGGGTGGTTATTGCTTTATATAGTCAGTGAGAAAGTTTTAAGGGGAAAGATAATGAGTTTCATTTTGAACATGATGAGTTGAAAATGTCTAAGGATAGGGTGAAGTCAAAATTGCAGAGTGAAAACAGGAACTTGCTTGAGCTCTGCTCCAAGCATATCTAAATACCTGTAAAAACGATTTTAAATAAATTCTAGAGTATCAGAACCCATAAAATGATAGAGTGGAACAAATTTTCAGCCCAAGACAACCTGGAAGGTTAACAGTAAAGTCTTTTGTACCAGTCTGAGAGAAAAGCATGGGCCACACTGGCAGAGAACAGGTGGAACAGGTCCCAGGGGATTGAATCACTGGCAGCTGTGGCAGTTTCCAGACTTCTCAATCCAAAAACATCAAAGACAACTTAGAAGATCAGTAGGAAAAGTGTGATTGCCTTGGGTGAGTGAAGCCTGTGTCATCAGGCCCCACCACCAGGATGCTGGTGGTAGAAGCAGTGACGGTAGCTGCTTCTGGAGCTCTTGGCCCATAGACAGTGGGGAAACCAAGCAGCTTATCAGAGATGGATTGCAAGGATCTCTTTGCTGGCACAGAGGCAGGATTCTCTTGCTTTGCCATTGCTTTGATCTGGGTTGCAGTCCTGGGTAGCAGTCCTGGTACAAGGAGGAGTGCTGGCATGGCAGAGTTTGTGGCAATAGTGGAGAGGGATTCCTCCTCATAATTCTAAGGCAGAAAAGAGTGTTTGGTGTCATTAACACATATGGCACATGCCAGGAGAAGAGTAAACACTTTTCCTGTTGTCATAATACCTTGGAAGTTGGGGGGGCTAGGTGGCACAGTGAGTAGAGTGCCGGCCCTGGAGTCAGAAGGACCTGAGTTCGGATCCAGCCTCAGACACTTAACACACACACACACACACACACACACAAAAAACCTAGCCTTGTGACCTTGGGCAAGTTACTTAATCCCAATTGCCCTCAAAAAAAAACAAAACAAAACAAAACAAAACATAATACCTCGGAAGAGCTCAAAAGTTATTTTGAAAATCAAATAAGATAGGTGGAAGAAAAAATGGGAAGAGAAATGAGACTGATACAAGAAATAATGAAAAAAGCAAATCAACATGTGGCAGCTACATGGCATAGTGAATAGAGCACCAGCCCTTGAGTCAGGAGGACCTGAGTTCAAATTTGGCCTCAGACACTTAACACTTACTAGCCATGTGACTTTGGGCACAATTAACCCCAATTACCCATCTTTCCCTCCTAAAAAAAAGAAAAAAAAAGAATGAAAGAAAAGAAAAGAAAAAGAACTCAACACCTTGCTAAAGGAGACCCAAAAAATGTTGAAGAAAATAACACCTTGAAAATAGACTAAGCCAAATGCCAATAAAGGTCCAAAAAATGAATGAGGAGAAGAATGCTTTAAAAAAAAAAAACTGGTCACATGCAAAAAGTGGTCCAAAAGATCACTGAATAAAATAATTCCTTAAAAATTGGAATGCTAATGACTTTATGAGAATTCAAGGAATTATAAAACAGAAATAAAAGAATGAATAAAAGTAGAAGACAATGCCAAATAAGTCAGTGGAAAAACAACTGACCTGGAAAATATATTCAGGAGAGACACATGTAAAATTATTGGACTACCTGAAAGTCATGATCAAAAAAAGCGCCTAAACACCTTTCAAGAAATTATAAAGGTAAACTGCCCTGCTACTCTTGAACCAGAGGAATAAAAATAGAAATTGAAAGAATCCACCAGATACCTCCTAAAACAGATCCCAAAAGGAAAACTCCTAGGATCATTGTAGCCAAATTCCAGAGTTCCCACATCAAGGAGAAAATATTACTAATATCTAGAAAGAAACAATCACAGTATTATTGAAACAGAGTCAGGATAACAACATATTTAGAAGCTTCTACACTAAGGGATTGGAGGATTTGGAATATGATATTCAGGAGTTCAAAGGAGCTAGGATTAAAACCAAGAATCATCTACCAAGAAAAATTGAATATAATCCTTCTTTGGGAAAAATAGGTATTCAATGAAATAGAGGACTTTCAGGCATACTTGATAAAGAGATTAGAGTTGAATGGAAAATTTGACTTTCAAATACAAGAGAAGCATGAAAAGGTAAAGAGGAAAGAGAAATCATGAGGTTATTATTAAAGTATAACTGCTTACATTCCTACATGGAAAGATGATATTTGTAATTCACGAAATGTTTCCCAGTATTAGAATAGTTGTGAGTTGAAAATAAAGGGATGATATCTAAAACATAGAGCTAAGGGGTGAGAGACAAATATATTTGGAGGAGAAAGGGAGAGGTAGCATGGGGTAAATTATGTAACATAAAAGAGGCAAGAAAAAGCTTTTACAATGGAGGGGAAGAAGGAGGAAGTCAGAGGGAATGAGTGAATCTTACTCTCATTGGTTTTGGCTTAAGGAGGGAATAACATACACACTGAAGGGAGGGCAAAAGGTAAGAGGGGATAATCAGAAGTAAACACTTTTGAGGAGGGACAGGGCTAAAGAAGATAAAAGAATAAAAGGCAGGAGGGTGGGATAGGATGGAGGGAAATATAGTTTGTCTTTCACAATGACCATTATGGAAGTGTTTTGCATTACAACAAATGTATTACCTATATTAAATTGCTTACCTTTCCAATGGGGGTGGGAGAGGAGGGAGGAAGGGAGAGAATATGGAACTCAAAATTTTAAAAACAAATGTTGAAAAATTGTTTCCACATAGAACTGGGAAATAAGACATAGACGCAATAGGGTATAGGATTGTATCTTGTCCTACATGAAAATAGAGGGTAAGAGGATAAGAGAAGATAGATTGTTGGAAGGAATAGTAAGAATAAATGCCATCTTGGGGAGAAAAGGAAGGAAGAAATGGGGAGAAAATCCTTGTTGAAGTAAATTTTGAAAGCTAAACTAAATTAATAAAAATATAAGAATATAAAAGAAAAGGAAAATAAAAAATCACTAGCATTTCTATATAATATGAACTAAAAGATAAAGATAAATTCATTCAAAACAACTATATATTGCATAAAGCATCTGAGATCCTGAAAAATGCAATTTATGGAAATAAAGAAAAATTTTAAAAAAGAAAAAAGGAAATGTCCAAGGACCTACAATTTAAGATGTCTGGATGGCAGTTGGGGATGCCAGATTGAAGATCAGCAGAAAAGTTGGGGAAGGATAAGTAGACTGGGGAATCATCACCATCAAGATGCTAATTAAATCTCTATGGGAGCTCATGAGGTTACCAAGTGAAATAGCTTAGAGGGAGAAGAAATCCCAGCCCAAGACAAAGCCCTGATGGAAACCTATGGTTAGAGCTCAAGATCTGGTTTAGGAACCATGAAATTAGGTTGAGGAGGAGTGGCATGATAATTAGAAAGATAACCAGAAAAACAGTGTCTTTAAAATGTTAAGAGAACAGAGTATCAAAGAGGAAAACATTTCAACAGTTATCAAAGGCTAGAGAAAAGTTGAGGATATTAAGAATTGAGTGGGGAAAAGGTAAGTAAGTGATTATTGGTAGATTTGGAGAGAACAGATTTGTTGGAATGATAAGATTAGAAGCTCAATTACCACAGCCTAACAAAAGAGTAAAAGTAAAGAAAGTATAGAGACCTATTGTAAATAGTTGTTTCAAAGAGTGTAGCCACAAAGTGCAAAAAAATGTTTGGATTGCAAAAATGAAGGGATGCAAGGATCAAGGGAAAGATTTTTAAGGATGGGGGACTTAAGTATTTTTCTAATTCTTAGATAAAGCAGAGATGACAGAAGTAACAATCTGTTGGAAAAGACAGTAAGAAATGAATATCCTTGAACAGGTAGAGGAGTTAAGCTTTTGGAAGTCCAATATATCTGTTGAGACAGGGGTATAGATGGATACAATTACAAAAGGTACATGAGGAATGTAAGATAAGGAAAAGAGAACAAAAGAGGACTCATAGGGAGTGTCCTTCACATTTTCTATTGAATATGTGGGGATATTCTCATGGGAGAAGCTAAGGGGAAGGGCAGTTATGAGAAATTTAACTAGTGATGAAAAGATTTGGAAGAGCCACTGAGGGGAATGGAATAGCAAATTGATAGGCATATATAGAAGGACTGTCTACCAACAGTGAGGAGGATTCAGTCAATATCATACAACATTTTTTTACAGTAAGCAGTCATACAAGTTGCATGATTTTCTTAAGCTTCAACCAGGAGCATGTGTGTGTGTGTGTGTGTGTGTGTGTGTGTGTGTGTGGGTGTGTGTGTGTGGGTGTGTGTGTGTGTGTGTGTGAGTGTGTGAAGAATTAAAATGGTGGGAGGGACACAAAATTGAGTCTTGGACAAATAATAAGTGAAATCAAAAATTAATGAGAAGAGTAGTGAAACCTATGCTTTACAGGTCAATATTCACCCAAAGTTTTTGATAGGAGTTGGTAAGTAATAGGTGGGAAATGTCAGAGTAAGATCAAGAACCTATATTTGCCTGATAACAAGATAACAAAATGAAAGGCATTTACCCCAAGTCTCTTGGGATATTTGGACATGGGAAGTAGAGTAGGTTGAGTAACTGAATGATCAGTGTATTTGTGAGAGAAAATTTGTTTATACGGAAGTTCCATAGTATGAGGGCAGGAGACTGAGGGGAGAAAAATTATGACTTATGGTACTGAACTCATTGAGGAAGGAAGGGAAGTGATTTGGAGGTCTTGTATACAATACATACCAGGATTTTTATTTAGCTTTGGACATGAAAAGTAGGGAGTAGAGGTTATTAAGTGACAGAGAGGAAGAGAGAGAACATGGAAACAATAGGACAATATGAAATAAAAGTTATATTAACTCCCCTGCTTTGACCACAGAATCTATAGCAATGAATGAATGTGCAGTCACTGTGGCTAATGAGGCTATATCATGTTCAGGGATCTTGATTTCTGTAATAGCTGGTAGATCAAAGAGCAGAAGAGGAAAAGATTTAGGATGAAGTCTTGTTGAAAATGGAACCAGCATTGTAGAGGATGCAATGAAAGGTCTGATAGGTATTTTGTAGAATCATTGGGTTGGGTTTGAGGAGGAATGGGCAAAAGCAATTTGGAGGTGGGGTGAGGAATAGGGTTTGCATGATGACCTAGAGGGGTATGACATGTATACTTGGTACAACCAGGTATGACAATGCTCATCATAGAGTATAAGTTACCACTCTGCTTCCCCAAAGATTCTGGAGACTGGACTGAAATTTAGAGAACTATGTGATGAAGGGTGTGTGGTAAGAATTAAGGAATGGGGAACCTGAGGCCTTGAGAACACAGGTGGCCTTCTAGGTCCTTGGGTGCAGCATTTTGACTGAGTCCACGTTTTACAGAACAAAAGCTTTTATTGAGTGTGCTTATTCTGCAAATTTTGGATTTAGTCAAAGGGCTGCCTTTGAGAACCTAGAGGGCCACACATTCCCCATCCCTGGGTCAGCTGACCAGATGGAAGATTTTGTTTCCCTATTCTTCTTCCCTATAAGGGATGGAAATTTTAAGGAAAAGTAGATGGAAATTGAACCACCATGTCAAGAAAAAGAAGTTTTATTCCCCACCAACTTGCCTCTTCTTCCTCCCACAAGGGACAGGTTTAGCAGGAGATGGAAGGTATGAGGTCAAAGGAATATTTGTTCCTCTTTACATCAGAGATTCTCTACATCCCAGCTGTTAGGTTAGGTAAGCAGCAAGAGGAGGGAACTGTTTTGTGATGGCACAGAGGGAAGCTGTTATTTTGACACAGATAGATGATGCTAGGTCTGGTCCTTTGCTGCCTTCTCTCAGTGGACAATTATTTCCTAGAAGAAGACACAAGGTGCACGGTGCTCTGTCAGAGGACAGTTTTGACTCTTCTTGTCTCCTGACAAGGCTGGAAATCAGGAATGAAGGAGCAATAGACTCCCTGTGCAGGATGCAGCAGAAAGAGGGAAAAAGTTTCCGTGGAATAATAAAGCACGAAGCCAGATTGTAGGACATTAAGAAAATAATATGAGAGGCTCTAGATTCCTGATGGAATAGTTCTTTCTTTAGTGTGTGAAGTATATTTCTATTAAAACCAAATATTTAGCAATGTAAAGGCACTGATATTTAAAAACACATATTACAAGAAGAGAGAGATTGAGCCAGGTAAATGATGGGAGCAGTTCAGTCAAAGGCACAGAAAATAAAAGGGAATAAAAGCATGACCTCTTGACAAACCTCTTGTCAATCCTGTCTTTTTATCTTGTTTAGAGGTTATTACTATATGTAAGAGTCACTTTCTCTGTGGTAACAATCCTCAAAAGGGAAATTGTTCACTCAAATTTTATTATTTCTAGCAAATTTCAGCAAAAGTACCATATCCCAAGAACCTCAAGAAGGCTTCTGCCAGTTCCACAGGACATTAATAAGCTGAGCATTATGAAATGCAAAATGGATAATTTTTATTAAATTAAATTTAAAATCTTCTGTACAAATAAAGCCAGTGTAACCAATATTAAGAGGGAAATGGAAAATAGGGAAATAATTTTATAATCAGTGTCTCTGATAAAGGCTTCATTTCTAAAATAAACAAAATTGAGTCAAATGTATAAGAATACAAGTCATTCCCCAACTGATAAATGGTCAACAGATATGAACAAGCAGTTTTCAGAGGAACAAATGAAAGGTATCAATAAGAATATAAAAAATAGCTCTAAATCACTATTGATTAGAGAAATGCAAATCAAAACAACCCTGAGGCACCACATCTCAATAGCCAGATTGGCTAAGATAACAAAACAGTAAAATGATAGATGTTGGAGAGGATGTGGAAAAATTGGAACACTAGTGGTTGGTGGAGTTATGAACTTATCCAACCATTCTGGAGAGCAATCTGGAATAATGACCAAAGGGTTATAAAAATGTGCATACTTTTTGACCCAGAAATGCTTTTTCTAGGACTGTATCCCAAAAAGATCATATAAGTGGGAAGAGGACCCATATATTCAAAAATATTTTAGCAGCTCTTTTTGTAGTGGAAAAGAGTTGGAAATCAAGAAGATGCTCATCAAATGGGAAATGGCAAAACACGTTGTGATATATGAATATGATGGAATAGTATTGTGCTATAAGAAATGAGAAACAGCTGAATTTCATAATAACATGGAGAGACATATAAACTGATGCTGAGTGAGGAAAGCAGAACCAGGAGAATTTTTTACATAATTACAGACACATCATATGTGTGATGACTAACTTCGATAGACTGGGCCCCTCTCAGCAATGTAAGGTTATAAGACAACTTCAAAAGACTCATAATGGAAAGGGATATCCACATACAGAGAAATAACTACAGAGTCTGGGTGCAAATGGAAGCAAACTACTTGTTCTCTCTTTGTTTTGTTTGGTTTTTGTCATTGTTTTGTTTGTTCTTTGTCATTGTTCACTTCATTGATTATAATCCTTCTTTACAACTTGACTAATGTTTAATTAGAAAATATTTATAGACCCTATATTTGATTCTGAGCAGCCGTGTGGAGAGGGAATGGAAGGAAGGGGAGAAAATTTTAACCTCAAAGATTATGGAACTGAATGTTATAAACTAAAAGTAAATAAATAAATAATAAATGACTGTGTTTATTAGTTTCTAAATTGGCTTAGTTTTCAAGAAATTTTCAGAAAATTTTTAGCCTTTCTACATAGTTTTCCTAAATGCTGTACATTGTAAAAAATGAAAGAAAAAGAAAAAAGTAAAGAAAGAGAATAACAGTACTACTACAAATTGATGAAAAAAAAAAACATTTATTTCCTCTTTTTGCATTTGTACAAGCCATACTCCCATTCCAAGAATTCACTCCCTTCTCAACTTTGTCATTGTAATTTCTTGTCAATCATTGCAAATTACCTAAATAAGCAACTACTATCTTCCAGGCACTGTCCTAAGCACTTGGGAGAAAAAGAAAAGCAAAAGATAGCCCTTGCTATCAAGAAGTTCATAGTTTAACTGCGGAGAGAACATAAAAAAATGTACAAACTACATATAGTAAAAATTGGGGGTAGTGTGATGGAGACATTTCCTGGTTCACTTCAAATGTCATTTTATCAATGAAATATTCCCTGATTCTTCTAATCGTTGGTATTCTCTCCATATACAAAATGTTCTGTAATAAACAGATTTTTTTGTAACACCTACCCACACACACACACACTCACCCCATTAGTATGTAAACATTTTGAGCAAATGAATATCAGCATCTCTTCTGCATTTTGTACTGTTTTAGAATTACCTCAGATATTGATCTCAATTTTTTGTTTGCACATATATCAGTACCTTTGAGGTTTTCCTGATGAATTTAGATGAAGTGACTTATTTATAAATGGCATACCTATGTTATACTAGTACAATATGTGGTTATAAAATATATTAAAAATAAAAAGATATAATGATAAATATTAAATGAAAATACATTCATTTACTAATACTATAGAAACATGTTGATTTTATTAAAACATTAATGATCTTAATTTCAATGAGATACAGCATGTTTCATTTTTTAAAAGTACTGTACGTTATTGTCTTTGAGAGAGTACAGATTTTTAAGTACCACTGGTTTGTTAGTAATTATAGAGTTTAATTTGATCAATTTAGCTAGCAAGGCGATTATTTTTTACATTTATTGTTATTAAAAGATTCACAATAGAACATTCACAGAAGGGAACAGAACAGCATTTTATTAAAAGTTATGTTTGTCTAAGTGTAGATTTCTCTATCTAAAATTAAAAAAAATAAGTATACTCACTAATGGCAAGAGGTGAGACAGTCACAAAACACTATAGATTTGTATTTCTTCCCAGTTTGAGAAGAATGAAAACTAATGAGATTTACCCTAGGTGGTAATAGGGAATAATTTTGATGGAGTGATGCTTGTAGTTCCTTTCTTTTTTCAGAGCCATGAGAAGTTATCTCTGCATGAACAAGAGTAAAAGTGTCTGATCTTGTGATGCTTGTTTGTTTACCAGGCCCTCGTACCAGTAGCAGGAGTTCTGACTGAAAACCTGACTTGAGGAAGGGTTGTCCCTACCTGACCCATTCTTTACTTATACTTGTGTGTTTTTTTATTGTTGTTAGAAGACTGCATTTGGCAGATTTTAATATTAATTTTCACAAATGCTTGTGACTAATGTTATCTTTAAGTTGCTTAGTGTCCTTTGTTTGCTACATGAGAATGTGGGAGAATAGCCAGAACCCCTCAAGCGAGAGACTTTTTTTTAGCAAAGGGCTAGAAGCCAAAATCCCAGGCTAGTTCAGTTCCCTAATGTGGGTATAAGCATCAGTCATTTTTAAGCACTGAATAATTACAAATCTGTACCCTATTGTATAAATTTACCTAGCCTGTGAGTCAATTTATTTTGCAATTGTCCCTGTTTTGAATTAGCAGAAAGTTTTCAATGTAAATCTCTGTTGTCTTCTTCTACTTGAGTGCTGCTGAATGACGCTGTAGAAAATCATGAAACTATGTTGACTGGGTCAACATACACATACATACATATACACACATACGTGTGTGTGTATACATATATATATTCAAAATGTTCCCAATATATGTGTGTATACATGAGAAAGAGAGAGACAGAAAGACATAGACAGAGACAGAGAGGAAGAGAGAGACAGAGGAAGAGAGAGAGAGAGAGAGAGAGAGAGAGAGAGAGAGAGAGAGAGAGAGAGAGAGCATGTTTATGTGAGCCCACTTTGCTTAGAAAGAATGATATTAGCCAAATACTGCTGGCTAATTAAACAGAAAACATGTAGAGGAAAGTGTTATAATTGGAATCCAAGACATTTAATTTAATTTTTTTACATATAAATGTTTCCTATATTTACATCCTTATGACACTATGTAAACTGGATGTGAAGTCACAAACCTGTAATCCTTCCAAATGGGGATGCCGTCTGGTGGATCACTTGAGACCAGGAATTCTGGACTACAGTGGCCCTAAAGCAATTTAGATGTATGTTGTAAGTTCAATATCAACATGGTAAACCATTAGCAATTCAAAGATTCTCTAAAGGGAAGTAAATTGGTCTGTATTAGAAATGGAATAGGTCAAAGATTCTACATGCTAGATATAAGAGTTTGAAGAAGGCACCTATGTGTATTAATGAATAATTACAAATTAGGAGCAGGAGCCATATCAACAATCAAAGACATTATTCTCTTCATGTATTCTCCTCCCACTCTCTCATCCTATGTCTGAGCCAGAACACCTACAAGTGTACCTTTCAGAAAGGAGGGAACTTGGGTTTTAAATGATTACTTTTTAGAAGATATTCTTTCCTTCACAGCTTCATCCAGTCATCAAATGATTTTGACACAACTGAATATGACTAATTTTAAAATACATGCAAGAACTGGGAAATACGATTTACAGGCACTGGAGTATAGTGATCCATCTTGCCCT
Organism: Gymnobelideus leadbeateri; assembly: GCA_011680675.1. Classification (NCBI taxonomy): domain Eukaryota; kingdom Metazoa; phylum Chordata; class Mammalia; order Diprotodontia; family Petauridae; genus Gymnobelideus; species Gymnobelideus leadbeateri. The sequence continues at coordinate 250,888 of WOXC01007631.1, read as the reverse complement.
ACTAGAAACTTGGAGAGGGGATGGGGAAGGATATAGGAGAGAGCAGATTGTGGGAGGGGGTAAACAGTGGGATCATTGTTTTGGGGTGGTAGGCAGAGGAAAGTTGGGGAGAAAATTTGGAAATCAATGATGTAAACTAAAATAAACATAAAATTTAATTTAAAAAATAAAATAGCATGCATGGGAGATCCTTTCCAGGCAAAAACAACACACTTTCAGGATGAATTTTTGAGACAACATATCTGAAATGTCCAATAATCCCACACATCCAAGATAGCTTGATATAGTGTTGTTAAACTAGCCATTGTGCTGTGTGCTTGGTTATCAATAAAGCTCAATGTTTCTACCTATATATTTTATCCTATCATAAAATACTATATTTCTATATGTTCAATTTCTTAGTGATTCTGAAACAATATATTTTCTCCTTATCTTTTTTTCTCAGAAGAGAAAATAATTATAGTTGGTTATATGGTATTTATATGATACAGTTTTGTTGAATTTGTAACTTTTTTGAGTGATTTGGTCATACAGATGTACCCAATTTTCCTACCAGCTAAAAGCAGAATCAGAGAATTGTGCATGTGGAAAAGTTCTTGAAGATTATTTAGTTCAGGTGTCTAATCTTATAAATGAAGGTACTGGGTTTGAGAAAGTTGAAATAACTTGCTAAATGGTATGACTAGTAGTCACAAAGTCAGTAGTAGGATGCAGGTTACCCTATTTACAATTCAGTGCTCACTCCTACTTTATACAGCTAGCTCCCCCAAATGTGTGTCCTTTTGGGCATCTCTTTAGCAAAATAAAATCCAATCAAATGTCAAAATTATTCACTTGGATAAGGAAACAGAACTTAAATGAATTGTTGCATAATTTAACTCAAACTGCATAAAGAGACAATGTTTTACCTGCTGTGATTCTAACAAATCTACCATTATATATTATAAGAATTGCTAAGCCATCATTTTTCCTGCATTCAAATATTTTACACTACAAATGTCAAAAGGGTAGTTACACCTGTACAGCAAGAAAAAAATATGGACCCTTTATTATTAATAAATATCAAAAAGTCAAAGTTTCTTTTGTTAACACAATGGAGAAAAATTAACATCAACCATAAATCCATCTCTCCTGTTAAATCTTGAAATTTATAAAGGTTAATGAATCTGTTCAGCTTGCTAAATAAAATGTATTCCCTCAGAAGATGGTTACCATTTCTTAATTAAGAATGTGCAAAAGAGTCATGCAATTGTATATAATTTATTTTCCACTATATCACGGGATTAGGAATTTTGCCAATGAATCTTATTTTTGGACAAAATGGAAACTAATGCTTTAATGTAGGTCGAGAAAGATCTATTTCTTGAGTGACTGTAATCATAAATCTAAATTATAATGAACAACAAAGTCTGGATAATACCTATTCTGTCATTTAGTTAGGAGTCAGACAAGGTCTAAAATGATGATCCTTTCATGAGACAAAAGGTATATAACCTTCAGAAGTGGAGCTAAATTTGTTCTGCTGTAATTCTATTTTGCTCCCCGGGAATAATTGGTAAAGCTACTAATCCCTGTGTTTTCAGGCCAGACGGTAAATATATGAGGTTTCTGATTGTCAAGAGATGCCAGGAGAAGCATTAGGGAACAGCTAGTGAATGAGTCAGATTAGGTACCAGATGGAAAAGTTCTCTGGAGGTTTGACTTCTAAAATAAATGACTAAATGTCTCGTGGTTTCTGGCGATGTTACCAGAATATTTCATAAATGTGTCCTTTGAAAAGAATTGGGAAGTCTTCGGAACATCCCTTATGGTTACACTGATGATTTCAGTAAATACCATGGATGAGGTTCACTGCTACCTAAAGCAGAAGAAAAAGTTGTGGTTTGTCTCTTTAAAAAATAACTCCCAAGACTACTGCGGCATTGTCAATATCATGTAGATGGCTCTGTACAAAATCTCTTTAGTTACTCCCACACACCCATTTCATGCACTTTATGATAAACTGGGTTGGGTTTTAAATAGCTAGTAATAATAATTAGAAAATACCCTATGGAGAATTGTCACATTAAAATCACATTTAACTCACTATTTATTTTGAAATAGTGAGAAGTTATTTAATTTGAGGCTTCCATTAGTTCAACAAAAGATTTAACTGCTCAGTGGGGAGGTTTTGTGAATTTTAACTCGAAGTCTCTTTTTATATCTCTAGGACCATGTGCCTTGGTGCTTATATTCCCTTTTTTGTCCCTGTTATTGTTCAGTACTATAATCAGAAGATGAATTTCTCAAAGTGAGAAGGGAGCAATTAAGAACCACATAGAAATATTATATTATTTAATTATATTTATATTGAGATTGATTATCCCCTAATAGGCATGAGAAAATATATTTATCTATCTTTTTTGACTTAGGATAGGAAGATAGGGGTTTTAAAAAAAATCTCCAGAGTTTTCTTAGAAGATCATGCTGGCATTCATCAGTCATCGAGGAACTACCAGTTTCTAGCCATATTCTCAGCTATGACACAATGGAAAATATTGGTGCAGTAAATGGAGAGTTATTTAAAAGCTTGATAACATGGTCAAAATATGTTAAATATCAGTGCAAGGATTATCAAATCATACTTAGGTTGTCAAGTATACTTGGTTCTCCAGGAAATACCTTTAATACAGTGTTATGAAGAAGGGCTGAGTATAAATGGAATACAGCAGTTGAAAGCTCAACAAATCTCATGCCTGAACTCACTCATTTCTCCTTTATTGCATCAATAAGTCATCAATATGACATCCTAACACCTCCTTTTACAAATATATATATATATATATATATATATATCATTATAATCCACATTTATGTTCCGGTTTAATGTTTGCAGCATGCCTTTATTTATAATACCAATAAGTACAAGTATTATAATCATACCATTCTATGACTACTGAAACCGAGTTAATAAGGGATTAACTTGTCCTAGTGGCAACACTCCTAAATGACCTATTTGGACTCAGACCCCATATATCGTGACTTCAAGTCTAGCACACTGTCATGCACTCTGCCTCTGATATGAGCCAGCAAAGAACAGTCTAATCATTAAGATTTCTTTAAAATTATTCTCAAAGTCTTTTGTTCACAAACCTGTGAGGTCAAAAATGAAACTTCTTGGCATTTTATAGACAAACTATATAGGGATGGCTAATATAAATCCATGTTAAATAGCAAGGGGAGACTTGAGCTTCTGACTGCTTATAAACAGAGGCTTATATTGTGAAGGTCCTTCCCTTCTTCCTCTACCCCACTAAATTCCAGTATTTTAAAAGGTAAGTACAAATTGAAATTCATGAAAACACAAGGGGATTCCCACATTTCAAATGTAAATCTCACAGAGAATTGAGACATTGGATAACAAATTGATTCTCTCATTTTCTGGAAAAGAACTTACATGACTATTATTCTTTAGAACATGAGGAAAAAAGTGAACCCATGAATTTCAAAATTGATTTAGTTTTTATGCCATGAAATTTTATTTTATTGTACATTGTTTTGTTTTGTTTTCATTTCAGTATTGTCTAAGGTTCTGTCTGCACCTTTTAATCTTCCAGAAGAAAATTTTACATTTTCATCACCATATCAAAACTCAATTTACTATAAATTCATTGTTTAGCAATGTATCAGGAAATAGATTTCAATTGCAATGCAATCATTAGTAGCAAAAGTAGACCACTATCTCTCAGAGAAAATAACAAATAGTATATTACAATACACATTTAGTAATTAATGACATATGATTACTTACACCCCACACCAAATTCTTCTATTCAGTAAAATGTAACTTTTCTTTAATGAGCTGTTCATTGTATTCAACTCAGAATGATGGTATCACAGGCTTTACTTGGTGTGTATGTCAGCCTTCAAATTAATATGATTTCATGAGGTGAAGTTTTCTTGAAAACTTAAGAAAATACGCTTGAATGGTCATTTTATCTAGGTTCCAGTCACATTCCCCTCCTAGAGGGCTGTTTAATGATTGATATTATTGCCTGTTATAATATTCATAATGAGACAATTCAACATGGAATGTTGCTTGACTTCTGTGAAGTGACATATTTTATTTGCTAAAAGGTGGAATCCAATTTCCTGCAAATGCTAACATATGCTCAGCAGCATAAGTATTGTTTAGGACAGATGTTCCAACCAGTGACTCTTACCATATGACTTAGAGAAGAAAAAAAAAAGACTTAATTTTGCTGTTCCCTTATTTGCAAATGGGTATGAAAATATTTGCCAGCCTTCATCATAGGGATCTGGGTAAGAATCCAGAGAGTTCAAATAAACAGAAGAATAGTTTCTACACCAAAAGTTTCAGATTAAAACTGTTTTACTGAATTACCAACTCACTATTCCAAAAAGCATTAGTTGTATGAAAATATATATGAAGTGTAATAGTCATTTTTCCCCAATGTGTGTTTGTTTTTTTTTTTTTGTTTTTTATAATTTATAAGCCAACAACCAGTTCTTTAATGATAGAGTTTTCTAAATAGGTAACTATAGGATGGATACGGAAGGAAATGTAGTTGTAGTTGCACACCTGTCTTATATATTCAAAGACATTAAAGAACACAGAGTAGTAATAAGAAAAAAAAAACTGCAGAGTGGTAGCTAAAGAATATAGAGTAGCCAAAAATCTACTCATTTATTTTGTAATTCCTGACAATTCCAGAACTCTTCCAAATAAATATATTTTTTCACATAAACTCTCAAATTGCAACATCTTCCCCATTTTGTGTTTCTGACATTGATTTTTTTAATATGCCTTTAGGCCTTCATATCTATCCACTCTACTTCATATTATTACATTTGAGATAGCATTATAGTCTAGTCTTTTCATCCTCACTCTTTTCATCCAAAACATTAGCTAACCCTACTCAACTTACACCACTTACTAAAGTGACAACTCCATCTATGCCTTAATTCAAATTATAAATACAAAGCTACTGATAAAATGACTAGTACCTCGGACAATCAGAGACCTTCCCCGTTTTCATATGAAGTCATAAGTTAGTTCCATAAGCTAGTTTTTTTTTATATATTTTGAGTATAAATACACAAAACAATAAAACAACCTTTCCACATACAAAGCATAACATAAAAGGAGGGTTTACTATAAAACCATTAACTTATATTTTACAGTTTACTGTTTTGGGGAAAAATGTTTAAGCACTACTTGTCATTTTCAAAGCTACTATGTTTTCTGTGCTTCCCTATATACTTTCTTTTATTCTCTGCTGTGCACTTAAAAAAATAATTGCTCTCCCTTTGTGCCCCTGCCCTACTGATGGCTACCATTAGACAGAAATATGTGTGTATATATACATATATGTATGTATTATGCACACCCACAAACACATATATGTATACACATGTGTATGTCTGTGTATATGTATATATATGTATGTATATATACATAAACATAAAACAATACTATATATACTTTTATTTATTGTTTATTTCTCTGGATGCAGATAGCATCTTCCTTCTTAAGTCCTTCAAAGTTGATATGAGTATTCATAATATTCAAAATGACTTAGTCATTCAAAACTGCTCTTAAAACAACTTTGCTATTACTGTATACAATATTCTTTTGGTTCTGCTAATTTCACTCTTCATTATTTCATCCAAGTCTTTCTATGTATTTTTTTAAATTTCTAAAATCAGGGAGCTCAACATTTTTTGTACAGTTGTATTCCATCACAATCGTATCTACAACTGTTTAGCCATTCCTCAAATGACAAGCATCCCGACAAATTCCATGTGTTTTCCATCACAAAGAGAACTACTATTGACATATTAGAACATATGCATTCTTTTCTTCCTCCCCACATCATCTTGGGAAAGAGACAAAATAATGATACTCCTAAGAAAAAAAGATATAGCCACTCTAACAACTTTTTAGGCATAATTCTATATTGCTCTACAAAATGTGCCTTATCTTTCATTTTTTATTTGTGACATTTGCTCTTCTGCATTCCACCATGACACATATAATTCTCCATGGTTTACTTTTACCATTTACTATTTACCATATTGTAGTGGCAAGCAAATGAGTACTTAGCACCTTGTTTCAACTACTTAACTATTTAGCACCTTGTTTGTGTCTCATGTGATCTGAAAGGGGGAGGAACTTGCTGATGCAGGAGGAAGGGAGAGGTAGGAAAGAGAACCGACATATACAAGGAGGTACACAAGCTGGGACTGAGCAGAACTGAGAAGGGAACATCTGTGGTGGCTGGCACTCTTGTTTGTCTCTTCTGTGTTGATTTATGTTTGTGATACTTTGTAAAGAAGCCCTGAGACCTTAATGGAGGATTTTCTGGTTATCTGCTTACAGAAATCCTGAAGTAGGATTTCAAAGGTCCTGGGACTATGCTAATGATTTTTGTTGACTTCTCAGACCTTGTTTGTATCTGTGTTGATTTCACAGGCAGATAGTGAATTGATGATGGTGCTGGCAATGTGTGTGAGTGCTGTTTTGGCTCTATTAAGCTTTGTCTTCCCTGAAACAGAAACTGTGAAGGACTTGAGGTGGATTGGACACTGTGAGCTTCAATATGGAATTGGAACTGGATGAGGAACTAGATGAGAAGCTGAACAAGAAGCTGAGAACTGCCTGCCTATGAATCCAAGTGATGGTTGGGTAGATTCGGGCAACAGCTGGACCCATGAAAGAATAACCATGGAATCTGGGAGCCAGCCTCCAGCCAAGATGAAAAGCCCTCTCCTTGGGTACTAATTGCTGACTGAGAAGATTATGATTTACTATGGCCTAAGAACTTGTAGCCCTTAAGCATGATTGAGTAAAGGATTATTGAAAACCAATCACCAATCAAGAAGAAAAAACTTTTTGACTGTGAAACTAAGACAATGTGACTTATAGGTGGGAAAATTTTGACCTTTGTACTTTGTGTCCCTTAAGGATGATTGCTCCTTAAGAATGATTAAGTTAAGGACTTACTGAATGATATCTTTTGTTCAAAACCATGTGATCACGTTAGTGATACGTTGTTTTGTTGTACCATTGTGAATGCTATACTTTGGTTTCTCTTAATGTTTTGCCTTAGTTTATTGCTGAATAGAGAGTTGACTATACTATTTGATTAGAACCTCAAAGCTATTCACAGCAGCAGTCCTCTGGAGAGCTGCTCAAGCTTGGCTTCACACATACCTTTATCTTTTTTATAGAATACATAATTATTTGTCCATTCAGAGTCACTTAATATAATCGAGGGAAACATGGTGTTTTCTTCCTATCTCTTTATCTGGGGTTTCAATTTCAATTTCCTTTAGACTTTTTTTGTCCCCTTTCATGCCCATATGATTTTTTTCACAAAACATAAGTAAAATGGGTTGAATACTATTGTTTTTGATGACCATTTTTATTGACCCTTTCTTCCAAATTCATGGATTTTTCTCTTCTCCAAACTTGTTTATTTATTAACTTTTTTTTAAATTTTTATCATCCTCTTTTCCACATAATTATTTGGCAACTCTATATCATTTAGAATATTAATGAATTTGACATAATTGCCACAGAAACTTTATATTCCCTAGTAATTGTACATATTTGCCCTTACTTCTTCCTTTTTAATCTGTATTTTAAAAGCCTAGAAGAATAATTCACTATGCATTCATACTTATAAACCATTTTCTATTGTCATTGAAATAGTTTCTCTTTGTGCCATCAGAAATCTTTAGCTACACTTTTCATCTGATCTTTTCCAGAATGTTAGTCTGCAGAACCCTACACATTGCTTCACAAAACTATTTAAAATCTGCTTTCTCAAAATCTAGGTAACTTTTTAGATTGTTGATGTCAAACCCAAAAAAAGTGACCACTAAAACATATGTATGGTTTCCTGTATCGACCTCTAAACAACTTATGATTATTATCTTTGTTGTATTATATTTTTATTTGTTTTCTTAAGTATTTATGAATTACATTTTAGTCTGGCCTGGCCTGTATTTGAAAAATGTTCAAGACAGCAATTTAACCCATGTGGACTTGCTTTCCTTTTAATTTCAAACACAAATCCTAAACTAGAATGGTCATTTACCTACCCCACAACCATTCCCACCTGTGTAATTTCAATATTAGAAATCGGGTTCTCTATTGGTTATAATTGCAAACATAATAGAATTGTATATTGTTGGTTCCTCTGCCTTTTAGGAAAATATTTTCAATAAGCCATTAAGAAATTATTAGCTGTTCTTCTTTTGTCAGACAGACACTTAGCACTCTAGCAATTGTGGAGAACTCTAATCTGAATTATTGAAGCCCACAAATTATATGTTGCCTCCATGCAAGTCTAATGATCTATGTCCTAAATTCCTTATACATTTCTTCCTTCTTAAGGGGTCTATAGTTTATTCTTGTGAAAATTTCATTTGTGTTTGTTCCTCTGTTGAGCTTCAGCTTGATATTTTCCTCTATTCTTCTATCCTATATTTTTTAAATATGTGTACATTCTTAATGTTTAAAAAGATTTATTTCCTACTTTTATACATTCATTTCTTTTTGTAACATATTACATACTGACAGAGGTGCTTTTCAGTCACATATTCCAATCTACTAAGCCAATGATAACTTATTATATCAAACATCATTATTTACATTCATTTATATAGATATCCTTGCTTGTTACTCAAATCTTGTGTGTTTTGGATATATAGTTATAACTATGGCTTTTATTCTTGGCTTCTCTCTGGGATTTAATTTGGGGGGGGGGGGAATTACTTGTTATCTCTACTTCTAATCTTCTCATGTTGTAGTTTCCATGTGATAAAAGCATGTTGTTTAGTTTGTGTAGTTAAGTTTGTTTCTTCCTTTCCCTTTTCATTTCCCTTAATTAGATTTGGAAGACTCCAGGCCTCATTAGGATCAAGAGATCAACTCTTGATGTAGATCCTGACACCTGTTTCTATAGAGAAGTCATATAGCTATGATATTGTGAGAAAATAGTATATATTGGGAATTATTTAATTCTCTCTCCTTCTACAATCCTTCAGGGAACTCAGTTCTTCAGGTTCATATAAGCTTGATCTCTGACTTATAAACTTTAGAATAAAACTCACTGATGATTTGGCAGTCTAGGATTTTCAAGTGTAAAAAAGAAAATAAATATTCTAAATTCACCATAAGCTAGTGTCCTACTAAAATCATATTGTTAATTAATTAAAATAGAATAATTGTCGTGAATATAAAGGAGCTTTCCAGTCATGAAGCCAATTTATAATTGGCTACACTTTGCTTATAGCCTTAAGTTATATTTTTAAGAGGAACAGAACAGTTTATTAAAGTTACATAAACAAGACATATTTGAACATTAGGTTAAAACAAGATCCTCACATGGAATTTAATTCAAACAAATTATATTAGAAGAATTGCCAGATGCAAGAAAATGCCCTACTTTCTTAAAAAGGATTAATGATGACAGGGGAGTATGAATAACATTGATCACTATGCTGTTTCATAAGAGTTATGGGAAGAGTGATGTGGTCCTTTTAATTTCATGGTAGCATATAAGTTTATTTGATATTAAATAAGTTTTGCTTCTTTAGGTCTCCATTTTTTCCCAACATTCTTTCAAGGACAATGATCACATTCTTTTATTTATATTTAGTACAATTTTGTGTGCATATTTATTCTGTGGTTAACATTATTTTGCTTTAAAAATAAACATTAAAGTGTTTTCTAAAATAGAATAAAAAATATCAAATTTAATGGTAGGATATTCCTTTAATTTAATAAAATTTAAATATATAACCTGCCTATCAAGGCTCAAAAATCCCATTATTCAGAGCAATGGATCTTTGGAGGACATTTTAGAGGCGTTTTTGATATGTGAGTATAATTCAAATGTGGGGAAACCTGGATAAAAAAAAAAGAGAAGCCTGTGAATTTCACATGGGATTGCTGTACCCTCTACATAGTGTAGCCTACATAATATATATGATCTAACCTAGAGGAAGAAGACAATGTAGAAAGCCTGAGTTCCTCCACTGAAACTTCACTGAATTGGTCAGTCAATAAAAAAACTTATTAAGCACCTAGTATGAGCCAATCATTGTGCTAAGTGTTTGGCATTGAAAGAAGTCAAAAGACAAAGCTTGTTACACTTGAGGAAATAAGAATCTAATGGAGGAAACAGCATGGAAATTACTATAAACAAATTATATACAAGCTGTAAATAATCAATGAAATAAAAGCACTAACACTAAGAAGGATCAGAATAGTCATCCTGTAGAAAACAGGACTTCAACTAAGACTTATCTGAAGGTAGAGATCAGAATATAGAATATTCAATTTATATGGTAAAGTCAGTAAAACTTCTCAGAGCAGGGATATGGAATCTTTTTGTTCAAAGAACAACATGGAGGCCAGTGTCAGTAAATGACACTTATGGTCTGGGTGGGGGAGAGGAGGGTTGTATGGTTAGGGTAATGTATGAGAAACTTATATAAGTGGGAGGAGAAGCACAATATAAAGGATTTTGAATATCACAGAGATTTTATATTTGATTGTAAAAGTGAAAGTCACTGGAATTTATTGAGAGGAATAATATGGAATTGGATATTTGGAGCAACAGAACTGGAGTAAGGAGAGATGTGTCAGTCACAGTCAATCCAACCATCAGGCTATTGCAATAGTTTAGGCATGAGGTGATCATTTACTATACCAGTGTGGTAGCAGTATCAAAGGAGAGAAGGAAGCATGTATGAGATATGTTTTGAAGATAAAATGAAAGGATCTTGGAAGTGGTTTGGATAGCAGAGTAGGAGAGAGTGATGAGTCAAGGTTAATAACTAGGTTGTAAGTTTGGGTTACTGAGAGGATGATAAAGGCCTCAACAATATTGGGGAAGGTAGGAAGAGTATAAAATGTTAAAGGAAAGATAATAAATTCAGTGTCAGGCATGTTGAATATTAAAATGTTTAAAGGGCACCCAGTATGAGATATCTGGTTATCAGTTGGAGATGCAAAACTAGTCATCAGCAAAAAGTTTTGGGATGAACATATTTGATAATCATGATCATAGCATGATAACTGAACCCATGGGAACTAAGGACATCACTATAGAGGTTAGTAGAGAAGAGTACCAACCACAGTGCCTTGTGGAAAAATAACAGTTTGGAGGTTTGATGTGAATAAAGATTTAGCAAAATGCAAGAGAAGGAAAAGGCAGATACATAGCAGGAGAACCAGAAATGAATAGTGTCACAAACACCTGGAGAGAAGAGAATATCAAAGATATGAGGGTGATGACAATGTAGAAAGCCAAGAAGGATAAGTACTGAATAAAGGCTATTAGATTTCATAATCAAGGCATCCAAAATGACCTTACACAGTTATGGGTGAATATAAAGGTTGGAATCCAGGTTATAGAAAATTAAAAACAGAAGTGGAGGTACCAATTGTCAGTGGACTTCTCAAGGTGTTTAGCCACCAATGGCAGGACAGACATGGGACTATAGTTAGCAAAGATAGACAAGATCAAGTGATAATTTTTTCTTTATTTTATTTTGTCTTTAGGTTTGCCATGTTTGTAGTCAATAGGGAAGAAAGAGTATTAGAAAGGAAGATATGGAAGTTTAGAGAATAGTGATGATAGAGGGGAAATCTTTTGGAGAAGTGAAAATGAAATCACTTCTACATTTGGAGGAATTGGATTTGGCAGAAATAATATGAGAACTGATAAAACCAAAAGGATTATCAACTGCATAATTTAATATCATAGACTGTAACCAAATGGGTGAGATGTCCTCTCACAAAATCTCTCATTTTTTTTCCTTAGGTTCCTATTTCTCTTCTAATCTCGATTGAATTGTCTTTGTTTGTGCAAAACCTTTTTTTTTTTAATTTAAGGCAACCAAATTATCCATTTTGCATTTCATATTGTTCTCTATCACTTGTTTGGTCAAAAATTTTTGCTTTCTCTATAGATCTGACAGGTAAACTAGTCCTTGTTCTGCTAACTTCCTTATAGTATCACCCTTCATTTCTAAACTGTGTACACTTTTTGACCTAATGTTAGTATAAGGTCAAAGCTCTACAAACCTCACACCATCCCCTGCATTCCTCTACCACACAGAGGGGAAAGTACCAATGAATTGCTCACTTGGTTTCCTCAAGTAAAAAGCTATTCCTGTTAACTATGGATAGAGAAATTCCTGAATCCTATATTTTCACTCTGATGATCAGCTCCTACACTGTGTGTTCCATTTGCCTCTCCATTTCATATTCTGATTCAGCTTTTTTGATGTATTAATACTATTTTTAACACTTCTGGCTTACCTATGTGGTAATTTGAGGAATGCTGGAAGTAGCAGTTGGTAGAATTGGTACGGAATAGAATATAATAGATTCACTCATTGCTTGGTCCAGAGAATTTCCGGATTAAAGTACCTGGGAATGATAAGGTGAACCAGCATGGTAATAGCACCCATTGAATAAATTATGGGTAATGGAGCATAATCTACGCCATTTTCAGTGTAGATAGATAGACAGATAGATAAATAGATAGAAAATATATAGATAGCTATCTGTATCTATATCTAGAGTTTTCAACATTCACTTCTATAAGGTTTTTGGTTCTAAATTCCATCCTGCACCCCCAAATGGAATGCAATCTGATATAGCCTATACATATACATTCATATTTAACAATTTTCTACATTAGTCATATTGTGAAAGAACAATCAGAACAAAAAGGAAAAGCCATAAGAAGGGAAAAAAGTTCATAGTTCATTCTCTGTATGTGGATTGCATTTTCGATTATGAGCCTTTTGAAACTGACTTAGATCATTGCATTGCTGAGAAGAGCTAAGTCTATCAAAGTTGATCATTGCACAATGTTCCTGTTACTGTGTACCATGTACTCCTGGTTCTACTCAAATCACTTAACATCAGCTCATGAAAGTCTTTCCAGGTTTTCCTGAAATCTGTTGCTCATCATTTCTTATGGAATAATAGTATTCAATTACAGTCATATATGTGTTCAGTTGCCCCAGTTGATGGGCATTCCCCCGGTTTCCAATTTTTTGCTATCACAGAAAGAGCTGCTCTAAATATTTTTTGGTACATGTCAGTCCTTATTCCCATTTTTATGACTTCTTTGGAATACAGATTTAGTAGCTGAATCAAAGGGTATGCATGGTTTTATGGCCCTTTGGCCATAGTTCCAATTTGTTCTCTAGCATGATTGGATCGATTCACAACTCCACTAAAGATGCATTAGTGTTACAATTTTCCCACATCTTCTCCAAAATTTCTCATTTTCCTTTTCTGTCATATTAGCCAAGCTGATAAGTATGAACTGGTACCTCAGATTTGTTTTAATTTGCATGTCTTTAATCATTAGTGATTTAGATCATTATTTAATGTGACTATAGGTAATTTTAACTTCATCTGAAAACTCTTTATACCCATTGACTATTTATCAATTGGAAAATGATTTGCATTCTTATAAATTTAACTCAGTTCTCTATGTATTTTAAAGATGAGACCTTTATGAGAAACACTGACTGTATTTTTTTCTCAGCTTCCTATTTCTCTTCTAATCTCGGTTGCATTGGCTTTGTTTGTGCAAAACCTTTTTTTTTTTTAATTTAAGGCAACCAAATTACCCATTTTGCATTTCATATTGTTCTCTATCTTTTGTTTGGTCAAAAATTTTTGCTCTCTCTATAGGTCTGACAGGTAAACTAGTCCTTGTTCTGCTAAATTGCTTATAGTATCACCTTCATTTCTAAATTGTGTACCCATTTTGACCTTATCTTAGTATATAAGCACCCATTTAATGTTGCGCCAGCAAAAGGAAATAAAAAGGAATGGTAAATAAAAAATCTGAGAATTATATTTATACTTGCATTTCCCACAAATCTGAACTTATAATCCAGTACAAAGATGAAAAAGAAACAGGGAGGCATTGTGTATCCTGATTTTTCCCTAGGTTCTCTACATTTAGCATTTGACTTCTTTCTGCCACAAGGGAGGTACTTAAAACTTATTACAAATGGAGTATATTAAGCTCTATTACCCATACTTTATTCAATCTTGAATCAAAATCAATTGTAACATATATTATCAATAATAAAACTATGTTTCTATTCATATATAACCGTAACCATATACACACATTCACATACATATTCATATGACCATACACCCTTGTTGGGAAGGGAGGATACTCAAGGGGTGAAATTATGAGATGAGAGAGGAAAGTGGCAAGAGGAGATGGGGAGAGACAGGGTAGGGTAAACTATCTCATATAGAAGAAGCAAGGGGAAGTGGTTGCAAGGGAGGGGAAGAATAGGAAGGCAAAAAGGCAAAACCACATTCTCATTGAATTTGGTTCAGGGAGAGAATGACATACATACTAAATGGGATATCTCAACCTACAGTAGAATAGGGGAAAGGGGGATGAGAGGAGGGATGATGGATGGAAGGGAATCCTTGGGGGGAGGGGAGATTGGAAGTACCCACTATAGATGAGGGACAGAATCAAGTAGGGAATGGGCCAGGTGGGGAGTGGGATGAGTGGGAGGGAATTATAAGCAGCCTTGTACAATATATCTACTATGAAAATGTTTTGCATAGCTAGACATGTACAACATATACTGAATTACTTATCTCCCCAGAGGGAATGGGTGGCAAGGGAGGAAGGAAATGGATCTGAAATTCAAGGTCTTAAAATTAAATGTTTCAAATATATATAAATACTATTATTAATACTCTTTTGCTTATAATTGGGAGATAAGATGTTCAGGCATTGGGTCACAAAGATTCACCTTCCTTTAATGGAAAAGTCGAAGGGGGTATGGGAGATGATATTGGAGAGAGCAGATTGGAGAAAGCTATATCTCTCGGGAATGCTATTCTGGGAGGGTGGTTAGGGGAAAAACAGGGGGGTGGGAATGATTGTAATTCAAAATCTGGCGGAAATGAATGATGTAAAACAGAAGTTAGTAAAGCATTTATTTAAATAAAAAATGTTTCTAATTATATAGTTACAAATTGACAAAAGAATTTCTAAATCTCAATATATGAAAGCAAAATAAAATATGTAAAGAAATAATTTCTTTCCTAATCTATTATAAACAATTTCGATGATACTATCAAAAAAGCACTAGAAAAATATAAAGTCTTTTCCTAATATCTTATTAAAAAGATCTGATACTAAAGAATTATTCATTATATTATTAACATGGAGAAATATTATTCCAGATGTTAAAAGCAGAAGAGATGTGATCATGTATATAAGCATATAAATATAGGCCAGATGTTGCTTAAGTGAAACATAAATGCCTTGAAAACTGTTTTCTCTCTTGCAATTGTTGTCGTCAAAGTAAGTCATAGAATGAAGCAGGAATGTTTGAGGTAAAATAATACAATACCATTCTGCAATGCATTTGATGTTCTGAATATGAATATTCCTGTTAGTTTAATTTTAATATAATTCCCAATAAGAAAAAAAATTCTGATATGTGGTTCAGTCTGGTGACTAGCCAATAAAGATTTATGTCTTTGATTTAATTACTTACAAAACAGAATCAATATTAATCAGAATAGCTTGCTAACAGGTGAGTGTCATCAAGTGAGTCTATTCGAAGTCTAACATTAAATTCATACAGCTGCAAAACTGACAACAGTCACTGCTTCTATGAAAATTCACTTTCCTTTCCCTGATATACATATGGTTACAGATTGCACTTCAAATAAATTTGATCAACATTTTGTGGCATGTGAACATTTTCCCATCTGGCAGATTATACATAAAACTCATTTCCTATGATTTAGAGAGCTTAAAAACCCACCAGCATGAATAGTTTGTATTTCATATTTGAAACTTTGGCGAATGTTTCAAAGCACCATATCCCTCATAATATGTCCCTAATTTTACAACTGATTAGTTTATGTGTTAAAGCTAATATACCAGGTGTTAAGGTACTTGGGTATCATTTTTTGTGGCGTTAACCTATTCCATTTAAAAGGGTAATGTTCACTGAGCTTTTCTGTATACTAAATCAGAAGAGGGTATATTTTAATATTTTAAGTTTTTTTTAACTTCACTCTAAAATTTACTCATTCAGAAAATCTGTATGCCTTACAGAGATGAGCTTACAATTCTCCAGAATCTGTTATTGGCACTGCATAAAATGCTGCACAGAATCTATGATCCCAATGTACCAAAACAAATGATACTTCTGGAATTAAATTGGAATGCTCTTGCCTTCTGTGATAGTTTCAGGAACTGCTCTATAATAAAACATTATCATTATTTGTGCATGTGCTCTGTTGTCTCCAAATATAGCACTCAATTCAGAAATTACATACCAGATCCTATGCAGAAAAACATCCCTCTAATGGAGCAATGAAGCTTGCACATTTTTACAGAATACCCTGACCCAAAAATTGATATCTTCTGAACACTAACACAAAATGTTATTTTATAATAGGATCATAAGATATGACTCAAATCTCTAAGAAAAAAGACCCCCCCAAAATCTTAGGCTAAAACCTTCCAGCAGGATAGTTCAGTTAGCAGTCATGTCTTAGGGCAACCTCCTTTTCATCACCTCAAAATAGCATAAAATGTATCAACTCAAGCAAAAGGACAATAACAAAGAAAAGAGGAAAAAGGAAGCAGTCCTCAAAAGAAGAATCATACAGAGTGGCAAGGTCAAAGGACAGGACAGTGAGATACTAAAGTAAGGATTAAACAAAAGAGAGCTGTGATGTCATGAAGAAATGCTAAGGTGGTAAAAAAAAAAAAAAAGAGTAATACTGAGAAACAAAAATTAACCTCCAGAAATGGGAATTGAATAACTGGAAGAATATTCAGAGTGTTTGGGAAGCAATAGAAATGATGATAATGATGATGATTTTTGTTAAATTTAAATCATAAATAAGGGTCAAAATAATTATCCGAATCAAAAAGACAAACAAAATAATCCATAAATGGCATAGAAATAGATGTGGATAAACAATATAGACTGAAAAAATTAATTTAAAGCATATTAAAATTCAGAAATGTAATAAGAAATTCAAAACTGATGAAAATTTTTAAAAAAGTGAAAGAACATTTATGTTTCTATAACTCAAAGTATCTGACCTTGAAGGCAGAGTTAATAGAACCAATCTAAGAATCACCAGCATTCCATAAAATACATGATGAAATAAATATTTTGAAGTAACTTCAGGAAATATTTTTAAAAGCTTGAAGAATTGGAATTAGAGTCTAAATTATAGATGTATGAAGTATAAAGTATGCTAATAGAGAGAAAACCTAATTTAACTCAAACAGAAATGCAATCAATGAGGCCCAGAGTTTGATGTCAATGAAAGTCTGGAACACTTTCCATAAACGAATGTGATATATCACTTGTGATGAATGACACCCCCAAGAGACAGTGTTTGGGGGGTAATTAATAATCAACTTATTAATTACCATACTTGGAAATCAATAAATTGATGGTAAGTAGTTTCACTTGATAATCAAAAGATGCAATGAGAAGCCCTGAAATACCTTTAATCCCTTCTGAAAGGGAACTTCTCTGCCTAGTGAAAATCAACACTGATTGTGAACAGTTAATGAGGAAGTGGGCTAAAATTTTATCCTTGCTAAGACAGGCTTGATACTGAGACTCAACAGCCTGAATGCATTTGGATAGAGGCAGGCATCTCTATCCAGATCTCTCCAACTAGTTTTCACCTTCAAGATCTGGATTGCCCTAAATTCTAATGGAGAGGAGAAAGACAGGAGGCTCTTTCCTCAGAAAAAGTTTTGCCCAGAGTGGATTCTATCTATACTCTAAACAGAAATTAGGTCACCCAGTTGCATGGGAGTTGCAGCTTCTTCCTTGAGGTTTAGGATAATTCCATCAGTCAGTTGCACACTTCAGAGTCTGACCGACCTTTTCAGGAGTTGGACCTTGACAGAAATAGGAAGAAAAGTGTGGGTTACAAATTCACAAGTACTTAGCAATATAATAGCATAAAATTAATGTCTCACAACTAATGATTGTTCAATACATATTAGATATCTGTTTAAAAGGAAAGAAATGCACGCATAATAACTTACTGAAAAGTCAAAGAAAAAGGGCTTGCCTTCAAGGACAATTTATTTTGCAAAATTAGGTATATTAATGAGTGAGAATTATTCGATTTTCTGAGATATAATGTACTGGTTCAAGTATTTAAAAGGTTGGATATTTTAAAATCTTTAATTAATTTCTTTTTGTTTTCAACATTTATTTTCATAAGGTTTTGAGTTACAATTTTTCTCTCCCCATCTTTCCCCTTGCCACACCCCAAAATAGTCAGCCTACTGAATACCCATTTCCCCAATCCTTCCCCTTCAATGCCCCTGAACTTTCTGGTAGGGCAAAATGAGTTTCTATACCCCAGTACTTGTATATTTTATTTCCCAGTCGCAGGTAAATTTTTTTAAACATTTGTTTTTAAAACCTTGAGTTCCAGATTTATTTCTCTTCTTCTCTCCTCATCCACCCCAACTGTTAAGACAAGAAACTCAATATAGATAGCACATGTGTAGTTACCCAAATCATTTCCATAGTAGTTATATTGTGAAAGACTTAACTATATTTCCCTCTATCCTATCCAGCCCCCCACTTATTCTATTTTCTCCTTTGACCATATCTATTTTCAACAATGTTGGTCTAACTACCCTCTCCTCCAATCTGCCTTCCCCTGTATCCTTCCCCCATCTAATCCCCTACCCCCTATTTTCCTGTAGGTTAAGATACCCAATTGACTGTGTATGTTATTCCCTCCTTAGGTCAAATTCAATGAGAATCAGGTTGTCCCATTACCTTGCACCTTCCTGCTCTTCCCCTCCATTGTAATAGTTTTCTCTTGCCTCTTTTATAGGAGATAAATTACCCAAATCTATTGACTGCTTTCTCCTTCTAACAATAAATTCCTCTCTCACCACTTAATTTTACTTTTTTAGTTAACATCCCTTAATATTCAACTCATCCTGTGCCCTTTGTCTATGTATACATGAACATACAAATGCCCATGCTCACATATGCATTTATATACCCATTCATCCTCCTTTATATATATATATATATATATATATGTATACATATATATATATGTATACATATATATATATGTATACATATACATTTCCTTCAGCTATGCTCATACTGAGAAAAGTCTTATGAGTAATAATTATCATTTTCCAGGTAAGAATGTAAATAGTTCAACTTTAATAAGTTCCTTGTGATTTCTTTTTTCCTGTTTACCATCTCATGCTTCTGGTATTTGAAAGTTAAATTTTCTCTTTATCTCAGGTTTTTTCATCAAGAATGCTTGAAAGTTCTCTATTTCATTGAATTCTCTATTTCATTCAATTTCTCATTCAAATTCTCTATTTCATTCAATTCAATATTGAATTCTCTATTTCATTCAATTTTTCCTTATAGTATCATACTAAATTTCGCTTGGTAGGTAATTCTTGGTTTTAGTCCTAGTTGCTTTGACCTCTAGAATATAAAATTACAAGCCCTTTTATTCCTTAGTTGCTAGGTCTTGTGTTATCCTGATTGAGTACCACAATACTCAAATTGTTTCTTCCTGACTGTTTGCAGTAGTTTCTCTTTGACCTGGGAAATTTGGAATTTGGCTATAATATTACTAGGAGTTTTCTTTTTGCGATGTTCTTCAAGAAGTGATAAGTGGATTTTTTCAATTTCTATTTTGCCCTCTATTCTAGAATATCAGGGGAATTTTGCTTGAGAAGTTCTTGAAAGATGGTGTCCAGACTCTATTTTTGATCATGGCTTTCAGGTAGACCTATAATTTTTAAATTATATCTTCTGGGATTATTTTCCAGGTCAGTGTTTTTTTTTTTTCAATGAGATATTTCCAATATAATTGCCTTGTATTTATTTCATTTGTTTCCATCTGTTTTATAGTATATTGATTTTTCATAAAGTTATTATCTTCCAATTGCTCCATTATAATTTTGAAGGAGTTATTCTCTTCAGTGAGTTTTTGAAATACCTTTTTCATCTGGCAAATTTGGCTTTTTAAAGCATTCTTCTCCTCACTGACTTTTTAGGCCTATTTTGCCATTTGAGTTAGTCTATATTTTTTTCTGGAAAACTTTTTTATTGTAGGTGGAACAGGACACAGCTGAACACAAGAAGTTAGATGATTCCAATTTTGTTGGCCACATCTAAAGCATCATAGTCTGGAGCAAGATGGACATAGGCCTTCTTCTCTCCATCAGTCCGGATCAATGTGTTGACCTTGGCCATATCGATGTTATACAGCTTCTTTACAGCCTGTTTGATCTGATGCTTATTGGCCTTGACGTCCACAATGAAGACTAGGGTGTTGTTGTCCTCAATCTTCTTCATAGCAGACTCAGTGGTCAAAGGAAACTTAATGATGGCATAGTGATCAAGCTTGTACCGGCGAGGGGTGCTCTTCCGAGGGTCTTTGAGCTGACTTTGGAGCCTCAGGGTCTTGGGTCTCCTGAAGGTGGAGGATGTTCTGATCTTACTCTTTGGCCTTCAAAGCCTTGGACTTGGCTTCTGTCTTGGGGGGAGGGGGAGACAATGGCTACCTTCTTTGCCTTCAGCGCCATCTTGGGGGAAAGGCAAGTTAGTCTATGTTTAAGGTGTTATATTTTTTTGGGGGGGGTTAAATTTTTCTTTATTTTTAAATTTTTTTAACAAATGCTTTATTAACTTCTGCTTTACATCATTCATTTCCACCAGATTTTGAGTTACAATTTTTCCCCATTTTTCCCTATGCACCACCCCAGATAGCAGTCCCACTAGACATCACCTCATCCAATCTGCTCTTTCCCATATCTTCTCCTATACCCCCTTTGACTTTGTCATTAGGACAAGGTGAATCTCTGTGCCCCAATGCCTGTGCATGTTATCTCCCAATTACATGCAAAATAGTGTTAATAATAGTATTTATATACATTTGAAACATTTAATTTTAAGACTTCAAATTTCAGACCAATTACCTTCCTCCCTTGTCACCCATTCCCTCTGGGAAGATAAGCAATTCATTTTGTGTTGTACATATATAGCTATGCGAAACATTACCATAGTAGATATATTGTAAAAGACTGCTTATATTTGCCTCCCACCCATTCCACCCCCCTCCTGGTCCATTCCCTACTTTGATCCTGTCCCTCTTCTAAAGTGGGTACTTCCAACATCCCCTCCCCCTAGAATGCCCACCCTCCATCATCCCCCCCCTCTCGTCTCCCTTCCCCCTACTCTCCTGCAGGGTGAGATATCCCATTTAGTATGTATGTCATTCTCTCCCTGAGCCAAGTTCAATGAGAATATGGTTTTGCTTTTTTGTCTTCCTGTTCTTCCATTCCACTTCAACTAATTCCCCTTGTCTCTTCTACATGAGATAATTTACCCTACCCTGTCTCTCCCCATCTCCTCTTGTCACTTTCCTCTTTCACCTCTTAGCTTCACCCCTTAAGTATCATCCCTTCCCACCAAATTCAAACTGTGCCCTCTATACATGTATACCTGTAAACATATATACACACATTCACATATGTATTCATATGTCCATATACACTTCTTCAATTATTTTCATCTGAGAAAGGTTTCATCAGTCACAGTTATTGTTTTTCCATGTAGGAATGTAAATAGTTCAACTTTGATAAGTTTCTTTTGATTTCTTTTCCCTCATTACCTTCTCTAGTATTTCTAGGTTCTTTCTTTGATCATGGCATTCAGGTAGTCCAATAATTTTTAAATTATCTCTCTTGGATCTATTTTCCAGGCAGTGTTTTTTCCCATGAGATATTTCACATTACCTTCCATTTGTTCATTTGTTTGGATCTGTTTAACTAGCTTCCATTTGCTCCAGTCTAATTCTGAAGGAATGATTCTCCTCAATGAGCTTTTGAGATTCTTTTTCCATCTGGCAAATTAGGCTTTTTAAGGCATTTTTCTCCTCATTGCCTTTCTGAGCCCCTTTTGCAATTTGAGTTAGTCTATTTTTAATAATCTATTTAATATTTTAATGGTCTATTTTAAATAGTTAATCTATTAGTTATTTTCCTCAGTCAGGCTATTGACTGTCATTTCATACATTTCTTGCATCTTTCTCATTTCTCCTCCGAATTTTTCCCCCACTTCTCTTATCTGCTTCTTAAGGTCCTCTATCACATGTAGCCAGCTTATATTTTCATTTGGGGCTTTTGGTGCAGGAGTTCTGACCTCACAGTGCTCCCGCTGTTCTATGTTTTGATCCTCTTTGCCCCCAAAAGAGGAGTCTAAAGTTGCATTTTTCTGTTTATTTTGTTTCTCTGCATAGGCATATTGCCACATAATTACTTGATTTTTGGGCTTGTTGCCACAGTAGGACTCTGCCACCAGATAGGAGAGCTTCCACCCAAATGTGGGGTCTTCACAACTTCTGGAGGTTGGTTGGCCTCTGAAAAGCCTCCACCCACTCTGGCAAATTGAATACCCTCCCCAGCCCTCCTCCCAAGACCACAATCCATATCTAAGCAGGTTAAAGCAAGAGTGATTAATCCCCAGACTGATTGCTGGATCTCTCTACAGTTCTCAGACTAGGAGCTTGAGCTGCTGCTGCTGCTGCAGAGTGGTCTCTGTGCTGCATTTCCTCAGCAGCTTTTTACCCCCAGGGGAGGAAGCCGATGCGTTCCCCAAATACTGGTCCCAAAGTCCATAGGGCACTAACCTCTCACTTTGTCCTAAGCATATCTGTGCTGATAATTCTGGAATCAACACAGGTGCTGGTGTTCTGGGGTCCCTCCAGCTGGCTGCTGGCCCAGCCACCCTGGGGCTAAAACTGTGGCTCACACAGGCCTGGGCTCTGCTCCCAGAGCACTGCAATGTCAGTTCCCAGCACTCTGTGTTACCTGCTCTAAGAGCGATGGGCTGGCCACTCCCGGCAGGGCTGCTGGGCTGTCCTCAGCAGGAGGTTAGCTTTTCTGTGTCGTTCTGTGAGTGCTGGGGCTCCAGACGTTGTTCAGATTCCCTTTTGACATTGTTTGGAAGTGGTGTGGGGCAAAACACCTTGGAAGTGCTGTTTCTCATCCACCATCTTGGCTCTGCCTAAAGGTATTATATTTTTTAAGGTGTTATTTTATTCAGTGTATTTTTGGGTCTCCTTTATCAGGCTGTTGACTCACTTTTCCTCATTTTTTGGCATCATTCTCATTTCTCTTCCCAATTTTCCTCTACTTCTCTTACTGGATTGTCAAAATCTTTCCTGAGCTCTTCCATTGCGTATAACAAGTTAATATTTTTCTGGGAGACTTTTGATGCAGAAGTTCTGACTTCAATGTTTTCCTCCTGCTCCAAGCCTTAATCCTTTTTGTCCCCAAAAAAGGATTCTATCATCTGTTTGTGCTTCTGTTGCTTGCCATATTGGCAACCCATTACTTGACTTTTGAGCTCTTTGCCATGGTAGCACTCTGCTTCCAGAATGTCGAGAGCTATGTCCCAAATCACTGGGGTTTTAGAAGCTGCCCACGCTATTAGATCAGTGCCCTCTCTACAGCCCACACATGCTCTGGCTCTCTGGACACACACCCTAGGACTACCAGCTAAGGCCATGATCTGTATTCAAGCAGGTCAAAGTAAGATCTATTACCCCCTGAATAGTTGCTTGGTCCCCCTAAAATCTGCAGCCCAGGAGCTCTGGAAGCAGCCACACTTCAGCGGCTGCCGCCACCACCATGCCTCCTCTGTTTTTCACTCCCAGTGTAGGAGCCAAACTGCTCTCCCTATATTCTACAAATGTTCCACATGACCTTTTGCTTTGTCTTTGGCTTTTATAGATTGAGAAGTCTGGAAACTACTAAACTGCTGGTGATTTAGTTTTGTGAAATCTGTTTTTGTTGCTGCTTGTTGGGGTCACTCTGGGGCCAAAACCACAGGATCTGTCAGGACCGTGCTAGGCTTCTAGCATGCTGTGATGGACTCTTCCTACCAGCCTCCTGGGCTTGCATCCATGGGATATTTGTTTTTCTCTGTCATTTTGTGGCTTCTGTAGCTCTAAAGATTGTTTAGAGTCATTTTTACATGTATTGGAGGAGGTGGAAGCCAGAGCAGCATGGAAGTCCTGTTTCTACTTCTCCATCTTGTTTCTGCCCTGGCCAAAAGGGTGCATTTTAAAGCAAAATCAATATCCTTAAATATTTTTTTTCGTAAGAAAGGAAAAGAAGCAATTTTTAAATTTAAATACAGTTGCTAAAAGAAACTTAATAAAGTTATACAAGTATTCATGCTATTAAAAGGAAAAAATGCTTTCTTCTTTACATTCAATCAAGATTAAAAAAGACTATCATCCTTAACATCCTCATGTTGCTTAATAGTAATTGAGAGAATGAGAACAGAGATCTTATGTGATTAAGTAAAAGTATTCTAGAAGAAGGGAGGAGGTTAGGAAGACAAAAAGTGACTAATTTTTTGAGGACAATTCCAAAAGAAGTTCATTCAAACAAATAGGGAGATGGTAGAGATACATAATTATATGAATCACCCTCTTATCTAGAATGAGCCATGAAAATGCTCCATGTTTATATAGATAGGTACATACAGAGAGAGAGAGAGAGAGAGAGAGAGAGAGAGAGAGAGAGAGATGATAGATGTGTATAAATGAATACATGTGTATACATATTAGCAAAGGAAGAAGCAATTGATATGAGGACTAGTAAGGAAAAGGATGTATGTTTGTGTCTGATAATTAAGAAATAAGTTTATTTTTTCTAATAAACTAAGCAAGTGGAACCTGTGCCTGAATCAAACAAATGAAAATAAAAATAAAAAAAAAAATAAAAGACAAGGTCCAGTGATCTCAGGCAGAAATGATTGGGGGAGATGTGAGAGTTTGTGAGCAAGTAGAGTGAGTTTGGATTGCTTCAAAGATAACAATATTCAGGTACCTATTAACTTAATGGTTCTGTAAGTGTGTGTTTTAAGCAGTAGTGTGCTAAAGACAGTTCAAAGTCATGATTCCTCATTGTTAATTTTCAGTGTAAACATCTACAACTTGAAAATTAGCAAACACTACAAATCAAGGCTCAATTTGTTTTTTGTTGTTGTTGTTGTTGTTGTTTGTTTGTTTTTTATTCCTTGCTATTAAGAAAGTGATGGAGATAATTTCAGTAATTCAGACTGAGATGAAAAGTATGTCCTTTATGCATTTCATAAGAAGTAGTTGTTAATCATTTATCATCACGTCACTGGTTTGGAGGTCATATAGTAGGTAGAGACACATGAAGAAAATTTAAAAAGTATAACTTGGAGGAGCCAAGATGGTGGACAGGAAGTAGTAACCTCGCTAAGATCCTCCATCACTAAACCTTAAAAAGTGAATCTGAATGGATTCTGGAGTGACAAAATCCACTTGGAGATGGAGAGTGGCAAAATCCAGCCCAGGAAACTGCCCAGTGCATCCAGACAGGATGAGCGCATAGCATATGGTGTCTGCACACCTAAGACTTAAGAGCAGACAAGTAGACTACACCAGAGAGAGAAGCCCCAGCCTACAGACTCACCAAGGAAAAATTGCAGTCATCTCACTTTCATCTCAAGAGGGGACAAGAGGAATCAGGTAGGAAAGTTGGGACCCCAGTGGAGAAAGCAGCTTCTAGTAAAGCTTTCAGCCCCCAGCCTGGAAGATTAGAAACTGCAGGCCTGAATAATACAGGGGCTAGAATGGCAAAGTAAATTCTAGTTTCTCTGAATCTCTCATCCCTCCTTCATGAAGTAGAAAACCCAAAGATAAGTCTCCCACCAAGATTGAAATCCCAAGTTAATGGAAATAGCCTCAGGCTTAGGAGACTCAAAGAAGGGGTATAACTGAGACAGCCAGGAGTCTGAAGAGAAGAGAGGGAGGAGTCTTAAAAAGCTCCACCTCACCTCACCAACAAAAGCCTGCTTCTAGCCTTGGGATATAGAGGCAGAAATCTGAAATTGTCAGATACACCCACACAGACTACTTAGTGACAATCTACACTCCTCTCTGACTTTCCTGCATTAGCCACAAACAAGCTTGAGAAATTAAGAAATAGGAAATCACAATGGGAAGGAAGTAAACTGAGAAGGAGAAGGGGAGGGCAAAAAAATTGATATGTAGGTCAAGAACAACCAAATACACAGGCCAATATGGACTCTCTACCCACACCTGAGACCACAGAAGGAAATATGAACAGGTCTCAAGGCCAAATAGCATTCTTATAGGAGATTAAGAAAGATTTTAAAGACCAAATCAGGGAGGCAGTAACCAACTTAGAAAAATGTCTCAGTGAAGTAATTGGAGAAAACAGCTCCCTAAAATAGACCTTCAAAAACTAACTGAAAACTAAAATTTGTCAAAAATTAGATTCAATCAAATTGAAGCTCAGAACTCTATGACGCACCAAGAGTCAATCAAACAAAACAAGACGATTGAAAAATTGGAAGAAAATGTAAAATATCTCACTGGAAAAACAATTGACCTAGAGAACAGATCCAGGAGAAACAACTTAAGAATTATTGGTCTACCATAAATCCATGATGAAAAAAGCAGCCTAGACAACATCCTACAAGAAATTGTCAAAGAAAACTGTCCTGACATCCTGGAATCAGGGATTAAATACTTGTTGAAAGAATTCCCCGGACTCCTTCTTAAAAAGATCCCACATTGAAAATGTGGGAAGAAATATATTAGCCAATTTCCAGAATTACAAGATTAAGGAAAAAAAAATTCTGCAAGCAGCCAAAAAGAAACAATTCAAATATCAAGAAACTACAGTTAGGATCACACAGGACCTAGAAGCTTCAGCATTAAAAGAAGACAGGGACGGGTATTTGATATTTCATAGGGCAAGTGAGCTAGGACTACAACCAAGGATTAAATACCCAGCAAAACTGAGTATAATCTTCCAGGCAAGGAGATGGTAGTTTAATGAAATAAGGGACTTCTAGACATTCCTGATGAAAAAGCCAGAGCTCAATGGAAAATTTGATCTCCAATTACAAGACTCAAGAAAGACATTAAAAGTTAAACAAGGAAAACACTCACACACCCATATATGCATGCACACATCCACACAGATACACAAATGCTCAATACTCAAAATGCAGCAAGAGCAAACTGTTTACATCCCTGTATGAGGAGCAGATAAATGTCAATATCAAAATTTGTATGATTAGTATGACTTCAAAAGGGTTATACTTAGATAGAGGATGTGGATATGAATGCACTAACCAGAAGTTTAAAAAAAAAAAAAAACGGGGAGGCTAGGTGGTGCAGTGAGTAGAGTGTCAGCCCTGGAGTCAGAAAGACCTAAGTTCGGAATCAGCCTCAGACACTTAATGCACACACAAACAAAAACCTAGCCACATGACCTTGGGCGAGTTACTTAATCCCAATTGCCCTCCAAAAAGAAAACAAAAACAAAAACAAACAAACAAAAACAATAGAAAACAAAAAACAACAACAACAACAACAACAACAACAAAAAACTATTAAGGGGATCAAAGAGGAGGAGTCAGAGCCAAGATGGCAGAGTAAGAACAGCACATCCAAGGTGCTGAGCCCCCAGATCACCTCCACACCATGTAAAAGGTGAGTATGAACAACATCTGGAGACCCAGCACCCATAGAACGAAACAAAGAATCTAAACTCCTACTGAGCACAGCCCAGCAGCCCTGCAGTAAGGGCCAGCTCTGACCTCTGGAAGCCAAAAGCCCAGTGGGCTGGGACCCGAGCCCAGGTCCGTTGTGGGCCACAGGTTTTAGCCCCAGTGTGTCTGGGCCAGCAGTCAGCCAGAGGGACGCGAGAACACGAGCAGCTGTGTTGATTCCAGAATTATCAATACGGACATTCCTAGGAGAAACTGAGTGGTTAGTGCCCTGTGGACTTCGGGATCAGTATTTGGGGAATGTGTCGGCTTAAACCCCTAGGGGCTAGTAGCCTCTGAGAACACACGCCATTTTGCAGTTTCAGTGGCAGCTCCAGCTGCTGGCCTACAAACTGTAGGGAGATCCAGAGATCAGTCTTGGAGGGTAATTGCTCTTGCTTTAACCTCCCGGTGATCTGAATTGTGGTCTGGGGTGGAGGTAATGGGGTGGGTATCCAGCTTGCCAGAACAGGAAGCTGTGAAAACCCCAGCATTGGGATGGAAGCTCCACTGTCTGGGGGCAGAGTGCAACTGTGCCAACAAGCCTAAAAGTCAAGTAGTTAAGTGGCAACATGCTGAGGCAGAGGAAACAAAATAAACAGAAAAATCCAACATTAGTGACATATTTGGGGGGCAAAGAGGATTGAAGCATGGAAGAGGAACATGGCTGTAAGGTCAGAAATCCTACCCCAAAATCTCCAAAGGAAAATGTGAATGGGTTACAGGGAATAGAGGATCTTAAGAAGGATTTTAAAAATAAAATAAGAAAAGTGGAGGAAAAATTGGGAAGAGAAATGAGAAGGATGCAGGAAAAGTATGAAATGAGGGTCAACAGTCTGACTGAGGAAAACAACACCTTAAACAATGTAGTGGCAAAGGAAGCACAAAAGGGCAATGAGGAGAATGCCTTAAAAAGTCAAATTTGCCAGATGGAAAAAGAATCTCAAAAGTTCACTGAGGAGATTCATTCCTTCAGAGTTAGACTGGAGCAAATGGAAGCTAATGGAATAAGGCGATCAAATGGGTTGTAATGGGAAAATGGAATGGATGAACTAGGAAAAGGTAAAGGTATAATATGCCATAGGAAGAGGTGGTAAACACATTATAGTAGAGGGGAAAGAAACAGGGAGAGGAACATCATTTAAACACTATTCTCACTGGTTCTGGTTCAAAGAGGGATCAAATTAATCAGTGAAGTTTAAGATTCTAATGTGAATAGACACACAAATTCATTAAATAGATTAAAAGGAGGGAGGGAGAGGAGCACTGTTTGAAATTTACTCTCATTGGTTTGGAGTGAAATGTGGAATAACTTACTCTGATAAGTATAAAATTTTATTGTGTCCTATATGCAGTGGAAGGGTAAGGGGGTGTTGAAAAGGAGGAGACTAAAGGGGGGATTAGAGTGGAGGGAAATAGCAATAAGGGGAAAGCATAGGTTAAGAAGGGGGGGTAACTGGTTGGGAACACTGAGCGAGGGGGCAGTCAAAAGGGAAAACTTCAAGGAGGGGAAGGGAGAAGGAAGAAACAAAAACATAAATAGGGGATTGAATAGGATGGAGGGGAAGAGACAGGTAGACATCATTATTGTGAATGTAAATGGGATGAACTCTCCCATAAAACAGAGGCAGAGAGCAGAATGGATTAAAAACCATAATCCTACAATATGCTGTCTACAAGAAACATATTTGAAACAAAGGGCTACCCACAGGTTAAAGGTAAAAGATTGGAGTAGAATGTATTATGCCTCAGTTAAAGTAAAAAAAAAAGTAGGGGTAGCAATCCGTATTTCTGATGAAGCAAAAGCAAAAATAGATCTAATTAAAAGAGATAAGGAAGGAAACCATATCCTGCTAAAAGTCACCATCAAGAATGAAGCAATATCATTACTTAATATATATGCACCAAGTGGTATAGCATCCAAATTCCTAGAGGAGAAGTTAAAGCAATTAGAGGAAGAAATAGATAGCAAAATATACTATACTAGTGGGGGACCTTAATCTCCCCCTTTCTGAACTTGAGAAATCTAACCTCAAAATGAACAAGAAAGAAGTTAAGGAGGTCAATAGAATTTTAGAGAGACTAAATATGATGGATCCTTGGAGAAAACCAAATGGGGATTAAAAGGAATTTATATAAAATCCTCACAATTCAGTGCAGAAAGGCAGAAATATTAAGTGCATCATTCTCATATCGTGATACAATAAAAACTATATGCAATAAATGGGTGGATCAAACAAGTAATTATAGAAACAGTCAATAATTTCATTCAACAGAATGATAATAATGAGACAACATACCAAAATTGGTGGGATGCAGTAAAGGCAGTTCTCAGGGGAAGTTTTATATCCCTGAGTGCATACTTGATTAAAGTAGAGAGAAGGGAGGTCAATGAATTGGACATGTAATTGAAAAAGCTAGAAAAAGAACAAATTGAAAATCCCAAATTTAGTACTAAATGAGAAATATTGAAAACCAAAGGAGAGATTAATAAAATTGAAATTAAGAAAAGTATTGAATTAATAAATAAACCTAAGAGCTAGTTTTATGAAAAAACCAATAAAATCGATAGACCCTTAGTCAATATGATAAAAAAATAAAGAAGAAAATCAAATTATGAGTATCAAAAATGAAAAGGGTGAATCTACATCCAATGAAGAGGAAATAAAAAAGTAATGAGGAATTGTTTTTTTCCAATTGTATGCACATAAATATCACAATCTTAGTGAAATGGATGAATATTTACAAGATTACAATTGCCCAGATTATCTGAAGATGAAGTGAATTACCTAAATAACCCCATCACAGAAAAAAAAAAAAATCAAACAAGCCATCAATGAACTCCCAAGGAAAAAATCTCTAGGGTCAGATGGATTTACTAGTAAATTCTATCAAACATTTAAAGAAAAATTAATTCAAATAATCTACAAACTATTAGGAAAAATTAGTGAAAAAGGAGTCCTACCAAATTCTTTCTATGACACAAATATGGCACTGATTCCTAAATCAGGAAGGGATAAAACAGAGAAAGAAAACCATAGACCAATTTCCCTCATGATCTTAAATGCAAAATTTTTAAATAAAATATTAGCCAAAAGACTCCAACAACTTATCACAAAAATAATACACTTTGACTAGGTAGGATTTGTTCCAGGAATGCAAGGACTGTTTAATATTAGGAAAACCATCAGTATAACTGAGCATATCAGAAATAAAACTAGCAGAAACCACATGATTATCTCAATAGATGCATAAAAGACTTTTGACAAAGTACAACACCCATTCCTATTAAAAACATTAGAAAGTATAGTAATAAATGGAGCCTTCCTTAAAATAGTTGATAGCATCTATTTAAAACTATCAGCAGGTATTATATGCAATGGGGATAAACTAGAGGCGTTTCCAATAAGATCAGGAGTGAAATAAGGTTGTCCACTATCAACCCTCTTATTCAATCTGGCACTAGAAACACTAGCAGTAGCAATTATAGAAGAAAAAGCAATCAAGGGAATCAAATTAGGCAAAGAAGAGACCAAGTTATCACTCTTTGAAGATCATAGGATGATATCCTTAGAGAATCCTAGCAAATCACGTAAAAAACTACTTGAGACAATAAATAAATTTGCCAAAGTTGCCGGATGTAAAATAAACCCACATAAATCCTCAGCATTCCTGTATATCTCTAATGAAACTCAACGGCAAGTGATAGAAAGAGAAATCCCATTTAAATCCCTATAGACATTATAACATATTTGGGAATCTACCTGCCAAAACAAACCCAGAATCTATATGATCACAACTACAAAACACTTCTCACACAAATAAAATCAGATCTAAATAATTAGAAAAAATATCAGGTTGAGCTCAGAGTGTTCAGGGTCTGCACAGCTCAGACCTAAGAGCAGACAAGCAGACTACACCAGCGAGAGAAAAAGGCCCAGCCTGCAGACTTACCAACTAGGAATCGCAGTCATCTCGCCTTCATCTCATGAAGGGACAGTAAGGGTCACTCGAGCCATGTAGGAGAGTCGAGCCCCCAGGGGAGAGAGCAGCTTCTCTGGCTATTCTCAAAGAACAAAGAAAAAAAATCTATTTTAAATTTTAAAAAATGTTGGGTATTAACTTCCTTAGAAAGACTTAAGAAAAGTATGGAAATAAAACCACAAAACATATTTTTTCATGGATAAAAGATCTAAGTGATTGGAAATATATTAATTATTTGTGGTTGATCCACACCAATATTTAAATTGCTATAATAATATATTTACTTTAATAAATATATTATAAACAATATATATATAATATATGTATAATAATTTTTTTAGATATACAATAAACAATTTATTAAGTGTTTTTTTCCTCAGTTTTCTAGGAACAGCTAATCATTGGGGAGGCAAATACAAGTGTAAATATTTTAGTTATTTATGTTCTTACTAGGCTTTCAAATGAACATAATTTGTATTACCTATGTCTTCATATGAGCAGTTATAAAATATGTGAATGGATTGTAATTGTTCCCTCATTTGGAGAAAGCAACCTCTCTAACAATGGGCAATAGGTTTGAGATTTCAGCCCAGTCTTTGAAAGTTTACTCCCTTTTATGGGTTCCAAAACTATTTTATACCATTATTCCCTAAACAAAGGAATATAAGAGAGGAAAAGGGCAGGGGAGAACACAAATACTTGGAAAAATAAGATTGGTTTTATCAGATGTAGTTTTAATAAAATAAAAAGATTTACAAAGAAAAAAGGTGTTATTCAAACATAGATAAAACAAAATTTTGAAGCATATGAGGGCCATCATATTTTCTCTATCTATTCCCCCACACTTCTTGCTCTAGACACATAAGGAAGACCCTGTCATTTTTTTAATACAGTTTTATACTTTAGGTAACTGGTAATTCTGCCATGACTTTTGCTCCATTGTAGGGGTTGAGGAGGGTGATAAAGGATTACTTGTTCTCTTTGAAAATATCTTTAAAATTTATATTATAATGGGAAATAACTCTCTGTCAGAGTAGGGGGAGTATACAATTTCACGGGCTTTGAAAACTTAGGAAAGTCAAACCAAGACTTGTCAACAGGAATGTTACACATCCAGTAAATATTCTGTGATCTAAATGAATATATATTCTTACAGGCAAAGAAATATCAAACAAAAAAAAAACAAAAAGGAACTTAAAATTAGGAAAGGAAAAAATGTGAAGAAGTGCCTGACCCTGGCAAGATACGACAAAAGTACCTAACAAACCCATACACCCCTTAGGCAGAGGCTAAACTTTTAGTGGCAAAGGGATAAAAATGATGGTCAATTAAAGAAACAAAACATCTCTTACTAGGAAGTAGACAACATATTTAGGACTGTACTAATCAAATTACCAAATCTTTAAATTATAGAAGGAAAATTAACAACATGTAACTGAAAAAATCAATCAAGAATTTTAAGGAATATAATTTTAAAAACCTAAGAAAATTTGATGTTGAACTACTAAGTCTTAATCAATGAAGTCACTATATAGAAATAATAATCAAAACTATCTGGTGGTTAATTTAAACATCAACTACAACAACAACAGAATGCCAGTAAGTATAATAGAACAGATAAGTAAGACTTAAAAAAATGCACACAGCAATATGATTGTCAATAAACTCACAAATACAAATTGTTTTGTAAACTCTTCTTTATCTTACATAAATGCTAGAAACTTAGAAACAGTTGGAAAAATGCATTAAAACCACCATCTTATATCATCTATAACAATAAATTCTACAAGGATTTATTTAAAAAGCAGGCATAGGAGTTTTTAACAAAAAGGAAAAATATGTATTCAAGATGTTATATATTTTTTAATTGCTCAGATAAATAAATTCAGTTGATTAAAGAAAATATACTGGGGGAGCAAATTCAAGATGGTAGAGTAGAAACAGCACTTCTGCAGAGTTCCAACCCACACCACTTCAAAATTATGTAAAAGGGGGACTCTAAACGACCTCTGGAGCTCCAAAGCCAACAAAATGACACAGAGAAGCTAACCTCCCCCTGAAAACAGCCTGGCAGCCCAGCAGGGAGTGGCAAGTTCAGCCCTCTGGGAATCACCAGCCCAGGGCTCTGTGAGCTGCCAGTGCAGCATTCTGTCCAGGCCCACATGAGTAGCACATTTAGCCCGAGGGTGGCAAGACCAGCAGCCGGGTGGAGGGACCCCAGAACAGAAAAGCTGTGACATTTCCAGAATTAACAACACATAGATGCCTAGGACAAAGTGAGAGGTTTGTGCCCTATGGACTTTGGGACTGGTTGCAAGAATGTGCCTGCTTCTTCCCCTGGGGGCTAGAAGCTGCTGAGGAGCCAGTGCAGCTTGTGCCCAGTTGTCACATTGCAGCTTCAGCTCTTGGCCTAAGAACTGTAGGGCGATCTGGAAATAAATCTGGGGAGTAAGCACTCTTGCTGTACACTTCTTGTATCTGGATTGCCGTCTGGGGGTGGAGGTCTTGGGGTGTGTGACCAACTTGCCAGAGTGTGTGAAGGCTTCACAGAGGCCACCCAACTAATACCTACAGAAGTTGAGAAAACCCCAACGTTTGGGAAGAAAGATCCCCTGCCTGATGGCAAAGTCCTACTGTGTCAATAAGCCCAAAAGTAAAGTAATTGAATGGCAACATGCCTAGGCAAAGGAAACAAAATAAACAGAAAAAATGCAACATTAGTCACCTATTTTAGGGGCAAAGGAGATTGAAGCAATGAACAGGAGGAGGTCTGTGACGTCAGAACTCCTGCACCAAAAGCCAAAAATGAAAATATGAGCTTGCTACAGGCCATAGAGGACATTGAGGAGTGGATAATAGAAGTGGAGGAAAAATTGGGAAAAGAAATGAGAAACATACAAGAAAAGTATGAAATGAGAGTCAACAGCCTGCCTGAGGAAAATAACACCTTAAAAAGAGACTAATTCAAATGGCAAAAGAGGCTCAAAAAGGCAATGATGAGAAGAATGCCTTATAAAGGCCAATTTGCCAGATGGAAAAAGAATCTCAAAAGTGCACTGAGGAGATTCATTCCTTCAGAATTAGACTGGAGCAAATGGAAGCTAGTGACGTTATGAGAAATCAAGATGCTATTAAACAGATCCAAACAAATTAAAGAATAGGAGGCAATGTGAAATATCTCATGGGAAAATCCACTGACCCGGAAAATAGATCCAGGAGAGACAATCTAAAAATTATTGGACTACTTGAAATACATGATCTAAGAAAGAATCTAGAAATCATCCTTCAAGAAATTCTCAAGGAAAATTGCCTTGAAATTTTAGACCCAGAGGGGGAAATAGAGATTGAAAGAATCCACTGATCGCCTCCTGAAAAGGATAACAAAAGATAATTCCTAGGAATATTGTACTCAGGTTCCAGAATTCTCAGATCAAGGAGAGAATATTACAAGCAGCCAGGAAGAAACAATTTCAATATTGTGGAAACATGATCAGGATAACACAGGATCTGGAAGCTTCTACACTGAGGGATTGAATGTCATAGAATATTATATTCCAGAAGGTATTGGAGCTGGCAGTAAAACCAAGAATCACCTATCCAGCAAAACTGAGTATTATGTTTCAGGGGAAAATTTGGTCATTAAGTGGAATAGAGGACTTTCAAGCATTCTTGAGTAAAAAAACAGAGTAGAATAGAAAATTTGACATTCAGATACAAGAAGCAAGAGATGCTTACGAAGGTAAACAGGGAAAAGAAATCAAAAGGAACTTATCAAAGTTGAACTATTTACATTCCTACAGGGAAAAACAATAATTAAGTGATGAAACATTTCTCAGTATGAAAATAGTTGAAGAAGGGTATATGGGCATGTGAATACATATGTGAATGTGTGTATATATGTTTTCAGGTATAAATAGATAGAGGGCATAGGTCGAATTTAATAGGAAGGGATGATACTTAAAAGGTGATTTTAAGAGGTAAGACAGTAATGTGGAGTGGGGGAATGGGGAGAGACAATGGAGTGAACTGTCTTGTGTAGAGGAGGCAGGGAAAGGTGGTTGCAGGGGAGGGGAAGAACAGTAAGGTAAAAAGGTAAAACCTTATTCTCATTGAATTTGCACCAGGAAGAGAATGACATGGATACTAAATAGGGTGTCCCACTGTACAGGAACATGGTGGGGGAGGGGAAAGGGGGAAGGTGGTGGAGGGGAGGGCAGGCTGGTGGGGAAGGGATGTTGGAACCACCCACTTTTGAAAAGGGACAGGATCAAGGTGGGGAGTGGCCCAGGTGGGAGGATAGGAGGGAGGGAAATACAGTCAGTCTTTTACAATATATCTACTATGGTAATGTTTTGCATAGCTTCACATGTACAGCATATACTGAATTGCTTATCTTCCTTTCAAAATCAATTTTAAAATATATATAAATACTATGATTAATACTATTTTGCATATAATTGGCAAATAAGATGTGCTGGCAATGGGGCACAGGTTTCGCCTTCCCCTGTTGGAAAAGTCGAAGGGTGTATGGGGGAAGAGATGGGAGAGAGCAGATTGAATGATGGGATATCCTGTATGACTGTTATTCTGGGGTGGTGGGTGGGGGAAAAATGCAGAAAAAATTGTAACTAAAAATCTGACAGAAATGAATGATGTAAACCAGAATTTAATGAAGCATTTGGAAAAAAAGCTAAGAACCCAGAACAGAAAAAAAAAAAAAAAGAATATCCTTCACTAAACATTGTTAGGATGCTTTAAAAAAGGAAAGAAAAGAAAATATACTGATAACCAAGACTAGTGTCTGTCCAGGCATCACAGCAAAGAAGATATCTTGCGAAGTCTCCTGCCCATCTGTGTAGCTGAAATGCACATTCTCGAACTCAATGTATCCTCTCTGAAATTGCAAGGGTGGAGCCCGCAGGATATCCTTCACTTCAGCTTCTTCCTTCAGCAAATCAAACATGTTCTCTATGTCCATAAAATTGGTCTGAATCATCCTGTAGTAAGTGCAAAACCAGTTGAGAGTCATGTAGATCTGTATTATGTAGGCGCCAAACACCACAAAATCTCCGACATGGAGCTGCTGCTCACTGACAAAGTAGGCACAGAGGAGAGAACCAGCCAGGAGTTCAAGCCTAATAACCAGATTCTGTGTCTGATTTAGCAAAACCAGTGATGCATTTAACTTCCATTCCAAACTCTGGTACTTGATGATAGCTTCTTTATATCATTCCACATTGTAACTTTCTGCATTGTAGTATTTCACCATCTCGAAGTTGAGCAGAGAGTCCACTGCTCAATCTCGGGTTGCATTCTCCTGTGTATTCATATCACGGCGAAACTTGGTTTTCCACTCAGCGACTAAAATCGCCAAGGTGAGGTAAAGGGTCATGCATAAGAAGACAATGAGGTCAAACCAAACATTGAAGAACATTCTGAAGTAGATGGTGGGGCCTTCAGGGGCAGGAAAGAGCACTGTCCTGGCCTACTGTTCCGTTTCTATGACATCGGCTCTGGACATATCGACATAGATGGACAAGACATTTCACAGGTGACCCAGTCTTCACTTCGTTCCCATTTTGGAGTTGTGCCCCAGGATACAGTCCTCTTCAATGGCACTATTGCTAACAACATCCAATATGGCCGAGTCATGGCTTCAGACTCTGAGGTGGAAACTGCTGCCCAGGCTGCTGGAATCCACGGTGCAATCCTGGCTTTCCCTGAAGGCTATGAGACCCAGGTAGGCGAGGGAGGGCTGAAATAGACTGGAGGGAAGAAGCAGCGTATGGCCATTGCCCGCACCATCCTCAAGGCTCCAGACATCATTCTTCTGGATAAGGCACCATTAGCACTGGACACATCGACTGAGAGGGCCATCCAGGCTTCCCTAGCCAAAGTCTGTGCCCTCTGTACCACCATCGTGGTGGCACACAGGCTATCTACAGTGATCAATGCAGACCAGATCCTAGTGCTTAAGGATGGTTGCATTGTAGAAAGAGCAAGGTATGAGGCCTTGCTGGCCAGAGGAGGGATATATATTGACACGTGGCACCTGAAGCAGCAGGGACAGGATGGAAAAGCAACAGAAGTCACAAAGAGCCAGCCACTGAAAGGGGATCCTCAGCCCCCAGGACCCTAAGAAAGGCTGGGGGAAGCAACTCCATCAGGATGGGCTATTACAAGCCATGATCCAGCTGCCCATTCCACTTTACCCTGTTATGGAGTACATTTGTGGAAATGGTATACCTCAGAAATAAATATGGAGTGAAACCTGAAAAGAAAATATACTGATAAACATGAAAATTCCTGAGGATGAGCATCACTTCATTTTTGCCTTATGCCCTACCACTAAGCACAATGCCTTGATATTGAAGGCATTTAAAAATATTTTTTATAAATGCTTTATTAGCTTCTGGTTTACATCATTCATCTCTGCCAGATATTGAGTTACAATTTTCCCCCATTTTTCTCCTACCCACCACCCCAGAATAGCAGTCCCACAGGATATACCCTCAACCAATCTGTTCTCTCCCATATCTTCTCCCATACCCCCTTCGAATTTTCCATTAGGGCAAGGTGAATCTCTGTGCCCCAATGCCTGCACATCTTATCTTCCAATTACATGCAAACTAGTGTTAATAATAGTATATATATATATTTTTTTTTTTTTTTTTTTTTTTTTTTTTTTGAAACATTTAATTTTAAAACTTCAAATTCCAGATCCATTCCCTTCTTCCCTTTTCCCTTGTCACCAACTCCCACTGGGAAGATAAGCAATTCAGTATAAAGTTGTACATGTGTAGCTGTGCAAAACATTGCCATAGTAGATATATTGTAAAAGACTGGCTATATTTCCCTCCCACCCATCCCACCCCCCACCTGGTCCATTCCCTTCTTTGATCCTGTCCCTCTTCAAAAGTGGGTGCCTTCAACCTTCCCTCCCCCAGCATGTCCACTCCCTCCATCATCCCCCCTCTCATCCCCCTCTCCCCTACTCTCCTACAGGGTGCAATATCCCATTCAGTATGTATGTCATTCTCTCCCTGAGCCAAAATCAGTGAGAATATGGTTTTGCCTTTTTGCATTCCTGTTCTTCCCCTCCCTTGCAACTACTTCCCCTTGCCTCTTCTACATGAGATAGTTTACCCCACCCTGTATCTCACCATCTCCTTTTGCCAAATTCCTCTCTTACCTCTTAACTTCACCCTTTTTCATACATTCATATGGGGAAATATGATAATTGTGACTCATGAGACTTCTTAATATGAGGATATTTGAAGGGAATATATAAATATATATTATCATATATTACATATGAGTGTGTATGTGTGTATAAATACATATGTGAGTGGGTGTATATGTGTGTGCATGTATACATTGACAGAAGGCATAGGATCAGTTGAATAGAAAGGGATAATCTCAAAAAATAAATCTAAGTGTTGAAAGAGTAATATATTGGTAGAAGGAGAAAGGGAGAGATAGAATAGAGTAAATTATCTCATATAAAAGAGGCAAGAGAATATTGTAACAAAGGACAGGAGAAACAGGAAGGTGAAAGGAAATGGGTCAACCTTACTCTCATTGAATTTGGATTAAGGAGGGAACAACATGCACACTCAAATGTGTATCTTACCTTACAGGAATGTAGAGGGGAAGGGGATTAGAATGAGGCAATATAAGGGAGATCAGACTGGGGGAGAGAGTATTTAGAAGCAAATACATTTGAAAAGGGACAGGATCAAAGGAGAAAATGAAGTAAGTGGGGGCGGAGTGAGATAGGATGGAGGGAAATATAGTTAGTCTTTCACCATCTAACTACTATGGAAATGTTTTCCCCAACTATATATGTACAACCTGTATTGAATTGCTTATATTTCCTGTGGGGGTGGGTAAGGAGGGAAGAAGGGAAAGAATCTGGAAATCAAAGTTTCAAAAACATATGTTAAAGAAAAAATTTAAGATATTATGTTTTACATGCAACTGGGAAATAAGTTATATAGGCACTAGAGTATAGAAATTCATCTTACCCTACTTGAAAGTTAGATGGGGGTTGAGGGAGGATATAAGAGAGAGTAAATTGGGGGAAGGGGTATTCAATAAGCTCACTATTTTGGAGTGGGGGTAGGGGAAAGATGGGGAGAAAATTTGTAAGTCAAGATCTTGTGGAAATGAATGTTGAAAACTCAAAAAAAAAAAAAAAACTACTCAATAAATTCCAGGATAAACATCTAGCAAACTGCCTGAGCATTATTAGCTATGTCCTCTTCTTACTCTGCACTCTCAGATGCTTCCTAC
Organism: Gymnobelideus leadbeateri; assembly: GCA_011680675.1. NCBI lineage: Eukaryota > Metazoa > Chordata > Mammalia > Diprotodontia > Petauridae > Gymnobelideus > Gymnobelideus leadbeateri. Next base: position 210,895 of record WOXC01007631.1, on the reverse strand, counting down.
TTGCTGACAAAGTTAACAAAATGTTAACACAAGTCCCCCAATACAGAGATCAGCTAAACATTATTTTTGAATGGTTCCTAAAGTCGATAAAACATAACCAAACATTTTACTTTGACATTGATTCTATGTTTTGGGATTACATTAATGGAACAATATTAGTTTTTAAATTTATTATTTCCCCTTAACCCACGTCCCAAATTTAAACAATTCTTATTTCTGCTTGGATTATAACCACCTACTTTCTAAACTAGTTTGTTACTAGTCTAAATCTTCCCTGATATCCCTACTGAGTTTTCTTGGACTCCTTACAATCAAACATTTATCTAATTATCCTCTTCTCTCCAGCAGCTTCTAAGTCCTAATAGTCACCTAATCCTAGTGCTAATGAAATAAAGACAAAAGCATTTCTGAATATTTGTTGCTATCATGCTTTTGATTACCAAATCCACCTGTGCAAGTTTTCCATACCTTCACCGCAAACGCTACTAGTTCAGCATAATATAACATTATTTTTAATATTCCCTGAAGTATTAGATTTGGTCCCCATTAAATTTTGCCTATTATTCCCATTGAAATATGAATTTATTTGAGATCCCAAAAAGGTATAGATGGTATTCTTTTCCTCAAATATTAATGGTAATCAAAGTCACCAGATCTAATGTCTAGAAGGCTTATTAAAGTTTCATTTGATACTGCAACCGTGCTGTGACTCTGCTTTGTTTTCCACAATAGTGGCCTAGGGAATGTTAGGGGAGGGAATTAATTTGTTCTTCAACCTCTTTGCAGAGAATTTCTAAGTCTATTCTATTGGTAGAGATTAGGAGAGATGGTTCCTGGCCAAGGTAAGAACTATTTCTGCTCAGCAGTATCTCTGTCACAACCAAAAAGGTCTTTTAAGTCCCATATCAGTTGTCAATCTGAGAACAAAAGGACATTTATGTGGCACAGTAGATAGAATGCTAGATCTGGATCCAGAAACTCCTGAATTCAGAACTATGTTCAAATATTTAACGTTCTCAAATGAGGTCACTTAATATGATCCTAGCCAGGTAACTTAATCTCTGCCTGTTTCCTCACTATAAAAGGGTATAATAGTGGCACATACCTCACAGAATTTTTTGGAGATCAAATGATATATTTGCACAGCATTTAGCAAAGTGCTTTGCACAGAGGAGGCATTTAATAAATGTTTGTTCCTTAAGTTTCGCTGGAATAATCTTTGCCCCATATAAATTTTCTACTGTTTAAGGCAAGCCTTACCAAGCCATCTCTCATTTTCTTGAATTTACTTTCTTCTCTACCATTTATCAACAACTACGATTCTCCTTCCTCCATTCTCCTTAACTCCCACCACCACCTCCAATTCCATCATGAGTATTCCCAAATGTTCTTGGTTAATCCAAAGATATTTAGATGCCCTACTTTTCACATTTGAAAAGTAATTTTTTTAACCTAACCCCACACTATCTTGCTCACTGGGTGATTGCCTTTTGACTGGAAAAGCTGAAAATTATGCATCAGAATTTGAGAAATAGTCATAGAGAAACTTTATCTAGCTACTTTAAAACTCTGTCTCTGATAAGGGAATCACCTACCTTAGCCTGGTGTTTGGCTGCAGTAATCTTTTCAAACTGCATTTAAAAAGGTTCATTTGTAGTTTCTCTGAGATGTTCTAGCCTCTTACCCCCATAGAATTGCACATGGTTAGTGAAAACTACTGTGTTCCATTCCCAAAATTTTGGAGATATTATTCATAGTTGTGGCAAGAAAACATGTAATATATGATACATGAAAACTCATAATATGGGTTTAATTTAGTATGATTCTCAATTTCTTACCAATCTTCAATCTTTCAACTTACTGTTTATTCACATTGCTATCACCTCAATGTTGCATGGAGTCCGTTTTTTAATATCAGGAAGGGAATTATTTACATGTATTCTTCTAATGTAATCACAAGAGTGAGCATACATTCAAATGTGCCAGTCTGAAACTGTAGCTATTCCACTTTAGGTTTTTTCTTTGCTACTTTGGCAATGCAGGTTTAAAAAATTCAATAACTCAAATGTGTAACAGAGAATTTTTTTCTTTTCTTTTTTAAAAAAATATTTTTTTATTCTTCTTGACTGATAAGTGGTGTGGATGAATCTTTTTATTTTCTGATTGACAGCTACCATGTATCATGAGAATGATAAATAACAGTCCATTGTTTTCTATAATCTTAAAAGAAAGAATTGAAAATTATGACAAATCTTTTTGTTGTTATTGTATCATTTCAGTCAAATCTGAGTCTTTATGACGTCATTTGGGGTTTTCTTCGCAAAGATACTGCAGTGTTTTGCCATTTCCTTTCTCTATATCATGTCATTTTTTACAGGTGAAGAAACTGGCCAACAGGATTATGTGATGTGCCCATGGTCAAATAGCCGGTAAATGTCTATGGCCAGATTTGAACTGGGGTCTTTTGGACTCTAGTCTTGGCACTCTATCAACTGTGCCCCTTAACTGCCCCTCCCCAATTAATCTTAAGCAGGTATAGATTGGAGATTGGTCCTAATGTGCTTCAGTTACAGGGAAAGCAAAACAACAAATACAAAATATTATTTTTAAAAATATCAGATATAAGTTTATCTTTCCCTCCTGACAGTATGCATATCTATCTCTTCTCTTATTCTCTGGTCCCACTTAGATCATCTATCCGCTCTTTTATCTGATACCACCTCCCCTTCCTTCCATGGATATGTATAGTCACATACTCCCCCACATAAGTTCATAAGGCTACGAAGATGAATAGCTTTATTTTGTATTTAACAGTGAAAAGGACTTTTATAGTATTCTGGGGGAAATTCTCATTACTTAAGCATTAAGAACCACCTCCAGAGATCTGTTCAGTAAGTCACTTAAAGTGTGTTCCTCTATAATGATGCCAGCTTCCTATATTGTGATTGCATAGACTTTTTTGTCTATAGGCCACAACATTAGCTCTTTGATACTTTCATTTGCACCTAGTAGATGGCAGTGTTTGCAACTCCCTTAGTCACCATTTTATATATTTCTCCACAACTTTTCCCCACATAGTTATCTTTAGTTTCCAGCACATTGCAGATTTACCTATAGAACAACTTCTGATTGTCTTCCAGTCTGTGGTATAGCTCAAAAACATATCTTTCTGGTGTAACTGAAGAGTCAGAAATGATTGAAAAAGACTGAAAAACAAGATCTCATATTATCTTAGATTTAGAGCTGGAAAGGAAATGAGAAAGCATCTAGTTTAATTTTATAATTAAGTTCATTTTCTTTTTTGGACTTTATTAATTTGTTTACTTTTAGTTTACAAGATTCAGTTTCATAATTCCTTGAGTTTCAAATTTTCTCCTATTCCTGCTCCTCCACCCCCAACTTCCAACCCACAACAGCATGCTGCAATCAAGTATAGGATCTAAAAATACTTTCACATTATCCATTAGTCAGGTTATAAAAAAGGATTGTAACCAATGGAATGAACAATGGAGAAAAGGAAAAAAAATCATACAAGAAAAAGAAACAGAGCAGGTAGTTTGCTTCAATCTGCATTCAAACTCTGTTCTTTCTAGTTCTTTCTCTGAATGTAGACATCTCTTTCCATCATGAGTCTTTTGGAGTTGTCTTATAACTTTGAATTGCTAAGAAAAGTCCAGTCTAAGTTCAAGGCTTTAAAATAAAATGCGTAATACATACATACATATATATATATATATATATATAATACTATTATTGATATTATTTTGCATATAACTTGAAGGTGAGATGTACAGGCATTGGGCCATGGAGATTCACCATGGCCTACTGGAGGGTTGGACAGGGTATGGGAGAAAATATGGGGGGCAGCTGATTGGGAGTGGGTATAACCAGTGGGACTGCTGTTTTGGCATAGTAGGTGGGGTAGAAATGGCAGAAAATTTCTGGCTCAGGATTTGCAGAAATGAAAGATGTAGACTAGAAGTTAATAAAGCATTTGATTAAAAAAAAACAACAACCACAATTTTAAAAATCTGTATACCACCAATAATTAGAAAAATGAAAACCATATTGATTTTGCACATTGCCAATGAAGACAAAAAAGAGAAATGTCAGTTAGAAACCGGCAGGAAAATAGCCAGATTGATGTACTGTTTGTGGAGTTCTGAACTGGTCCAGCCATTCTGTAAAGGAATTTGGAACTATGCCACAAAGGTCATTAAACTGTGCATCCTTCTTGACCAAATACTACAAATCATATTAGGTTTGTTCCCCAAAGAGATCAAAGTAAGAAGGAAAGAACCCATGTGTACAAAATACTCATAAAAGTTATTTTTATTATCATAATGAACTGGAAACTAAGGTGTCCACCAACTGGGGGAACAGCTGAGCAAATTATGGCATATGAATGTAATGGAATATTATTGCATCATAACAAATAAAAAAATAACTGGGAAGATTTCTATGACTGACACTGAGTACAGTGAGGAGAACCAGGAGGAAAAATGTATTCAATAACATTATAAAGAATATGTCTTTGAAAGACTTAAGGGCTCTCTAGGACAGTGGTATCAAACTCATAAATAGGGGGTCACTAATCCATACATAAGGATCCCAGTAAACAATATATTGACTTAGTTCTTTAATGTTATCAATGATTTCTTGTATTTTTATTTATTTTGTTAAACATTCCCCAAGTACACTAATTTGGTTTGACTTGCCCTTGGGGCACCTTTTACACCTTGGCTTTAGAGTTCTAAAAATGAAGCATAGTACCAACTACCTGACAATGAGGTTAAGGGTTCAAGGCACAGAAGGAGGCATAGATTTTTGGTCAAGGCAAATTAGAGAATTTCTTTGCTTGACTATAGATATTTGTCATAAAATTTTTTCATTCTTTCTATATAAACATATATAAGATTTATGTATGCATAAAAATATTGAGAATAGGAGTAAATAATGATAAAAATGAAAAAAAAAAGAAAAGTCCAGTCTATCAAAGTTGTTCATCACGCAAACATTGTGTCTGTAATTGTGTACTAATTTCTCCTAGTTCTGCTCTTCCCACTCAGGATCCATATATATGAGCATCTGCCGGTAAATATGAAGCCTGTCTGCTTCTCAGTTCTTATAGCACAATAGTATTTCATTACATTCATATATCACTACTTGTTTAACCATTCCCCAATAGATGGGCATCCCTTTAATTTACAATTCTTTGCTACCACAAAAAAAAGCTGCTATAAATATGATTGAACATATGGGTCTTCCTCCAACTTCTATGATATCTTCGGGATACAAGCCTAGAAGTGGTATTGCTGGGTCAAAGGGAATGAGATGATTTATAGCCCTTTGGGCATAGTTACAGATTATTCTACAGATGGGTTGAATCAGTTCACAGCTCCACCAACAACACATTAATGTTCCAAATTTTCCACATCCTCTCCACCATTTGTCTTTTCCTGTTTTGTCATGCAAGACAACCTGGCCAGTGAGATATGGTACTTCATAGTTGTTTTGATTTGCATTTCTCTAATCAATAGTGATTTGGAGAATTTTTTTTCATATGCTTATAGATATCTTCAATTTCTTCTTCAGACAATGGCCAGTTCATATCCTCTGACCATTTATCAATTGGGGTATGTTCTATTCTTATAGATTTGACTCAATTCTCTTTATATTTTAGAAATGAGGCCTTTATCAGATGCACTGGTTGTAAAAATTCATTCCCAATTTTACACTTGCTTCTTAATCTTGGTTTTGCAGAAACTTTTTAATTTAATGTACTCAAAATTATACATTTTTCATTTTATAATGCTCTCTAATTCTTGTTTGGTCATAAAGTCTTTCTTTCTCCAAAAATCTAATGGGTAAACTATTGCTTGCTTTCCCAGATTACTTACAGTAACAACCTTTATACCTAGATCATTCTGACTTGATTTTTGTATATGGTGTTAGATAACAGTCTACGGCCAGTTTCTGCCATATTATATTCCAGTTTTCCCAGCAGTTTTTGTGAAATAGTGAGTTATCCAAAAATTTGGGGTCTTTGGGTTTACCAAACAGTAGATTACCATTGTCATTGACAGCTGAGACTTGTGTACCCAATCTATTCCATTGATCCACTGCTCTATTCCTAAGCCAGTACAAAGTAGTTTTGAAGACTGCTGCTTTATAATACAGATTAAAATCTGATGTGGCTAGACCACCTTTCCTACCATTTCTTTTCATTCATTTCCTTGTGTGTGTTTTCCTTTTTTTGCCTTTTTATGTCTTTCTTGAGTCTTGTAATTAGAAATCAAATTTTCCATTGACCTCTGGCTTTTCCATCATGAAAGTCTGGAAGTCCCTAATTTCATTTAAATGACTATCTCCTTGTCTAAAAGATTATGCTAAGTTTTGCTGGGTAGTTGTCCTTGGTTGCAGTCCAACTCTTTTGCTTTATGAAATATCAAACTCCAATTCCTCCACTCTTTTAATGTAGAAGCTGCTAGGTCTTATGTAATCCTGAAATTTGAATTGTTTCTTTTTGACTGCTTTCAGTATTTTCTCCTTGACCTTGTAATTCTGGAATTCAGCTACTATATTTCTTGGAGTTTTCAATTTGGGAACTCTTTCCAGAGGAATTGGGTGAATTTTTGGATAACTATTTTACCTTCTGATTCTAGGGCCTCAGTACAATTTTCTTTGAAGATCTCTTACAGGATGTTGTTTGTGCTGCTTTTTCATCATGACTTTCTGGTAGGCCAATAATTTTTAGGTTATTTCTCCTGGATCTGTTTTACAGGTTAGTAGTTTTTCTAGTGAGATAGTTTACACATTCTTCTAATTTTTCAATCTTCATGTTTTTTTTTTTTTTACTGACCCTTGATGCATCATGGCATCCTTAGCTTCAATTTGACTGATTCTAATTTTTAGTGAATTATTTTCCTTCGTTAGTTTTTGAAGCTCCTTTTCCATAAGTTCAGTTTTCGTTTTTAGGAATGTATTTTCTCCAGTTATATTTTGAACCTCCTGTCCCAGTTATTTTTGCTTTGTTTTCAGTTAGATTTTTTTTTCTAATTTGGTCACTGTAGTTTTAAATTTATCTTCTACCTCTATAATTTGGCTTTTAAAATCTTTCTTCGGCTCCTACAAGGAAGCTTTTTGGTCTTCAGACCAGTTCATATTACCTTCTGAAGTCTCAGGTGTGAGTATAGAGTCCATGATGTCCTCTTTATTTGGCTGTTCTTGCTTGCTATCATAAGATTATATAGTTTTTCTTGCTTTTGCATTCGCAGCTTCCTTTTTACCCATTGTGATTGCCTATTTACTGACTTTGCTTCTCAGTCTGGGAGCCAAGAACCTTTTTGCTGACTTTGCAGGCTGTTGCCTCTGGGTATCTAGACTAAGGCTAAGGCCAGGACTCTCAGTGTTTCCTCTGAGTTAACCTGAGGCTCAGAGAGTAATCTGTGGATGAAGGGTGGTCTGGCCACTTCAGGTTTATTCCTCTGTGCCCCTGGAATACAACTCAGGGAGCCGCAGCAGCTGTCAGCCAGCAGAGCTGATTTCTGCAGATTCCTCTGATGGTGCTAAGGCCCAGGTGAGCTTGTGTTGTTAGCATTTGCTGGTTCAAGCCCCCTGGGCTTTGGGAGCTCCAGCTGATCTGCTGAGTTGGGGCTTCTTAGGATCCCTATGCCCCTTCACTTCAGACTCAGTACTGCCTCAGTTACACCATTCCTCAGTGACTTCAAACCTGAGGCCGTTTCCATTATTTCAGGATTTTACTCAGGGTGGGATATTTATCTCTGGGTTTTCTGGGTGAGAGAAGGGGAATCAGAGCAGTTAGGGTTTCCTCCACTATTTTGGCTCCTGGAAGTTCAGGTAGGTAATTTTTAAACTTCCAGGATGTGGGCTTATAGCCCCAGGAGAAGCTGTTGTCACTGTTGTAGGGTCTGCAGTTTCTCTTATCCAGTTCCAACACATCTTCTGTCCTGTGGCAAGACAGCTGCGAATTGCCCTTGGGGTGGGTGAGTCCAATGGCTGGGGTTCCTTCTCTTTCTGCTGTAGTCTGCTCCCAGGTCGTAGTTGGTCCAGCCCCCAAGTGCTCTGTGCCTCGTCTGGCCAGACATACTTGGGTACTTTTCTGCCCTGGGAATCTGCCACACTCCATCTCCCATTGCATTCTGTAACTCTAAAATCCATTCAAACTCACTTTTTAAAATTTAGTGACAGAATTCACAAAGGAGCTTAGAAAAGTTACTGTTTCCATTCCACCATCTTGGCTCTGCCTGATATCTTTATTTCAAATTCCTTCTTTTGAACTATAGTTCCCATGGTTTACACCAAACATACTTTCCCTTGCATATAAAAAGCTGGTCATTTTTCCCAATTCTATATTTTCTCATGGTGATGAGAATGAATGAATGACAAAATATTTGTGAAATGCTTAATTTGTAATAAGTACTGTGACAAGATTGAAGACACAAATAGAAAAGGAAAAATAAAGAGATGAAACATTTTCTACTTTGAGGATCTCACATGAATTAGAAGAGACAATGTAGATACATGAATTCAGCTTCAAGGCAGATGCACAGACTTTGACAACCTAAGGGTATATGGGTATATGTCAAGACTTGTTCATCCTTAAGGATACCAACAAATCAGAAGACATCCTTAGGTGTTTGGAGGGCATAATGGCAGGATAGATGGTCACACCTGGAGGACTTTAGGATTCAGGAGCAGGAAGAAAGTAGGAAGGTTTGGGGGGCCCTATTTCACTGTAGATCTTATAACTGGCCATTTACAATTAATCCAAGTGATATAAAAAGGAACACCCCCATTCTCAATTCAATTGCCTCTCCAAATTTCTTCTGGTCGTATGATCATTAAAATTACCTGCAGCTGACTTCATAATATCTAGTAGAGAACTATATTCCAATTAATTAACGAAAAAGTCACTCATATAGTCATGGGATGTTTCTTTAACCTTGTTTTTATTTTTAAAAAAAGATGGAGGATACGTATTTTAAAGGCAATATATGTTTTATATTGAATCTAACATTTCATGGCTGTGTGACTTCAAGTGAGTTACCTAAGCTTCCCAACGTTCATATACTACATCTTTAAAAACAAGTATACATGTTTTTAAATACTTACCAAATTAGGTTACTATAAGGAATGTGCTTGGTAAAACTTTCATTATTACTAGGATTCAAAGATGAAACCTAAGAAATAGCAAATTCTCTAACCGGAAGTAAGGAAAATTCAAGTAAAGACTTTTGTAGTTTTTTCTAAATTTTAAACATTTTTTGAAGTTTGAGTTCTAAATTCTATCCCTCCCTCCTTTCCCTTCCCCCTCCTAGACATACTAAGTAATTAGAAATAGTTTATACATGAGCAATTATATAAAAACATTTCCATAGTAGCCATTTTGTGCAAAGAGACTTGAATAAAATAAAAAAAAGAAAGCAAGTGAAAAATGAGTTTTTGCATTTTGTGAAATAATTCATAGTCATTTATTCTTAATGCTATATGAGAAATTAGTATCATGTACTATATATATATATATATATATATATATATATATATATATATATATATATATATATATATATATAGTTTTAATTATCACGGCGACTTCTTGTTTATTTCTCTTGAAAAAACAGCATAACTTTTTTGGTTTAAGTTTTAATTTTGTTATAAAAACAGATAAATAACACAAATAGGTAGCAATTTCAGTTAATACTATCTAAATGAGAACTTCAAATGTAGTTTAAAACACTGGATTGTCTTGTAGAACAACATCCATCATTGCTAGAAATGTAATAAGAATGAGTCACACTATTTGTTTGTATTTTGTTAGTAAAATTTTGTAAATGTTCATGTAAAAAGTATTTCAACATAAAGGAAAGAAAGAATGAATAAATGAGAACATTTTTACCACTTCTTAAATGCCAAATGCTGCAATTGTTGCCTTTAAGAAGCTAAACATTTTTTCTTCATTTATTTTTTTTTTCTCAATTTCATATAAACAAAATTTTAACATTCTTTTTGAAATACTGAGGTTCAAATTCTCTCCCTCTTTCCCCTGCCCCTTCTTGAGAAAATCAGTGATTTGAGATAGAATGCATATACACAGTCATGCAAAACATTTCTATATTAGTTGTGTTACAAAAGAACATAGACCAATAAAAATGTTTAAAAAAGTGTAAATTTGATCTGCATTCAGAGATTATGGGTTCTTTCTTTGGAGATAACCATCACTTTTTCATCATAAATAACTTATATTCTAGTAGAGGAAGTCAATACAGATGTGGAGATTGTGTTCAGGTGTGTTTTAGTCAGGGAAATCACTTGAGTGAAGTCATAGAAAAATTGACATATTTTTTTCCAGGAATGGTAATGTTTATCATCTTATTTTTCCCAGTGCTACATGTAAAATATTTGGAGGTTGGGGGTGCTTAGAGGGAATCAGGTGTATTTACCATATGTGTAGCTGAAGAGTATGTGGATGTCTGAAGAAGATGATCTTGGGATCCTAAGTAAAGGTATAAATTAGTATAAATTATAAAAGCTTACGAAACAGAAGTCAAGAGAAACAAAGCAGCTTATTGAGGTGAAAAAGCCAAAAGACTTGTATTTAACATCACAGGATACTTGTGACTTTTGAAAAAATTCATATAAAATCTCTGTGTCTCAATTTCCTCAGTTATGAAATAAGGGATTAAAACAGGATGATTGGGGCAACTAGGTGGCGCAGTGAATAGAGCGCTGGCCCTGGAGTCAGAAGTACCTGAGTTCGGATCCAGCCTCCAACACTTAACACACACAAACAAAAACCTAGCCGTGTGACCTTGGGCATGTTACTTAACACCAATTGCTCTCCAAAAAAAAAAAAAAAAAGGCAAGAAAAAAAAAAGATTTAAAACAGTATAATTGCAGAATGATCTCATTTCTAATGTCGGATCCTCTGATCCTGAATATCCTTTCAGGTGCAGCATTGAGCAGACTCATGAAATATAACTTTTTTTTTCAGTTTTTTAATTGAATGTAGTTGACATGGTCCTATAATATTTGTGCTATGACTGTGGTCTTGTGGAGAAGGTCACAAAATTCATTCATGGCATCCTTTATCCTGGACAATGTTTTCTCCCTGAGTATACAACATTATTTACAAGGGAAATAGATGAGAAATTCATAGATAAAGACAAATGTACCACTACTGTAGTGATAAGGATGGGTGAGATAAGGAAGAATATAAAAACATGATATATTTATTTTGGTCAATTCAGAAAGTTTTCTATAATTTGGCCAAATATTTTCTGAGGTAGATTCTAGGTGACACTTTGGATAGAGTGTCAGACCTGGAGTCAGGATGTCTCCACTTCTAACTTCAAACTTTATTTCAGAAACTTAGTAGTTGTGTGAACCTGGGCATGTTACTTATCCCTGTTGTTTTCCTCAGTTAACTCATGTATAAAATTAGCTGAAAAAGGAAACGGCAAACCATTCCAGTATATTTGCCAAAAACTGAAGTGAACTTAAGGTCTAAATTAATTTGCCATTATATCTGTGTATACATTCCCTTGGATGGTCTTTTTCTTTCCCATCTCTATATCAATGATCTTACTATTCCCTCCTCCAAAAATATTCGTGGCCACCTGACTCCCAAATCCATCACCATGGTATCATAAAAAGAATGTTAGAATTTAGTGTCATGAGAAGAGTTCAAATTCCGAATATCACAGTTCCTAACTGTAAATCTGTTTTCTCCTCTCAACAGCAGAGGTAAATCTCGAATCTCCATCACATAATTATGAAGAAGAAAATTGCTGAGCAATTACCTACATGATTTTTTAATTATTTAAAATTTATTTATTTTTTGTTTTCAACATTCATTTCCACAAGATTTTGAATTACAGATTTTCTCTCCCTGTCTTTACCCTACACCCACCCCAAAACATCAAGCTACTGAATACCTCCTCCCTCAGTCTATTCTGCCTTAAATCCGTGCCTTTAAACCCCCTAACTTTCTAGTAGTGCAAGATGAGTATATATATCAAAGTATCTATATATCATATTTCCTAGTTGCATGTAAAAAATTAAAAACTTGTTTTTAAATCTTTGAGTAAATTCTAGCTGCTCTGATCCTCCCATCCCTGCTTCATGGAGCAGAAAACCCAAAGATAAGGCTCCCACACAGATTGAAATTCCAAGTTAATGGAAATAGCCTCAGGCTTGAGAGTCTCCAAGAAGGAGTCTGAAGAGAAGAGAGGGAGGGGTCCCAACAAGCCCCACCTCACCTCACCAACAAAAGCCTACTTATAGCCCAGGGGTATAGAGGCAGAAATCTGAAGTGGTCAGACTCACCCCCACCTACACATCTACATTCCTCACTGATTTCCCTGAATGAGCCATAAACTAGCCACCCAGAGGTATTCAAAGTCAAGGATCAGGCCTTAAACCCAAAACCTGAGAAACTAAGAAACAGGAAGTCCCAATGGGAAGGAAGGAAGCTGAAAAGGAGAAGGGGAAGGCAAGAAAGTCTATTCAAGCCTACTATGTAGGGGAAGAACAACTAAATACACAGGACAATATAGACTCTCTACCCACACCTGAGACCACAGAAGGAAACATGAGCTGGTCTCAAGCCCAAATAGCACTCCTGGAAGAGCTTAAGAAAAATTTTAAAGACCAAATCAGGGAAGTAGTGACCAACCAGGAAAAAAGTCTCAGTGAAGAAAACAAATCCTTAAAAAGTAAAATTAGTGAAGTAATTGGAGAAAATACTTCCCTAAAAAAAGGAACTTCAAAAACTAACTGAAGATCATAATTCCCTAAAAATTAGATACAATCAAACTGAAACTCAGAACTCTATGATGCAGCAGGAGTCAATCAAAAGAAAAACAAAACAATCAAAAAATTGGAAGAAAATGTAAAATATCTCACTGGAAAAATAACTGATCTAGAGAACAGATCCAGAAGAGACAACTTAAGAATTATTGGTCTACCAGAAAGCCACAATGAGAAAAACAGTCTAGACAACATCCTCCAAGAGATTGTCAAAGGAAACTGTCCGGAGGTCCTGGAATCAGAAGATAAAATAGCTATCGATAGAATTCACTGGACTCCTCCTGAAAGAGATCCCAAACTGAAAACTCCAAGAAATATAGTAGCCAAATTCCAGAATTACAAGATTAAAGGAAATGGATTAAAGGAAAAATTCTACAAGTATACATCATGTGGTTTCTGCTAGTTTTATTGTTGATATGCTCAATTATACTGATGGTTTTCCTAATATCAAACCATCCTTGTATTCCTGGAATTAATCCTACCTGATCAAAGTGTATTATTTTGTGATAAGTTGTTGGAGTCTTTTGGTTAATATTTTATTTAGAATTGTTATGTCTAAATTCATGAGGGAAATTGGTCTATAATTTTCTTTCTCTGTCTTATCTCTTCCTGATTTAGGAATAAGTACCATATTTGTGTCATAGAAAGAATTTGGTAGGATTCCTTATTCACTAATTTTCCCAAATAGTTTGTAGAGTATTGGAATCAATTATTCTTTAAATATTTGATAGAATTCACTAGTGAACGCATCTGGCCATGGAAATTTTTTCCTAGGGAGTTCATTGATGGCTTGTTTGATTTTTTTTTTCTGAGATGGGATTATTTAGGTAATTCACTTCCTCTTCAGTTAATCTGGGCAACCTGTGATTTTGTAAATATTCATCCATTTCGGTAACATTGTCATATTTATATGCATACAATTGGGAAAAATAATTCCTCATTATTTTTTTTTATTTCCTCTTCATTAGAGGTAGATTCACCCTTTTATTTTTGATACTCAAAATTTCGTTTTCTTCCTTCTTTTTTTTATCATATTGACTAAGGGACTCTCAATTTTGTTGATTTTTTCATAAAATCAGCTCTTAGTTTTATTTATTAATTCAATAGTTTTCTTAATTTCAATTTTTTTAATATCTCCTTTGGTTTTCAATATTTCTAATTTAGTACTAAACTGGGGATTTTCAATTTGTTCTTTTTCTAGCTTTTTCAATTGCATGTCCAATTTATTGACCTCCCTTTTCTCTCATTTATTCATGTATGCACTCAGGGATATAAAACTTCCCCTGATAACTGCCTTTAGTGCATCCCACTAATTTTGGTACGCTGTCTCATTATTATCATTCTCTTGAATGAAATTATTGATGGTTTCTATAATTTCTTCTTTGACCCATCCATTCTTTAAGATTAAATTGTTTAATTTCCAATTAGTTTTTAGTCTATCTTTCCCTGGCCCTTTATTGCATATAATTTTTATTGCATCATGATCTGAGAACGATGCATTTAATATTTATTTTTTTTTTAGGTTGGCATTTTTTATTTAAGCTGAAGAACAGGTTGTGAGGGGAGTGCCAGGACATGTTCTCCAAAATGGCCATGTACCTGACAGCCACCAGTGAAGATTATAAACTTCTGGAAAATATGAACAAACTGACTAGCTTGAAGCATCTAGAAATGAAAGATATTGCACTAAACATAAGTAGAAACCTAAAGGACTTAAACCAGAAATACGCCGCCCTTCAGCCCTATCTGGATCAGATCACGTTAATTGAGGAGCAAGTAGCCTCTCTTGAACAGGCAGCTTACAAGTTGGATGCCTATTCAAAGAAACTAGAAGCAAAGTACAAGAAGTGAGAGAGGCGATGAAAGAATTCTTTAGCACAAAGACTTTAACTACAAGAATGTTTTATAAGAAATATGTGGGATGGGATTTCTCACTAGGCTTCAGTTCCCAAAAGGAAGTGGTGCTGCTGGTCCAAGGAGAATCCCAGCCTCCACCTCTGGCTGGATGTGTAACTCTGGCCACCCGGTGTTTTCCTCAGCCTGTACCCTTGGAACCTCATCTTAGCGTGTGCTTCCTTGTGTGCCCTGGACCAAGGCTCAGAAATCAGGATCAACCCCATCTGTAGCAGACACAGATGAGAGGCTCTCGGCGTCTTAGCTCTTCCCTTGCCCCCACCCCCCTCACAAACTGTTCTTCAGCTTAAATAAAAAATGCCAACCTAAAAAAAAAAAGAAATATTAAATGCATCATTCTCAGATCATGATGCAATAAAATTATATGCAATAAAGGGCCAGGGAAAGATAGACTAAAAACTAATTTGAAATTAAACAATTTAATCCTAAAAAATGGATGGGTCAAAGAAGAAATTATAGAAACAATCAATAATTTCATTCAAGAGAATGATAATAATGAGACAGCATACCAGAATTTGTGGGATGCACTAAAGGCAGTTCTCAGGGGAAGTTTTATATCCCTGAGTGCATACATGAATAAATGAGAGAAAAGGGAGGTCAATAAATTGGACATGCAATTGAAAAAGCTAGAAAAAGAACAAATTGAAAATCCCCAGTTTAGTACTAAATTAGAAATATTGAAAACCAAAGGAGAGAATAATAAAATTGAAATTAAGAAAACTATTGAATTAATAAATAAAACTAAGAGCTGATTTTATGAAAAAATCAACAAAATTGAGAGTCCCTTAGTCAATACGATAAAAAAAGAAGGAAGAAAACCAAATTTTGAGTATCAAAAATAAAAGGGTGAATCTACCTCTAATGAAGAGGAAATAAAAAAAATAATGAGGAATTATTTTTCCCAATTGTATGCATATAAATATGACAATGTTACCGAAATGGACGAATATTTACAAAATCACAAGTTGCCCAGATTAACTGAAGAGGAAGTGAATTACTTAAATAATCCCATCTCAGAAAAAGAAATCAAACAAGCCATCAATGAACTCCCTAGGAAAAAATCTCCAGGGCCGGATGGGTTCACTAGTGAATTCTATCAAATATTTAAAGAACAATTGATTCCAATACTCTACAAACTATTTGGAAAAATTAGTGAAGAAGGAGTCCTACCAAATTCTTTTTATGACACAAATATGGTACTTATTCCTAAATCAGGAAGAGATAAGATAGAGAAAGAAAATTATAGACCAATTTCCCTCATGAATTTAGACATAACAATTCTAAATAAAATATTATCCAAAAGACTCCAACAACTTATCACAAAAATAATACACTTTGATCAGGTAGGATTCATTCCAGGAATGCAAGGATGGTTTAATATTAGGAAAACCATCAGTATAATTGAGCATATCAACTATAAAACTAGCAGAAACCACATGATCATCTCAATAGATGCAGAAAAGGCTTTGGAAAAAGTACAACATCCATTCCTATCAAAAACACTAGAAAGTATAGGAATAAGTGGAGCCTTCGTTAAAATAGTTGATAGCATCCATTTAAAACCATCAGCAAGTATTATATGCAATGGGGATAAACTAGAAGCATTTCCAATAAGATCAAGAGTGAAACAAGGGTGTCCACTATCACCCTTCTTATTCAATCTGGTACTAGAAACACTAGCAGTAGCAATTAAAGAAGAAAAAGAAATCAAAGGAATCAAATTAGGCAAAGAAGTGACCAAGCTATCACTCTTCGCAGATGATATGATGATATACATAAAGAATCCTAGAGAATCAATTAAAAAACTACTTGAGACAATAAATATATTTGGCAAAGTTGCAGGATATAAAATAAGCCCACATAAATCCTCAGCATTCCTGTACATCTCTAATGAGACTCAACAATAAGAGATAGAAAGAGAAATCCCATTTAAAGTCACTCTAGGCATTATAAAATATATGGGAATCTACTTACCAAAACAAACCAAGAATCTATATGATCACAACTACAAAACACTTCTCACACAAATAAAATCACATCTAAATAGTTGGGAAAGTATCAGTTGCTCGTGGCTGGATAGAGCTAATATAATAAAAATGACAATTTACCCAAACTAAAATATATATTTAGTGCCATACCAATCAATTTACCAAAAAAACTACTTAGTAGAGTTAGACAAAATAATAACAAAATTTATTTGGAAAAACAAATGGTCTAGAATATCAAGGGAATTAATGAAAAGAAACCCTAGGGAAGATGGACTAGCTATGCCAGATCTTAATCTGTATTATAGAGCAGCAGTCATCAAAACTGTTGGTACTGGCAGAGGTGTAGAGTAGCAGATCAATGGCATAGATTAGGCACAGGAGACCCAGCAGTTAATGAATATAGGAATCTATTGTTCGATAAACCCAAAGACCCAGTGTTTGGAATAAGAATGCACTGTTTGACAAAAACTGCTGGGAAAACTGGAATACAGTATGGCAGAAAGTGGGCATAGATCACTATCTTACACCATATACCAAAATCAAGTCTAAACGGGTGTATGATCTAGGTGTAAAGGATGATACTGTAAGCAATTTGGGAAAGCAATTTGGGAAAGCAAGATTACCTGACAGACTTGTGGAGAAGGGAAGATTTTAGGACCAAACAAGAATTAGAGAGCATTATAAAATGCAAAATGGATAATTTTGATTACATTAAATTGAAAAGCTTCTGTATAAACAAAGCCAATGTAACCAAGATCAAGAGGGAGGTGGGAAATTGGGAAAGAATTTTTACAACTTGTGTCTCTGATAAAGGACTCATTTCTAAAATTTATAGAAAATTTAGCCAAATCTATATGAATACAAGTCACTCCCCAATTGATAAATGGTCAAAGGATATGAACAGGCAATTTTCAGAGAAAGAAATTAAAGATATCTCTAAGCATATGAAGAAATGCTCTAAATCACTATTAATTAGAGAAATGCAAATCAAAACAACTCTGAGATACCACATCTCTCCAGTCAGATTGGCTAAGATGACAAAACAAGAAAGTGACAAATGTTGGAGAGGATGTGGACAAATTGGAACACTAATACATTGCTGGTGAAGTTGTGAATTTATCCAACCATTCTGGAGAGGAATCTGGAATTATTCCCAAAGTATTATAAATAAGTTCATACCCTTTGACCCAGCCATGCCACTTCTAGGGTTACATGCCAAAGAGATAATAGAAGTGGGAGGAAGACGCATATGTTTAAAACTATTTTTAGCAGCCCTTTTTTTGGTTGCAAAGAATTGGAAAGTAAAGGGTTGCCCATCAATTGGGGAATGCCTAAACCAGTTGTGGCATATGAATGTAATGGAATATTATTGTGCTATAAGAAACTAGGAGGTGATGGTTTTCACATTTACCTGGAGAGGCTTATACAAACTAATGCTGAGAGAGAAGAGTAGAATCAGAAGAAATTTGTATACAATCACAGACATACCATATCTGTGATGACCAGCTATGACAGACTGGACTCTTTTCAGCAATGCAGTGATGTAGGTCAATCCGGAAAGACTCAAGAAAGTGAGAAAAGCACCATCCAGAGATATAACTAGAAAGAACTGAGCCTGAATCCTGATGGAATGAAACTAAATGATCTTTTTCTTTTCGTTGTTTGTTTGTTTTTTTTTTTTTCTTCCTTACCATCTTTCATCCCACCTAGTACAATACGCCTTTGTAATTGGAATGATTTCTAATATGAATGCATTTGCAGATCTTATACTGGCTGTCATGGGGGGAGGGGGGGAGGGAGGGAAAGGAAATTTGAAGATCAAGGAACTATGGAATTGAATCTTGTTAACTGAAACTAAACTAATAAATTAATTAAAATAAAAGAATGGTTACCATCTATGTATTTTCCTACATCCAATTTTCTTCCTCTTTATCTTATTCTCCCTCTCCCTTACCTTGTCCATTCTCAAAAGTTTTTGCATAACCCAAACTGCCCTTCTTTCTATCAGTTCCCCCTTTCTCCTCTTCTTTTATCTGCTTCCCTTTCTACTTTCCTATGTGGTAAGATAGATTTCTATACCCAACTGAGAGTGTATATTATTTCTTCTCTGAGTTAATTGCAACAAGAATAAGGTTCATGCGTTCCCCTTACCCCCCCCCCCCATTACACCCTCTGCAGTGGGCTGCTCAGTATCCAGCACTTAGCATGATCCAGAGGTGTGAATAAGAAATGACCAGGCCATGTGGGTAGTTCAAGGAAGAATGATAAACTCCATTTATTTATTCTTAGGACAAGGTTTTTATAGAGCAATATTATATTATTATATTAGTCTGTCATACACTGGAAGTAGCAGGGCAGTAAGGCCTTTTGTTTTCTAGGTGCCAGAAAGTCTTAGGAAAAGTCAGTTATCTCCTTTCATATGCAGTCACATTCCAAAGGATGCTCTTGAGAGCATGGGCAAAACCATGTCATCAAGTAAATCTGCGTAAGAACTGACCACCTAAGGATTCAAATATTTAGATTTTGAACAGCTAAAGTCTTGGGGCAGAGCCTGTTGGCCTCAGAACTCAAACAATATCCTTATAAGTGTAAGCCATATAAAAAGAACTCAGGAGCTAACTTTGAAAAGTCACATCTCAAAGAAGTTTTTGATATTAAGGTCCACTTATATCATGGTAATTATCTGAAGTCCTGCCTCAGGCCTCTTTTGCTCCCAACACCCCTTCACTGTGAAATCTCTTTCCTGCTTCTTTTATGTCAGATAATTTAACTCATTCTACATCTCCCTTTCCCCTTTTCTCAGTGAATTCTTCTTTTTCATCCATTAATTTTCTCTTTTCGATAATTATAACCATCACATTCAATTCTCACTCCTCCTTTATGTCTATGTATATTCTTTCTAATTGTTCTAATAATAAGAAAATTTATAGGAGTTATAAATATAGTTTCCCCATGTAGGAATATAAACAGTTTAATCTTGTCAAATCACCTATGCTTTTTTCTTTCTTATTTACCCTTTTATATTTCTCTGTTCATCTTCTTTTTGGAAGTCAAATTTTCTATTCAGCTCAGCTCTTTTCATCAGTAATTCTAGAAAGTCCTCTATTTCATTGAGTACCATTTTTTTCCATTAATGGATTATATTGAGTTTTTCTGGGTAGGTGATTCTTGGTTGCAGTCCTAGCACTTTAGCCCTATGGAATATCATATTTTAAACCCTCTGATCCTTCAAAATAGAAATTGTTAAATCTTATGTTATCCTTAGTGTAGCTCTATGACACTTGAATTGTTTCTTTCTGACTACTTGCAATATTTGCAATATTTTGTACATGGCATGGGATGTCTGGAAATTGGCTTTAATATTCCTGGGAATTTTCATTTTGGGATCTCTTTCATGAGGTGATCTCGATTCTTTCAATTTCAGTGAATTTTTGTGTGTCTTTTTCCCATTTGGCCAATTCTATTCTTTAAGGAATTCTTAACTTCATTGGATTTTTTGTCTCTTTCACCATTTGATGTATTCTGGTTTTTTAGGTGTTATTTTCTTCAATTTTTTTTCATCTTTCACCAAGGTGTTGACTCTTTTTGTTTTCTATTTGCTTATTTTCCAAACTCTTTTTTGACTATTAACTCTATGCTAAAGTAGGTTTCTGCTTCCCAAGGTGAGTGGGCATTGTCTCAACATTCAGATTTTTTGTGTTGCTGTTTTCAGAGGTAATTCTGGTGACATGTAGATTTTTGGCTCTTTCAATACGGTATGATCTAGGAAATGGTGTTTTTAATACTCTCCTGTTTGGTGTAGTGGTTTATGAGTGACCACACTATTTTGAACTCTGGCTCTGTGATCAGGATCCCTATGCCCCTGTGGCCACAACCTCTGGTCAGCTAGTGCTCCTCTTTGTATTCGTACTAAAACCTAACACTGTGACTTGGATCTGCATAAAGGTAATGCAATAGACTCCTGCCCTTAGTGCCAACAAAGGGACCCCTGAAAAACTCCTTATGACTTCTTGTCCAATCCCCTTATTGGTGGACTGAGAGATCTGAAAACCACTACTAATAACACTGATTCAGTCACCCCAAGGCCTGTTCCTGGTTAGCTGGGGCCAGGTCTGCACTGGCATAGCCTGTGATGAATTTTGCTCCACTCTCACCCTAGTGCATAAGATCTTTCCTTCCAATCTACTAAGTTGTACTGGGATAGAAAATTGTTTCACTCTGTCTTTCTGTGAGTTCTCCTGCTCTACAATTTATTTAGTCATTATTTAAAGATATATCAAGAGGCCTGGGGGAGAGTTCAAGTGAGTTTCCTGTTTTATTTCACCACTTTGATTTTGATTCTGCTTCCCCTTCCTATGTTTTTAAATTAAATTAGGCTTGAATGCAAATGTTTAGATATGAATCAAAGATATCATTTATGTAAATTTAGGTCAGTTTCACAGATGAATACTTCATCTTTGATACTCAAGCATTCTTATATGGTCGTATTGCATATGTACTTCTGAAATATTTGCATTTCTAAAATGTTCAAATAAATATTCCTTTGCTAAAGACAATATGCTAATATCTCATTTTGGCATGGAGATAACTTTAGTTTCTTAAAGATTTTTTTCATAGAAATACAAACTCTAGAAGATTTTGCCATTACAGTAAGGATTCAAATATATGCCTAAAGATGGACTCTATGTCTGCCATTCCAGGGACAGTCTGGGTTCTGAGATTTAAAACTAGGTGACTGCTAGGTCCTGCATTATTTCAGTCACTGGAATTCTTTTTTTTTCCCCACAAATGCTTTATTAACCTCTGGTTTACGTTTATTTCTGCCACATTTTGAGTCACAAATTTTCCCCATTTTTCCCTAACTACTACCCCAGAATAGCAGACCCACAAGATATTCCCTCATCCAATCTGCTTTCTCCCATATTTTCTCCATCAACTTTTCCATTAGGGCAAGGTAAATCTCTGTGCCCCCATGCCTACACATCTTATCTCCCAATTATAGGTAAAATAATATAAAATAATATAAATAATAGTATTATATATGTATATATACATATACATGTATATATATATATATATATATATATATATATATATATATATATATATTATTTGAAACATTTGATTTTAAAACTTTGAATTCCAGATCCATTCCTTTTCACATTGTCACCCTCTCCCTGTGAGAAGATAAGAAATACAGTATGTGTTGTGCATGTATAGCTATGCAAAACATTACCATAATAGATATATTGTAAAAGACTGCTTTTATTTCCCTCCCACCCATCCCACCCCCCACCTTGTCAGTACCCTACGTTTATCCTGTTCCTCTTCGAAAGTGGGTTCCTCCAACCTCCCCTCTACCCAGGGTGCCCTCCCCTCCATCATCCCCCCCTCTTGTCCCCCTTCCCCCTAGTCTCCTGCAGGGTAAGAATCCCCATTTTGTATGCATGTAGTCCTCTCCCTGAAACAAATTCAATGAGAATATGGTTTTGCCTTTTTGCCTTCCTGTTCTTCCCCTCCCATGCAACCACTTCCCCTTGCCTCTTCTTCATGAGATAGTTTATCCCACCATGTCTTTCCCCATCTCCTCTTGCCACATTCCTCTCTCACCTCTTAATTTCACCGCTTCAGTATCATCTCTTCGTACCAAATTCAACCTGTGCCCTGAATCCATGTATACCTGTAAACAGATATGCACACATTCACATATGTATTCATAGGCCCATATATCCTTATTCAATTATTTTCATACTGAGAAAGTTTCATCATTCACAGTTACTGTTTTTCCATGTAGAAATGTAAATAGTTCAACTTTTGTAAGTTCCTTTTTATTTCTTTTCCCTGATTACCTTCCCAAGCTTCTTACTTCTTCTGTCTGAATGTCAAATTTTGTATTCAACTCTGGTATTTTCATAAAGATTGCTTGAAGTCCTCTATTCCACTGAATGACCATATTTTCCCCTGAGACAAGATACTCAGTTTTGCTGGGTATGGGATTCTAGGTTTTAATCCCAGATTCTTTGCCCTGTGGAATATCATATCCAATGCCCTTCAATCCCTCAGTGTAGAAGCTGCCAGGTGCTGTGCTATTCTGATTGTGTTTCCACAATATTGAAATTGTTTCTTCCTGGCTGCTTGTAGCATTTTCTCCTTGATCTGGGAATTCTGGAACCTCGATATAATATTTCTAGGAGGTTGTTTTTTTTGGGGGGGTCTTTTTCAGGAGGCAATTGTTGGATTCTTTCAACCTCTATTTCTCCCTCTAGGTCTAAAAAATAAGGGCAATTTTCCTTGATTGCCTTCTATTATTCCTTTTGTTTGGATCTGCTTAATAGTATCTTGATTTCTTATGAAGTCACTAGCTTCCATTTGCTTCAGTCTAACTCTGAAGGAATGAATCTCGTCTTTGAGCTTTTGAGATTCTTTTTCCATCTGGCAAATTCGGGTTTTGAAGGCATTCTTCTCCTCATTGCCCTTTTCAGCCTCCTTTGCCATTTGAGTTAGTCTATTTTTAAGGTGGTATTTTCCTGAGTCAGGTGTTGACACTCATTTCATACTTTTCCTGCATCATTCTTATTTCTCTTCTCAATTTTTCTTCTACTTCTCTTATTTGGTTAATAAAATCTTTATTAAGATCCTCTATGGCCTGTAACCCACTCGTATTTTCATTTGGGGCTTTTGGTGCAGGAGTTCTGACCTCACAGTCCTCCTTCTCTTCATTGCTTTTATCCTCTTTCCCCCCAAAATAGGAGTCTAATGTTGAAATTTTCTTTTTATTTTGTTTTCTTTGACTAGGCATGTTGTCACTCAATTTCTTGACTTTTGGGTTTGTTGCCACAGTAGATTCTGCCACCAGACAGGTGACCTTCTGTCCCAAACAGTGGAGTCTTCTCAACTTCTGGAGGTATTAGTTTTGTGGCCTCTGTGATGCCTTCACATTCTCTGGCAAGCTGGATACCCACCCCAGACCTCCACCCCAGACCATAATCCAGAGCCAGGGAGGTTAAAGCTAGAGAGATTAAACCCCAGACTGATTGCTGGATCCTCCTACAGTTCTCAGGTCAGGAGCTGAAGCTGCCAGAGAAGCTTCAAAATGGTGGCTGTGCCTCATCTTCTCAGCAGCTTCTTGCGCCCAGGGCAAGAAGCCAATCTGTTCCCCAAATACTGGTCCCAAAGTCCATAGGGCACTAACCTCTCACATTGTCCTAGGCATATCTGTGTTGATAGTTCTAGAATCGCCACATCTGCTGGTGTTCAGGGGTCCCTCCAGCCGGCTGTTGGCCCTGCTGCCCTGGGGCTAAAACCGCAACTCACTGGGACCTGGACTCTGCTCCCAGAGTGCTGCACTGTCAACTCCCATCGAGCTGCACATGCTGCTCCCTGCTGGGCTGCAGGCTGTCCTCTTTGGGAGGTTAGCTTCTCTGTGTCATTCTGTGGGTGCTAGAGCTCCAGAAGTTGTTCAGAGTCCCCATTTCACATGTGAGGGAGAGCACCTTGGAAGTACTGTTTCTACTCTACCATCTTGGCTCTGCCCCCATTCACAGGAATTCTTAAAGTGTGTGTACCTTGTTATTAAATTTGCTGTCAACTGCATTGATAAGAAACCTACAGTGACACTATTATACATCTTGGAAAATAGTGAAGTACATAAAATGTTATGGTACATAAAAATGCACAATTGAAGAGGTAACATCTTGTAATAGGTAGAATATTAGACTTCTATTCTTGGAAACCTACTTTTATATCCCACTTTTGACATATTTTTATTTAGTTGGGTTATCTCAGATAACTTCACTTAATTTCTTTTTGACTACTACTTCCCTAGAACTTAACTATTATGTTAAATTCCTCTGTGATATGCACTGGTAGAAGGGATAATCACACTAGGAGCTCCATATGCTTTATTTCTACATGTAGTGATCAATGTACAATGGATGTTTTTAATAGTCATTGTCCAGAAAAAGGAAAGTCTCAGTAGCATATTGTTTTACTGAGGAACCAAATTAACAAAAATTAAGACCTATCATATGTTGCATAAAACTATATGGAAAATTCATGTAAACTGAAGAGAATTTTATAGGATTAGAAGATACAGAATAGTGTAAATCTGTAAAAGTGAATATACAGAAAAAAACATTGCTCTATGAAAGTCGAGGTTTTAGTCCCAGGGCAGCAGGGTCAGCAACTGGCTGGAGGGAACCCAGAACACCAACAGCTGTGGCGATTCCAGAATTATCAACATAGACATGGCTAGGACAAAATGAGAGGTTAGTGCCCTATGGACTTTAGGACCAGTATTTGGGGAATGCATTGGCTCCCTCCCCTGGGGGCTAGAAGCCTCTGTGGAGACATGCCATTTTGTAGTTTTCTGAGGCAGCTCCAGCTCCTGGACTGCGAATTGTAGGGAGATCCAGCGATCAGTCTTGGGGGGTAATCGATCTTGCTTTAACCTCCCTGGATCTAGATTGTGATCTGGGGTGGAGGTGGTGGGTAGGTTTCCAGCTTGCCAGAAACGGAAGCTGTCCCCCCACACATTCGGGACAAAAATTCTTCTATCTGGCACCAGAGCCATAATGTGGCAACAAGCTCAAAAGTCAAGTAATTAAGTGGCAACAGGCCAAGGAGAAGGAAATGAATTAAACAGAAAAATGCAACCCTAGACTCCTACTTTGGGGGCAAGGAGGGTCAAAGCATGGAGTGGGAAGAGGACTGTGAGCTCAGAAGTCCTGCACAAAAAGCTCCAAGGGAAAACATGAGTGGGTTGCAGGCCATAGAAGACATTAAGAGGGACTTTAAAAATCAAATAAGAGAAGTGGAGGAAAAATTGGAAAGAGAAATGAGAAGGATGCAGGAAAAGTATGAAATGAGGGTCAACAGCCTGACTGAGGAAAACAACACCTTAAAAATTAGACTAACTCAAATGGCAAAGGAGGCCCAAAAGGGCAATGAGGAGAAGAATGCCTTAAAAAGTCGAATTTGCCAGTTGGAAAAAGAATCTCAAAGCTCACTGAGGAGATTCATTCCTTCAGAGTTAGACTGGAGCAAATGGAAGCTAATGACTTTATGAGAAATCAAGATGCACTTAAGCAGATCCAAACAAATGAAAGATTAGAAGGCAATGTGAAATATCTCATGGGGAAAAACCACTGACCTGGAAAATAGATTCAGGAGAGACAATTTAAAAATTATTGCACTACCAGAAAGCCATGATCAAAGAAAGAACCTAGAAATCACCCTTCAAGAAATTCTCAAGGAAAATTGCCCTGATGTTTTAGAACCAGAGGGCAAAATAGAAGTTGAAAGAATACACTGATCACCTCTTGACAAAGATCCCAAAAAGAAAACTCCCAGGAATATTATAACCAGGTTCCAGAATCCCCAGATCAAGCAGAAAATACTACAAGCAGCCAGGAACAAACAATTTCAATATTGTGGAAACACAATCAGTATAGCTCAGGACCTGGCAGCTTCTACACTGAGGGATCGAAGGGCTTGGAATATGATATTTCTGAGGGCAAAAGAGCTGATATTGATTCAAGGGTCACCTACCCAGCAAAACTGAGTATTTTGTTTCAGGGGAAAACATGGCCATTCAGTGGAATAGAGGATGTTCAAGCATTCTTGAGGAAAAAAACATAGTTGAATAGAAAATCTGACAGCCAGACACATGAAGCAAGAGATACCTGAGAAGGTAATCAGGGAAAAGAAATCAAAAGGACCTTATCAAAGTTGAGCCGTTTACATTCCTATATGGAAAAACAATAACTATGACTGATGAAAGTTCTTTCAGTATGAAAATAATGGAAGAAGGATGTATGGCCATATGAATACATATGTGAATGTGTGTACCTATATTTACAGTTATATATAGATAGAGGGCATAGATTGAATTTGTTGTGAAGGGAGGATACTCAAGGAGTGAAATTATGAGATGAGAGAGGAAAGTGGCAAGAGGAGATGGGGAGAGACAGGGTAGGGTAAACTATCTCATGTAGAAAAAGCAAAGGGAAGTGGCTGCATGGGTGGGGAAGAATAGGAAGACAAAACGATAAAACCACATTCTCATTGAATTTGGTTCAGGGAGAGAATGACATACATACTAAATGGGATATCTCAACCTGCAGCAGAATAGGGGGAAGGGGGAAGACAGGGGGGATGATGGATGGGGGGAGGGGCATTCTTGGGGGGAGGGGAGGTTGGAAGTACCCACTATAGAATAGGGACAGGATTAAGTAGGGAATGGACCAGGTAAGGGGTGGTATGGGTGGGAGGGAATCATAAGCAGCCTTGTACAGTATATATATATATATATATATATATATATATATACTATGGTAAAGTTTTGCATAGCTAGACATATACAACATATACTGAATTAATTTTCTTCCCAGAGGGAATGGGTGACAAGGGAGGAAGGGAATGGATCTGAAATTTAAGGTCTTAAAATTAAATGTTTCAAATATATATAAATACTATTATTAATCCTCTTTTGCGTGTAATGGGGAGATCAGATGTGCAGGCATTGGGGCAAAGAGATTCACCTTCCTTTAATGGAAAAGTCGAAGCGGGTATAGGAGAAGATAAGGGAGAGAGCAGATTGGAGGAAAGGATATCTTGTGGGACTGCTATTCTGGGAGGGCGGGTAGGGGAAAAACGGGGGAAAAATTGTAACTCAAAATCTGGAGGAAATGAATGATGTAAAACAGAAGTTAATAAAGCATTTGTTTAATAAATAAAAAGAACACACAAAAATAACAAGATGCTGATTAGAATCAGATGAATCATAACACTCTGTTTTATATGTGGGCAGAAAGTGCATTGTAAGACACTTGGGGCTAGTTTGGTATATTCTAACATTGATGTTCACTAGATACTATTCCTGTCCTTAGAGACCTTGTGATCTAAGGCCTTCAACCCTGATTAGTACATAAGCATTTTCCCAAAAGTGGAAAAAAATTAAAAATTCTGAATAAGATTTCCTTGTTTGCAGGATATTTGATGCTTATAAAGCTTCCCTTCATATTTCCCCAAAGCACATACTCTTTGTTTTCATATTAAATACTCATGATAACACTTTGTTGTAGTCATTTTTCCATTGTGACATAATGGTAGAAATGGTGCTAAAGCCACAGGACTTTGTGTTATTGGTGTAGTGGGTATGTGACTAAATCTGCATTGAGGAAAATTTTATATTGTCATATTCATCACATGCATGTTTTTGTTCCAGACCTGTGATTTCATTTTCTTTGGGAAATCATAATTGGGTATTTCCATCTACCAATGCACTTGTTTTATACTGTATAGGATGTAGGTGGTTGTTTTTGATATAAAATTCAAATAGAAATGGGCAGGATATTGATTTAAATTATAAGTTAACATTATGTTGCATTCCATTTTTATTTATTTTGTTAAACATTTTTCAATTATATTTGGAATGTCAGCCGCAAGTTTGACACTTCTGGACCATTGCGAATGTAAGTGACTTACTTAACTTCTCAAAAACAGCATGTTGCAAAGGCAGGATTTGAACACAGATCTTCTTGACTGTGAGGCCATATTCTATGCCATAATGTCTTATATACATAAAGGAGCAGAATAGTGATTATTATATTTAAACACCAAAAAATCTCATTTTAACCCATTAGGGTAAATGGACAAACATTTATTATATATTTGTTGCATGCTAAACTCTAGAGATACAAATAGAGCAGTAAGACCATCTCTCCTCTCAAGTAACTCACATTCTTATGGGATAGACAATGCATATGGAATATTTCAGCCACAAATAGAAAGATAAAAAAAGTTTTTTATGGTCCTTAGTGTTCAATAACAAAGTAGCTGGTTAATGCCTCCTCTCTAGTGTCATTTCTACTGATAAAATCATGTCAGTTTCTCATGTTGAATCATTTGATAGTGCCACGCTTGGTGGCAAGAACTTTCTTTCCTGGGTCATCAGTCGCAGTGCATATAAAATGCTGCAGGAGCAGTTGCAAGATTGCTTCTCCAACAGGATTAATTCCAAAGATGACAGATAATGGCAGTGGCTTGTCATTCTCAAGTTGTTGAGTTCAAGATCCTGGGCTGTCTCTGTCTGGTTCTAAGAAAAGACCATGGTACAGAAGAAGGTCCGGTGTTTCAATTATTCTCTTCCCCAAAGTGTCCTGCTGTTCCAGCTAGGATGGTTTGCTTGCTTCTTCTCAGGAGGTTGGTGGGGTGGCTGACCTCTCCACCACAAGATTGTTTTCTTAGAAGACAGTAAAAAGGGTTGTTCTGGCAGGAAAAGTGCTCTTAGGGATACTGATACTCACAGCACTTTTGTGACCATGTATCTCTTAGTAGTATGTAGACAGTAGTCACCATTGGTGGAGATGGCACCCTTTTCTTCATGATTTCTCAATCCAAATCCAATTTGGACTATGATGTAGTGAAGAAAATTCTATGATACCTTCAATCCAACTTAAAATCAGAATCACACACATCTGAAACTTCAGTCATAAACATTTGCATATCCCAAAACAGGAAGATATTTCCAGATGACGATCATTATGCCAAGTCCTCACACATATCTGAAACTTCAGTCATAAACAATAGCATATTCCTAAACAGGAAGATATTTCCAGATGATAATTATTATGCCAAATCCTCAGATTAATTTGAGGAATCATTAAGAACCCTATGAATCTCCAAATCCTGAAATGAATGGCAAGAAGTCAAGCTAAATTCCAATCTCAGGGAATCATTATGAAAGATATTGCCCTGATCAGTAAAGGATAAATAGCCTTTCTCCAGTCCAAAAGAAATATCATTTTATTTATGTGGAAGTTGCTTTATTCTTGATCAACAAGGATTGTGAAGTTTAGGAAAATAAGTTAATATGAAAATAGAATTTTGAAAGCTTTTCTCTGTAACCTAAGTACTACATGGTTCCATAGTCAGGTGCCTTTAAAAATAAATCTGTAGCAAGCTCAGAGAGAGAGCAACACATTGCCATTAATTACTTTTCAATACCAGTGGAAGTGTTTCAAGGTTGTCTGTTGCCTGCAGACTTGTTAGCTCCTTCGTGGAGTAGGTCACAAGGGAGGGATTTTTGAAGCAATACCAGAAGTGTACATAAAAAATATCAATATGATGCATGACTGTAATCTCCTCTTTGCAGATGTTAATGCCTTTCTTGCTGCAATAAGGAAAAAGGTGCCAAAATATCTGTCAAAGTCCTAGTGTGCTTCCTGGTCAACACACAGGCAGAGGAAGAAATCAGCTATAAAACTTAGGCCCCGTTATAGGAGATAAATTGTTGTAGTCCAAGAATCCCTCCAAGATTTGAGGGAAAGTTTTAGATGTCCTTTAGTGCTCTTTAAGCTAGAGGATGAAATGCTGTCACTGGAGCCAGCACTAGAGTGTATTCCAGAATGGAGAAGTGAATTATTTTCCCACCGGGGGAGGTCTTCTGTGATCCATCTGCTTGTAAATATAAAATAAACAACATCATTGAGGTGATTTGAGAGATGAAACTAGTCAATCTTAAGAGAAAGTGGTGTACATACACAGAATTTTTTTTTTGCTTTATTCAAAGATTATGCCAAAAGAAGTAAAAGAAAATTCTATACTTCTAAGATCAAATGTGAACAAGTATGAAATCTAATTAAATATAATTTAAAAATAGAATTAATCATACAAAGGGATAAGGAATAAGAAGAGAGATTTAATTTAGAAAAATGTATGTGGACAAAAGAAGAAACATCTTTCTTTTCCTGCATTATAAATAGCAATGTGCAAAAGAATATGTGTTTTAAAGCAAAGAGACAAGCACATTGTACTTGTATCTACGCTTTATAAATGCTTGTTGAACTCATTAATTGATTTAAGTCAGTATTAATTGTAACAACAAAACATAAATCAAAATGTAGTATAATTCTACAAGCTCAAAATTAGTTCTCTATTCTTTAATTAACTCTCCACATGAAAAATTGTAGAATTAAACAAGTAGTTGTGTCACAGCAATAACAAAAAAGAAATCAACTACAAATGGGAACATCTTGCTTATATTCAGGAAACTTCCATTAACCATAGTCAGAGGCCAGGATGGAAATGGAATGAGCCATGAGAAAGTGCTCAGAGGGAACTATTTGAAGGAAAATTAAATCTTTGGGGGGGTGAAACAAAGTCTGGCTGTGATATTGGGCAAAATTTTAAGGGACTTCAAAATAACAAATTAAGAAAATAATTAATCTTAGTTGACTGTTATAAACCAAATCTTCTAACCTTGCCAAAAAGAAGATATTTCTATATATAAGAAGAATACCTTGCTCAAATTAGGCTCTAAGCTCATAAAAAATATGCTTAACATTCTTTGACTTAAATGTGAAAGATGAAAATGGTCTTATAATTCTTGGTCTTTAGCAGAAAACAATCTTTCTGGGTTCTACCATAGTTCCACCTAGTCCCCCTCTAAGACTACTACTACTACTATTGCTACTTATTATTATTATTATTATTATTATTATTATCATTACCATTATTATCTTCATTGCTATTATTATTATTATTATTATTATTTTTATTACTCCCAAAAGTAAGCTGATCATATACCTATAGTTAGTCAAAATCATGTTTTCTATAATTTTAAGACTAAAAGCCAGATTTTGATTTAGATAGAGTTAAACAACTATATTAATCAGCTTCTTTTATTAACCTATGAAAAATTGGTGCAACTAGGTTGCACAGTGGATATAGCTCTGGGTTTGGAGCCAGGAGGGCTGGAGTTCAAATCTGGCCTAACACTTAGCATGTCATTTAAACTTGACTGGCTTGCAAAAAAAAAAAAAAATTGAAAAATTGGCTGACATATTTTAACATGATAAGAATATTGTTTTACGATTATATATCTCTTCAACATGTGAGTTTTCTTGGTTAGGTAGCTTGGTAATGCAATGGATAGAGCACAAGGCCAAAACTTAGGAAGACTGAGTTCAAATTCAGTTTCAGATGTTTAGTAACTAACCAACCCTGGGCAATTCACGTAATTTCTCTTTCCTTTTGCTTCCTCACATGTAAAATGGAGATAATAACAGCACCTATCTCACAGGATTGTTGTGAAGATTGAATGAAATAATATGTGTAATAATATTTGTAAATAAAACTAGCCCGGTGTCTGGGACAAAGTAAGTGCTATCTATATAAATGTTTATTTTCCTCCCTTTGTTGATAAGTAGATATAAATGCAGATTGATTTATATAGCATTGGTATGTAAGTTGATTTCCTTAAGTGTTTAATCACGTTTTTTCAAATTCTGTGCATCTTGTTATTTCACAAACACTAGACAAGAAGTAAATTGAATTGATAAATACCTGCTCAAAAGTTCCCCAAAGGCTCTGACTGTACCCATCCTTGGTGACAATTCCTTTGCCTCATCCATAGATAAATCAGATAATTGATGATTAATAAGAATTTGTGAAATGCCTCCTATGTTCCAGGGTCTGTGCTAGTACCCAGGCAAAGGAAATCCTGAGCATGTAGTAACTTAGACTTAGGGCTTTTTATTTTTTGTTTGCTTCTTTGTTTTCTGAATTTTGCTGTTGTTGCTGTAGTCTTTTCCTTTGTTTGAGGTCTTGCTACTTACTTAGGTCCTGGCAGCAGGAGGGGTGGTATCTAAGGATGTAGAAATTCTGATTCTTTGTAACAAGAGGCTTGATTTTCTGTGTGCCTAATGGCCATGGAATCATCAGTCATTGTTGATTTCCAGAGAGATGCTGGGAATAGTAATGTCTCCATGCACAACAATAGGTGATCCTGAGATGTCAAATCCAAATATAAACAGATCTTTCCGAGTTGCATATTTATTTAGAGATCAACAAGTTAACATTATATCCATTGCATTTTATTGTTTATTTTTTAAATATATACCAGTTACCTTTTAATGTGATTTGGGATGCATTAGGGAGTTTTGTGGGATATTTGGTACCCTTGGGTCTTGAATTTAACACCTTTGGATATTTCAAAATTCAATCCCTGGCAGAGAAGAATGAGGAAAGGTGTTTCATTTTCCTAGGCCTAGTGATTGAGAATTTGTCCAGGAGTAGGGGCTTGCAGTTACCATAGGCGTTTTTTGGCAAATGAAGTTTGGAACATAGTTTTGATGAATTAGGCATGATGGTAACAAATTCCAGGACAGTAGACTGGTAAGCAATACCCCAAACTAGTCCCTAATCAGCATTGGGCTGGTCAAACAAGTGAAGCTCTCCCCAGCTGCTAATAATCCAAATTATCATCCTCTTATAAGATTTTACTAGAAAGTCCAGGGATATGGAGTCATGATTCCTTTGTTCACCATTTCCAAAATTATAAATGAACAGCTCTATTGTCAGGAAAAATATAAATCTATTCTCTGAGGTGATTCAGTTCTTACTATATATTAATGTAAAGACTAATTTATTTCTTCTGTACAGGAAAAAATAGGAACCAAAACCATTATGACACATCTTGTTAAACCACCAATATAGAAATCCATCAACTAGGGCCCCAATATTAGTACTCAATCTCTGCAAGGACATATTAAAGCAATTGGTTGCATACAATATTAGAACAATTTCTGGATGTCCTTGGATAAGATATCCTACTCTTGACTAAAAGGACATTTTTCCATGATTAGAAAATTATTTAATCTCTTACCCTTGCCTCTTTCCCTTGAAGAAGGAATGTGTTCTTATTCTGAAAATAGATCCTTCCATTTGCATTCCCAACACTCCTCATTTCTCCCTTGACTGACGCCTCTCATTCTCTACCACTCCTTTCCTAGTTAAAAGCTTATTTTTTCTATTCTTTGTAAGTGCTGAATAGTACTGATTGGCTATGTACTCTCAGCAGTGCTGAAGTTAATAATGACTAGCCCAGAAATCAGAATTTACTATATGCTATAGCAGAGTACTTAGCATGTTAATTAATCTATTTTCAGTTTGACGTTTTATCCATGACCAATAGTCTTTGGACTCCTGCTAATGGATATGCAGAATTCCGAAGTGCTTTCTACCTTTTGGGTTCCATTTCTTATTTGAAAAGATGTATTTCCCAAACTTCTCCAACTGTAAGTGTACAGTTATTTAACTGGGTATGAGTTATTTAAACATTAAAAGTGAAAATTCAATAAATTCTACTCAATTCAATAAATATTTGGTAACTGCTTGTTATTTCAAAGGTATTCTTTGATGGATTTTCTGTCTCAATTATGTGGGTATCCTTATACCCACATCAATGAAACCAAATTAGCATTTCAGATTAAAACTCATCCAAATATATCCTGTACATTTTCCTCAATAACCTTAAATAACTATGTATCATATGAAATGACATAATACTTCTAGATCCCTTGAAATTACATGGATAGCAATAGAGCCCAAAAACTCTCTCATTTATCCCTTTTTCATAGTATACAAAGGGTCTACTTCTTTCCTCAGAATTCTTTGCTTTGGTAATATTTTATAACCATTTCTAGTGTTTAATGCTTCATTGATAGCATACAATGTCCCATTTATAACTAGCTACAGTTTTCTTTGGAGACTGTGATATTTCATGATTCCTAGCCATATAGCATCCCAGGTGTGGTTGGAAGAAAGGTGGAGTAAGGGCATCTTTTATAGGAGTTTAGGAAATTTAGGAGTTTTGGTGGTACAGTTTAATCCTTGCACTCCAATACAATTATCTAAATTAATTTTTCTCTGATACAAAAAGTCTTATGCTGTTTTTTGTTTGTTTTTGTTGCCTAGTTATAGATTTTAGCAATTAACCCCGATGTTGTTATATTCAAAATTAAAAATCAAATGGAAACAAAATGAAAAACAATTAAAAAAATTACCATAGACCTCTCTGTCCTCTTTTGGGAAAATAACTAAATATTATTATAACTTGCATTAATTTCCATCAGGTCTTCAATTTTTTAACTTTTAATGAAGGTCTCCTTTTAAACCTACATGTCAGTGTGGGGAGCCTAACTAGCTAGCAGTATTATTTCCTAAATTCTTACTGAAATGATGCTGTCTTATTCTTATATCCAATAACCTACTAAATATTTCTTTTTGAATTGTCTTGTTTACATTTCAAAGATTCTTTCACTTTCAATAAAATAATCATGTATACACTGTATGCTATACAGAATTCTATTGATTGGAAAATAATATTTAATGATAAATGTAAATATTTCAAGTCATAGACTTAGAGAACACTAAGAGTCATAAGGGGTCAACTAGTTCAACTTCTTCATTTTACAGATGAACAAACAGGTCTATAGAGGTGAAGGCATCTGCTTAAAGTTACATAGCTAATTTATTGGCATATATAGTCCTGGGAACAGAACAGCCTGAGGGGAAAAATTACAAAAAGACTATGAACCTCAGTTGTTTGTGTTGTCTTATTTTTGACTTTGTCATCAGTATTAAATTCCTGTGCCCTAAGTTTGACAACTAGCTACCTGCCTAGTCTACTGGATGGAGACAGTCTGATACATTATAATTTACTGGTAATAGTCTTAAATCCTTATCATGTCTTTTGTTTGAAAATAAATATTCTCAGGAGTCTAAGTGGCACAGTGAACAGAGCACCTGCCCTGGAGTCAGGAGGACCTGAGTTAAAATCCAATCTCAGACACTTAACACTAGCTGTGTGACCTTGAGAAAGTCATTTAACCCCAATTGCTCTGCCTTCTCCCACACAAAAAGCAAAAAAAAAGAAAAGAACAAAGGAAAATAAACATTCTAATACTGACACTTTACTAGCATGAAGTAGCCATTTCACAAATCTGATTCACCAATGTAGATGTGTAATTAAATGCCTAAATGTTAACTATCATTAATTACTAAATCATTCATAAATAGTGTTAATCTAAACAGAGGTTATTAACTTAGGGATCCAAGAATAGAATTCAAGAAGTCCACTAAGTTAATCAAAGAAAAAAAAAACAAATGTGTTTTTCCATGTAATTCATTTCCTTTATAATCTTATGTATTTTATTTCATATATTTTAAAACAATATGAAAGTTGTCCATACATTTCACCAGACTGCCAAAGTAGTCCACGACACACACAAAAAGTTAAGAACCCTTGATCTAAATGGAAGACAAATTTTTAAGAGAAGAAAAATCAGTCATAATATCAGTTGTGAATATTGAGAGATTCAAATTATACCAGAAGAGGTTCCCTCTTCTCTAAGGAAAAAAAATACTAACGCTCCCATATATTTTTATCTTTCTGGTAACTTTCAAGCCATAAAACTGTTGGAACAGTGGATAGAGCACTGAGCCTGCAATCAGAAAGCCCTGAATTTAAATGCATCTTCAGATACATACTAACTGTGTGATCCTGGGTAAGTCATTTGATCTCTGTTTGCCTCAATTTCCTCAAAGGTAAATTGGAGATAATAATAGTACCTTTCTCTCAGGGTTGTTGGATTAAATGAGGTGATATTACTAAAAGACATTTAGCACTGTGGCTAAAAGGTGCTATATAAATGCTTACTCCTTTCCCTTTCCCCATCCCCTTCCCTTGTACATTTAGCATCCTTCTCAGTCCATTTATTCTTGATTCTGACACTGAGAATCTGGGATGGGATAGCTTATCTCACCCAGAATCAAGTAAAAATAATGTCAAATGTATCTCTCCCTAACCCTAGCTCCTTTTATGTATTGTTCTCCAATCATAAGAATTTTTTTTTTTTTTTTTTTGCTTTTTGGAGAGCAATTGGGTTTAAGTAACTTGCCCAAGGTCACGTGGCTAGGTTTTTGTTTATGTGTGCTTTAAGTGTCTGAGGCTGGATCTGAACTCAAGTCCTTCTGACTCCAGGGCCGACGCTCTACTCACTGCGCCACCTAGCCGCCCCTAACCATAAGAATTTTAATGGTGATGAAAGACAATAACTTAAAACAAAAAGACTGAGAAAGACAAAGTGCTTCAGAGGTGGCCAAAGCAGTTGCTTTGCTTGACTATGATAATTTAATACATGGTTCTATTATTCTATTTCTTTTCTTTTCCTTCTTTCTTTCTTTCTTTCTTTCTTTCTTTCTTTCTTTCTTTCTTTCTTTCTTTCTTTCTTTCTTTCTTTCTTTCTTTTACCATTAGGTGGACTGACATAGGAGAAAAAAAAAGATTGATGATTAAAAAAAAAATTCATTAAAAAAATTAAATTCCCTAAGGACAAGTAGTAAGTTTCATCCTTGCATTTTATATCTCTAGTACTTAGTACAGTGATAATAATCACTTAGTAACTCCTCATTTATTCATTTGTTTATGCATTCTATCTTGCTTTTGAGCCCCTTAAAATTTATCTCTTGGCTTTGAAAGCTTATTATACATGATTCATCACCATAAACTCTATAATCCAGCCAAAATGAGCTATCTTTTCCTGAATAAGCATAGCATTTCATCTCCAACTTTCATGTTTTTTCATGAGATATTTCCCCATTTTAAATTATTCCTTTCTTACCTCGGTATTATAGTATCCCTCTTCATGAAGCTAATCCTAATTCTTCTAGTTGTCAACACTCACCCAACATAAATATACTTAGTATTTACTTTGTAAATGCTTTGTGCATACATGTACTAAATTCAAAGTGCAATTATAACTTATTGTGGGTGACTTAGTATCTCTGTAAAATTAGGGGCTTAGACTAGATGACCTGTAAACTCTTGTGTAGTTTTAAACCTAAAACCCTTCGTAATTGGTTTTGTTTGAAATTTTCCCACTTTGTGAAATAGAGTATGCCAATGGGATTGTTTATGACTTATTAACTTATTCACAGAGAAGCCAGAATCCAGATACTTAAAGCTCAGTGAAAACCTGAAACCAATTAGAAGATACCCAGGAATGGGAAAATAGCTAATGAAGTTCTGTATAATTGTGATAGTATGCTACTGTGCTATAAGAAATGATGAGCTCGATGATCTTAGAAAAACTTGCAAAGACTTTCATAAAATAAATGAAGAGCAAAATGAGCAGAAAAGGGTGAACATTGTATACTGGAACAGCAATATTTTTTTTTTAAGATTGGCTAGTCTCAGGGACTTTGGGGAGCCAAGATAGTGAAGTAAGTCATTCTCGCTCTCCCTTTCCAACCTTGAAAAATGCAGAAAATACTGCCCCATGAAAAATCTTGGAACAGGGAGCCAGCAGAATGATGGGATGCAGCAGTTTTTTTGGCTCTTGAGGCTAGGAAGATTAATAGGAATGGTCCCTTTTGATGTGACTGAAGGAACAAGTATAGGACAGAAGGTGTCTTAGTAAACCATCAGCAAGCTCGACCTCAGCAGACCACTGGGAGATACTGAGCCCCAGGTAGAGGAACAGGCAAGCACCAATACCAGTACCCAATATGTGCTTTTGGACAGCCAGGGAAATTGGCAGACATCAGTATGGAAGGCATCTACCAGTGGCTGAACCTACTCATGCTCTAGCACTACCCTTGGGGAAGAGGAGACCTCCAGCAGCCAGAGCAATACTCC
This sequence comes from Gymnobelideus leadbeateri, assembly GCA_011680675.1. Classification (NCBI taxonomy): domain Eukaryota; kingdom Metazoa; phylum Chordata; class Mammalia; order Diprotodontia; family Petauridae; genus Gymnobelideus; species Gymnobelideus leadbeateri. The sequence continues at coordinate 172,678 of WOXC01007631.1, read as the reverse complement.
CCTACACCTCACGCTGTCAGATTCGGTGTAACACAGGGTAAACACAGAAAGACCTAACCTGGCCTCAGCACACATCAAGCAGCTCTAGTTCAGCACCAGGTAAGTTACAGCTTTATATAGATTCCACATGCCAGAACCAGAGGCCCCAGCGCACAAAGTCAGTAACTAGCTTCCTAGACCCCAGCAGAAGAAGCATGGGATTCAGCCCCAAAACAGAGGTTCACTTTAAAAGTGAAGAAAAAGTAGGGGCAGAATCAAGATGGCAGAATAGAAACAAGACTTCTGCGAAGCTCCAGGTTTTACCTCCTCTGATTCATGTAAAATGTGAATCTGGAAAAAAAATAAACTTTTGAGCAAAAGAACCTAGAAAATGACACAGAGAAGCTAACCTATTTCTGAGGATAGCCTGGCAGGCCAGCAGGAAGTAGCCAGCACAGTGCTCTTGGACTGGAGCACAGCCCTGCTCAAGCCCCTACGGCTTGCCCCAGGGGAGAGAAGCAGCTGAGGTGAAGAGGCCTTGCACCCACAGGCACATGGCTGCTTCAGCTCCTGGCTTCAAATTGTAGGGAAAACAAACAACAAGTCTAAGGGGAAAACACTTTTGCTTTAACCTATTTGGATCTGGATTGCTGTCAAGGGTGGAGGTCCTAGGGTATGCAACCAGCTTGCCAGAGTGTGTGGAAGCTTCAGAGAGGGCCTCCAACCAATACTTTCAGGAGCTAAAAAAAACCCCAGTGATGTCTAGTAGCAGAATCCTACTGTGGCAAAAAGCCCAAAAGTCAAGTAATTGAGTGGCAACATGAGCAGGCAAAGAAAGCAAAGCAAGAAGAGCAATCCAAGTTTATACTCCTATTTTGTGGACAAAAAGGATCAAAGCATGGAAAAGGAATAAGACAATGCAGTCAGAACAACTTACAAAAAGCTTCCAATAAAAATATGAGCTGGTTAAAGGTCACAGAGGACCTTAAGAAGTGCTTTGAAAACCAAATAAGAGAAGTGGAGGAAAAATTGGGAAGAGAAATGAGAACAATGTAAGGAAACTATGAAATGGGAGTCAACAACTTGAATGAAGAAAAGAACACTTAAAAAATAGACTAACTCAAATGGCAAAAGAGGCTCAAACAGGCAATGAGGAGAAAAATACCTTAAAAAGCCTAATTTGCCAGATGTAAAAAAGAATCTCAAAAGCTCACTGAAGATAATCATTCCTTCAGAGATAGATTAGAGTAAATGGAAACTAGTGACTTTATGAGAAATCAAGACACTATTAAACAGATCCAAACAAATGGAAAAATAGAAGGCAACGTGAAATATCTCACTGAAAAACAATTGACCTGGAAAATACATGCAGGAGAGATGATTTAATAATTATTATCTACCTGAAAGTGATGATCAAAAAATTACCTAGGAATCATCCTTCAAGAAATTCTCAAGGAAAATAGCCCTGATGTTTTAGAACCAGAGGGTAAAATAGAGGTTGAGAGAATCTATCAATCGTATCCTGAAAAATATCATCAAAAGAAAACTCTAGGAATATTATAGCCAAGTTCCAGAATTCCCAGACCAAGGAGAAAATATTGTAAGCAGTCAGGAAGTAACAACTTGAATATTGTGGAAACACAATCAGGATAACAAAGGTTCTGGCAGCTTCTACATTGAGTAACTGAAGGTCTTAGAATATGATCAAAGGAGGTCAACTATTGGAATATAAGGTCAAAGGAGCTAGGATTAAAATCAAGAATCACCTACCCAGCAGAGCTGAGTATCATGTTTCAGGGGAAAATATGTTTGGTCAGTGGAATAGAGGACTTTCAAGCATTCTTGATGAATAAACCTGAGTCGAATAGAAAATTTGACATTCAGATAAAAGAAGCAAGAGAAGCATGAGTAGGTAAACAGAGAAAAGACATCATGAGGAACTATCAGATTTGAACTATTTACATCTCTACATGGAAAAATGATCATTGTAACTGATGAAACTTTTCTCAGTATGAGAATAGTTGAAGGGAATAGAAATGTGTATGTCTGTGCATGTGTATGTGTGTATGTATTGTAGGGTGACCAAACAATCAGTTTGAATGGTAATCAGCCTTGCTTTAACTTCCTTGGACCTGGATCAGTGTCTGGGGTAAAAGTCTGGGGTATGAGACCAGTGTGCCAGAGCTTGTGGCTGCTTCAGAGAGGGCACCCAACTAACAGCTCTGTCAAGATGAGAAAACCCCAGTGATTATGACAAAATTCGGTTTTCTGGTAGCAGAATTCTACTCTAGCAAAAAGCTCAAAATCATGGAATTGAGTGGCAACATGAGCAAGCAAAAGAAGCAAAGCAAGGAAGGAAATACAACTTTATACTCCTATTTTGGGGACAAAAAAGATCAAAGCATGGAACAGGAGGAAGAAAGTTAAGTCAGAACTCCTGTACCAAAATCTTCCAAGAAAAATATGAGCTGGTTATAGGCCATAAAGGGCCTTAAGAAGGATTTTGAAAACCAAATAAGAGAAGGGGAGGAAAATTGGGGAAGAGAAATGGGAATGACACAAGAAAATTATCAAATGGGAGTCAACAACCTGACTGAAAAAAAATAACACCTTAAACAAATAGACTAACTCAAATAGCAAAAGAACCTCAAAAGCAAATGATGAGAATACCTTAAAAAGACAAATTTGCCAGATGGAAAAAGAATCTCAAAAGTTCACTAAAGATAATCATTCCTTCAGAATTAGATTAGAGCAAATGGAAGCTAGTGACCTCATGAGAAATCAAGAGGAATATTATGAGAGGACATGGGAGAGACAGGGTGGGGTAAATCATCTAATATAGAAGAGGCAAGGGATAACTGTTACAATGGAGGGGAAGAGCAAGTAGGCAAAAAGGAATGAGTCAAACTTATTCTCATTGAATTTGTCTTAGTGAGGGAATGGCATGCACACTAAATAGGGATCTCACCTGACAGGATAGTAGGGAGGAAAGGGATGGGGGGGGGGTGTGATTGAATAGAGGGCAGGCTGAGAGGGGAGGGAAGTTGTAAGCACCCACATTTGAAAAGGGGCAGGATCAAAGTAGAGAATTGAACAAGTGGGAGGTGGGATAGGATGGAGGGAAATATAGTTGGACTTTTACAATATTTACAATATGAAAATGTTTTGCTTAAGTACACATGTAGAAATTATATTGAATTGCTTATATTCCCAGTAAGGGTGGGTGATAAGGAAGAAAGGGGAAGAATCTGGAATTCCAAATTTTAAAATCAAATGTTTAAAATATATTATTTTTTATTATTGTTATTATTATTATTATTATTTTACATGCAACTGGGAAAGAAGATATACAGGCACTGGGGCATAGAGACCTACCATGTCCTACGGGAAAGTTGGAGGGGTTATGGGAGAAGATGTGGGAGAGAGCAGATTGGGGGAGGGAGTATTCAGTGGGATCGTTATTTTGGGGAGGTAGGTAGAGAAAAAATGGGGAGAAAAATTTAACTCAAAATTTTGTGGAGAATGATGTAAACTATAATTAAACATAAAATTTAAATTAAAAAAGAGACAAATAGAGAAATTCCATTCAAAGTTACTCTTGACATTGAAAAATATTTGGGAGTCTCCCTGCAAAAACAAACACAGACAACATAATTACAACATATTTTTCATACAAATAAGATCAAATCTAAATAGTCTGAAAAATATCAGTTCTTCATGGTTAGGCTGAGTTAATTCAAAAAGAGATGACAATTTTACCAAGTTAATTTGCTCATGCAGTGCCTTACCAATCAAACTACCAAAAATATTTTAGAGCTAGAAAACATATTAAAAATAATTGGAAGAACAAAAGATCCAGGATTTCAATGGGATTAATGAACAGAAATGTTAGGTAAGGTGTCCTAGCCATATCAAATTTCAAAAATAAAGCAGAAATTAGCAAAACTACTTGGTACTAACTAAGGAATAGATGGGTAGATCAGTGGAATAGGTTAGGTACAACATCAGTAATCAATGATAATAGCAAACTACTGTTTGAGAAACCCCAATATCCCCATTTTCTGGGATAAGAACTCACTCTTTGACAGAAACTGTTAGGATAACTGGAAAATAGTATGGCAGAAACTGGACATAGACCAATGCCTGACTGACACTGTATACCAGAATAAACCCCAAATGGGTACACAATTTAAATATAAAGGCTGATACTAAAAACAAATTAGGGGAGCTAGGAATAGTTTAGCTATCAGATTTATGGATAATGGAGGGATTTATGACAAAACAAATGATAGAGAACCTTATGAAATACATATTAGATAATTTTTATTACATTAAATTGAAAGATTTGTGCACAAATGAAGCCAATACAATCAAGATTAGGAGGGAAGTAGAAAAATGGGAAAGAATTTTTACTAGTGTCTCTGATAAAGGCCTCACTTTAAAAATAGGGCACAGAGTCAAATTTGCAAGAATACAAGTCATTTCCCAACTAATAAGTGGTCAAAGATTATGAACAGGCAGTTTTAGAGGAAGCAATTAAAACTGTCCATAGTCATATGGAACAATGATCTACAACACTATTGGTTAGAGAAATGCAAATCAAAACAACCCTGAGGTACATTGTACACATGTCTAACATGACAAAACAGGAAAATGATAAATTTTGGAGAAGATGTGGGAGAATTGGTTTGCTATCTCATTGTTGGTAGAGTTGTGAACTGATCGAACCATTCTGAAGAGCAATTTGGAGCTGTGTCCAAATGGTCATAAAAATGTGCATTTCCTTTCACCCAGAGATTCCAATTCTAGGGCTGTATCCCAAAGAGATCATACAAATGGGAAAAGGCCCCACATGTACAAAAATATAGCAGCTTTTTTGTGGTGGCCAAGAACTAGAAATTGAGGGGATGTCTATGAGTTGGGGTATAGCTGAACAAGTCGTATCAAATTGTTGTAATGTAATACTGTTGTGCTCTAAGAAATTATGAATAGAAAGGCTTCAGAGAAACTGGGAAAGACTTATATGAAATGCTGCTGAGAGAAGTGAGCCGAACCAGGAGAACATTGTACACAGTAACAGTCACAGTGTGCAATGACTGATTTTGATAGACTTAGCTCTTCTCAGCAATGCAAGATCCTAAAACAGTTCCAAAAGACTCATGATGTGTAGTGCCATCCAAATCCAGAAAAAGAAATATGTAGTCTGTATGTAGATCAAAACAGACTATTTTTGTTTTTTGTTCTGTTTTGCTTTGTGCGTTTCTCTTTCATGGTTAGTCTCATTCAAATTCTTCTATACAACATGACTAATGTGAAAATATGTTTAATAGAAATGTAATCGTAAAACCAACACAGGATTATATGCCATCTTAAGGAGGAAGATGGGACAAAGGGGTAAACATTTAAAACTTATGGACGTGAATGTTGAAAACTAAAGAAATAAATTAACTTTAAAAATATCGACTTTGACTAAATACATCATTTTCACTATTATAAATACCCAAATTAACTATAAAAGACATATGAAAAAAGATACTATCTGCACTAAGAGAAAGAACTGACAAAGAAAAGTTTATGTATAGAATAACATTACCAAGTTGTGTCTAATTTTAGCTGCCACTAGGATGGGGGGAGGGAGAAAAAAGAAATTTACATGATAACATTATTATATACTTGAAATAATATCAAGTTGTGTATAAAGGATTTTTGATTTCATATGCATTCATCTTTTATAATTATACTATGTTCTAGAAATATTTATTTTATTTCATAAATTAAAAAATATCAAATTAAAATTAAAAAAAAGAAAATGAAAAGCACAATATCTTTTTTATCTTCTCACCTTCCTCCTTACCACCATCGGGAATTAATGTAATTCAAAGAGGAAACTGTTTTATTTACCTGAGTTTTTTTACTTCCTTTGACCAAAAGCAAGCCACTTTCCAACAATGCCATGTGTTATTCCTACAATCTCTCCAGGAGGTATGGGGTCAGATTTCTAATGACCCCCATGTATTGCTTTATCAAGAGCAAATGGAAGAGTATATTTATATTTAACTAAAAACACTATTCCTTATTGTTCTCTCTGCCTCTCCCTTTTCCTTTTTTCCTGTTCCCTCCCTTTTTTTCTTTTCTCTTTCTTTCCTCCAATCTCTTCTCTTTTCTCTTCCCACTCCTCTTTTCATCTCCCTTTTTTTCTCTTTCAATCCTTCCTTTTCACACTTCTTTCCTCCCATCTCTCTTCCTTCTCCTTTTTCCTCTATCTTCTCCTTTCTTCTCTCTTTTCTTCTTTCCTCCTTTCTCCTGATTTCTTCCCTCCCTTCCATTCTTTTTCTCTCTTTTCTGCCCTTGATGTGAATCCTGGTTAGGTATGCTGGAAGAAGGGAAAGGAGCAAGACTTAGATTTTCCCAGGAATACTTACACAGCTGCTGGTGTGGGTACTCATGTGTTCACAAGGTTATAATTGCCATAAAGGAATATTATGGGAGCAAATTCCTAACACTTTACCCATGAAAATTAGGATAGTATGTTTTGTTTTTTAAAACATATTGAAACTGTCTTTGAGATCTGATTGGTACAGGCAACTAAAGGTTTTAGCTATTGACAACACTTCCTTCTTGCCAAGGTGCCAAAAGGGAAAAAAAAGCAAGGTTGGCTTCCAGACTCTCTCACCCTCTTCTGTTGCGCTAATTGTAATGAGCAACTTTGTGTGAAAAGAACATCACTCAGGTAAAGCAGCCTGTGGTGTCCTAGATACATATACTTTTTAAAATATCTTTCCATTGCTATGGCTAAGTCATTATCCTTTTATTAACTCAAGAATGAGTTAATAATTCATAATTTAATTCATCCCTTATCAAACCTGAAATATCAGAGTACTTTCCTGAATCATTATAGGTAAACTGGCTTAACCGGGCAGCATTGGAACACAATTATCTCATTTTGAAGTAGGGCTGCTGACAGTTTAAAAGATATTTCCAAAAGAATAAAAGTTTGCTTGTCCTCCAGAAACTCTCATTCTAATAGAACACATACTGAAAATTTCCTCTTCAAGTTAAATGGAAATGCTGGTGGTTCATGGTATGCAGTGGCAAAACAGATATTAATGTCTCTTTAATGTCTTTCCCACTGATAAAATCACATTGTTTTCTAATGTTGAACCATTTGACAGTGTTAAGGACTTTAGTGCTAAGAAAATTATCTTCCGCCTCTTCAGTAGTTGTGACTGTAACTCCATTTGGGAGAAGTGAGTCTATATTTCCCCTGACATTGCTCCTAAAGGTAAGGACTATGTGCTAGAAGCATTGCTATCAGACTCTTGGGTTCAGGGTCCATTGGGCTCTGAGATTAGGTGGTATTCAAAGTTCTTATCATGGTTAGACTTGCGTAGCCCATGTTACCTACTGTCTCTCCCTCTGGGTAGATGTCTACCTCCTTCAGGCTATTCTTCCTGCCCTGTAAATGGCAGTTGCTGGGCAGTTGATGGGGGTAACTGGACCCTTCCTAGGAGCTACACATAATAACTGTAACAGTGATGCTAGCAGAACAACCAATGCTCAAGGGGGTGCTGCCACCCCCAGGGCTCTGGTGACAAACGTCCTGTTAGTAGCAATTGGTCAGCAGTAGTTATTAGTTGTATTGAGAGGAGTGGGCCTGTTTGGGGGGTGGGTAGGGATGGAGTTCAAATTTCTGTTTCCAACATAATTGAATTCAGTGTCCTGGGCTCTCTTTATAGTGGACTGGAGAGGAAAATGGCTCTGGTTTAACTTGCGCTGGAGCAAGTTGGCTCCTTTTTATTATTCAAATGTGCCTTACATCTCCATTGAGGGATTGTAATGCTCATTATGCATCTCATTATTATATATGTTCTTAACTTTTTTGTTTTTTAGTCTTTTGCAAGCTGGTGATGCTATGTATCCCTTCTCAAAATTTAATTTTCAAATGTACAAAATATAACATGTAGTTCAAAGGAAACAATTTTAAAAAATAATATAATGATCAAAATATTTTTCTACAAAAGTTCATAAACTCCAAGTTAAGAAATAGCCATGCCTTACACCATTTTACCCCAAACTTGCCCTGTTCCAAACTTGACTATTACTGTAGGGCACAGCACTACTCTTCTGATAACCCAGGTTCACAAATTGGCATTACTTTTTACATTTCCTTTTCCATCACCCCACATATCAGAACCATTGTCAAATTTTATCTTCATTCCTCTAAAATATCTCCACCTCTTTACTTACAGAGTCACTAACCTAGTTTGATCACTTATCACAGCTCACTTGATATAACCTACAAAATCTCCCTGCCTCAAATCTCTTCCTTCTCCAATCAATCATTAATAGTTACCAAAATGATGTTACTAAAGCACAAGTCTGACCATATCATCCCTCTCTCCCCTCAGTGGTTCTCTGTTACTTTAGGATCAACTATTTTTTCCTCTTAATTTAATCCTTTTAAAATTACTATTGTTTTTTAAAGTTACATACTTTATGCAATTATATGGTAGAATATAGAAATAATTTCTAAATGAATAAATGCTAGTATGTTAAAGGGATACGAACCTTTTTTTTCCATTTTTAATATGTGGGAGAAACTTGCTCACTCTGAAAAGAGCACCATCCACTGATGACATCAGGAAAGCTTTAATACAAGCTTGCAAATCCAGTGTCCTATGCATAGGCACACTCTGAGCTGAGTTTAACAGTCAATTTTAGACAATTTTTATCAAACCATTTCCCCTCCCTTTATTCTCATTTATCATAATATTGTGGTTTAACCACAAGACCAGTTTCAACTTGTCTAGTTCCTGACCTGTTACTGCTTCATCTTATCAGTTTGACTATGACTATCTTTGTGGTTTACAGTTCATTCCTTGTTCTATTCCAATAACCTTGCTGATATATCTTTTTGTGGAAACAGAACTCTGTGTGCTGTTTCTCATATATGGAAAAGTGATTATCAACAAATTTTGGAGACAACTGATAGCATGGGTAGAGAGCTGCCCTCTAAGTAAGGACCACCTGGGTTTGAATCCCACCTCCAATAAATATTGGCTGTGTAATTTTAGTCAAATAATTTAACCTTCTAGTGACCTAGGAAAGAAAACTAATTATGGAACAGTTACAGATCTGCACTAGAAGATGAAGTTCTATATACCATACAACACCAAGTAAGAACTTTAAAAAGTCTACTGAGTAGTTGCTCTAAGCAGAAAACTTACAACATTTTTATGAGTAGCTTTTAAAAAATCTACCTATCAGAATCTACCCTTACCAAAAGGTTAGATATTGATTTTCTATGCTGTTTGATAGGAGTCTAGTCCTCATGTGCACTAAGGACCTGGTGAAGTTGATGAATTGAAACCTTGATTAATGTGAACAGTGCTGAACTGTTTTATTAGTCTTTCTTCCTTAGCATCTGTACTGTATTACCAAGACTATTGGTGATAGCATATCAATCACTTTTCTTGGGTATACATAAACAAGACTTGAATAGATTTGTTTATGAATGAGTTGATATTTTCAGAAACTGTTGTATGTAATATTAATTACTGTCAGAAATCAAATCCTTTTCACTCAACTACTTTATAACCATCTATTTATCAGAAAATAAATTTGAATTTATGTTCATCACTAAATAGGTAAAAGAGTATAGAATACATACTTTGGAAAAATGTGATTTCTAGGCAATTTAGTCCTTTTTTTTTCTTTAGAACCCAATACTGAGCTAAAACAAGTGGAATTACTAAGAATTTAGACCAAAACTATCAAATGATAAGGACATTTAATTGAGGAAACAAATTAATCAGCGAAAGTGGAACATCTGGTCACCTTTGCCCGGATTTACATATTCGGGATTAATGCTATCCCAAGTCTAATGCATATATTTAAACTGCCTCTAGATTTAATCCAAACTATTTTTAAAAGACTTCAACTTTCATTAGCTGTGGTGCCAGATAAGTGCTCTATATTCTTTCTGAAGCTGCTGTTTTTAGTGATAGTGTGTTTACTACTCACCAGGTTTGATTCACCAAAGTCCTATCCTCTTAGAGCAGAAAACAACAGTAATCTTCATTTCTAGCACTTCACTTTCCTCATTACAAAATTTGGCTTCCTCCTCCTGGCTTGGGATAGCCCTGATCACTGTCACTAAGCCCTAGAGGGCCACTGAAGAGGAGTAACAGCAGGAGTAGTGGTGCCAAAGCAACAGCAGATATGCAAGCAACAGCTGCCTGGCTATGCATCCTCCTCCTGGACATTCATTTTAATGTAGCAGTTACACCAGCTTGTGTGATCCATACACATACTGGATCAGGAAGCCAAAAAAGTCTAAGGTGTAAGTTAGATATGAAGCAACAAGATTGTTAACACCTTTCTGTGGTCTAAGCAACAGTTACAGTGTGGTTTAAGTCAGAGAAGCATTAGTAGGCTCAGTACTGACTATAAAACCAAAACAAAGTGGAAGGGTTTTTTATTTTGTTTTGTTTTGTTTTTGTGTTTATTCTTTAACAACATCTAATAAACATTTTGGCAGTCTTGATTCTTGAATTCTAGGTTAGGTTCTGACTATATGACCTTTGCAAGTTACTTAACTTCTCTCATCCTCATTTCCTTAATGTGAAGAATAAACGAGTTTAAATAGATCAGTTATCTGTGAAACACTGCAGATTTCAAAATGCTCTTGAAGTCATTACTCTAAGGTTTTAAGACATCTGGTGTGAAATTAAAAAACACCAACCTGCAGATATTTTTTCCAGTGTCATATCATTGCTTTATGAGAACAGATTCAGTTTCCTTAAGTTCTGAATAAGTTATCTAGATTTATGCACCCCTGTGATCTTTCTCATTCTTTCAGTTATTCAAATGTTTCTTTCCCTAGAACAGGGCTGTTGTATACAGCCCCAGATCTTCAGCATGGAAAGCAGAAAACTGAGATTCATCTTTAGTCCCTGAAACTCATATCCTAACAGGGTTCAGTTATACTTACCTGAAATGCATGCAAAGCAATGTAATCTGCAATCTATCCACATAAATCAAGGCTCAAATTCTATGTGATTTACTTGAAAAGATAGACATACATTCTATTTCAGGACTTGCAGTTTCATGGAGACTGTAGATGCAGCATTGTTTCCCTTCATATCAGTGTTCTTGGAAATATATTTATAATGTGAATATTAAAGGCTACTTGTCTTTCACACCCTGAAACTGTTTCAAGATAAAAGGTTTTTTCCAAAATATCAAAGAGTTTCTTCAAACCCAAGACTTGGTTCAAAAGAAAAACTTTAAAAATTCTTTCATAACCAAATTTATTCTGCCCTCAAGCATAATCCTTCCTGTTTTATTCTGTCTCTAAGCAAACTACTTATTGTAGAATTGAGTATGTCTTTAAAAGCTTTACTCATCTGTTTTTTTACATATGCTGTGGGAAAAGCACTGAACTGAGAATCCTGACTTCATAAATAATGTACCACATGACTTTGGATGAATCACTTAATCTATCTGAGTCTGTCTTCACATTTCTAATATAGGAGTAATTCCCACCCCATCTACTTCATGAGTTTCTAGTCATCTGTAAAGACAACAAACAAAAGTCCTGCTTCTATGTCAGTTACATTTGCTAGTTTTACAGATGACATATAATCATAGCCCATGTAGAAGTGAACTATGCTAGGAACACCTGAATTCAAAATTTAACACCACTCCTTTCCCAATATGGTCTTTGTCCAGTAAACTAGGGTGTGTGCCTGTGTGTGTGTCTGTGTGTGTGTACTTACTTGTGTGTAGTAAAAGTAAAACGTAAAGGGAGGCAGATTATAGCTCACAGTATTGAAAAGATTATTAACTATTAGAATGATTAATATGATAAGTACCTATGTGCCAAATATTTTGCTAAGTACTGGACAAATAATTCCAAAAGTAAGAGAGTCATATAGAAACTTACTTGCTAGAGTGGGAACACACTGTTTTCTTTATTGATAAATACATGCAATACTATCTTAAGTACATTTAAAATTATAGAGTGCACTTATAATAACAACAACAATAATAATAGCAACATGAGTAATGATTAATGATAATGATAATAAAAACAGTAGCTGGTAGTTTGTATACATATTACTTGAAGGTTTGCAAAACTCTGTAAGAACATAATCCCATTAGAAAATCATAGCAACCCTGATATAGGCAATGCTATTTAGCCAAATTTTACAAATGGGAAAACTGAAGTGCAAAGTGTTTAAGTTCAGGTAGAGGTTAAATGACTAACTCAGGGTCACACAACTGGTTCACGAATCATAAGACTACCTGATAATGGAATTCTTATGTGCACGTCATATCTGGATTTCAGCAAAACAGTTGACAATTTTTTCTCAATGTATTTGTGTACCTGATTGCTATGGTCTAAATGATAATATAGTTTGATGGATTAAAAATGGGTTGAATGACTAGAGCCAAATTCTGTTGACTAATGGAATCATATATTTAGTTTCCTGTGATCTAGGCTTTTAAACATGTTTTATCAATGGAGGAATGCAAAGATGGAAGACCACATTAATATGATTAAAATATAAAGAAAATATTTTGGATGGTAAGATAAAAAAAATTAAATGATCTTAAAAGGGGAGAACTTGTAAAATTTAAATTGTTAAAATTAAGCGTTACTGTTAGAAAAATGTTTGGCGCATAGTGGGTACTCAATAGAAAACTTATTTTCAATCGATTAATGGTTTTATGAAAAAGAAACCATTAATATCACATGAGCTACAAGATTTGCCAATATAACTGCCTTGAGAAGGCCCACCAATAGGGTTTCAACACAGAGAAACAACTTGAAAACAATCCTTTAGGAGAAATCAGGTGACACATTCACTTGCATCCTTATTCAGTCATATCATCTTAGACTTTGTAGAAACACTGTAAGTTAGTTGACTCAGTTAAATATGTACTAAATCCCTATTATATCTAAACATCTCTATGCTGGGAATGCAAAAAGGAATGTAATATCATCCCTAAATTCAGGCAAATTTATAATTTAGTAAAGGAAGTCTTGTTGAATCTCTAACCAACACATAAAATAAAACTTCACTTGATATCACAATGGAGTAATTATACCTACACCCTACTTCATTAGGAAAAAAAAATAAAACAACACTTAACTTTGCATGAATAGCAATATCAATGGGATTCAAGCATGCAATACTACAATAGAAAAAAAACATGAATATAATTTTGGTCTATATATTTATTGTGCTACAATCCACAATCTTGGTCAGACTATATCTCAAACATTGAGTTCAGTTCTCAAGGTCAAATTTTAGAAAGAAGATTGAGAGGATGAAGAAAGTCCAGAAGAGAATGATCATAATGATAAAAGGAATAAGAACCATAGAACATGAAAACTGTTTGAAGGAAGTAGAAATATTTAGTTTAAAGAAGGGAAAACCTAGATGGAGCATTGTATCTGTCTTCAAATAGTTTAAGAAGAATCATGAAGGAAAAAAAAAAGATTAGCCTTACTTTTCTTTGTTAATGGAATCAAGCTACAGGCTTCCAAAAGACTTTGACAAAATTTTTCTCAACATTACTGGTAGACCAAATAGAGAATTGTGAATGAAATGATAGTTCAATGGATTCACTTGGTTAAAATAAGGAAATCCTTCTTGACCATTAAAGGTAGCCAAAAATGGAATGGTTATCACTGCAGGTAAAGTCTCAGTCAGTCAAGGTCATCATGTGAAGTCTGCATGATCAATTGTTTGAAATGGTGGAGAGAACATATGTGTGTCAAATAATGAGTTAGACTGGGAGACTTCTGAGTTCCCTTCTTGATTTGGAAAAGTTTATATTCAATTCACTTTACTTAAGAAAAAAATGAACATTTAGGGGCATGTGGAAAATACTTTTCAATTAAATGAATGCATCCATACAAACATACATGAATGCATGCATAACACATAGACAATGAGTAAATAAGCAATTTAATTAGTGAACCATAATAAAATTCTGATATTCATGTTTAACTCCAATATCTTTCTCTCTCTCTTGTTTTATAACATCTTAAAAATTGTTTTTTTGGTTATAGCAAAATTTTTGTTTCCCCAAATATTTTGTGAGTTCAACAAGTGTTCAGTCCATGTTCTCTACAATTGTGTTATTCAAAGAGTCTGCCTCAACCCTAAGCATACATTGCATGTATTTAAGAAATTATAAGGAAAATCTTTAAGAGGGATGATTGAGACAATGCCTTAAAAATTTCAGGGCTATATTATTCCCTTAACAAATATTAAGCTTTGTAACTAGGCAAAGTGATTTAAAGTTAATGGGGTTGAAAATGGGCAGAATGGGGCGGGTAGGTGGCACAGTGAGTAGAGCATCGGCCCTGGAGTCAGAAGGACCTGAGTTTGGTTCTGGCCTCAGACACTTAACACACACACAAACAAAAACCTAGTCGTGTGAAATTGTACAAGCTACTTAACCCCAAATGCCCGCTGAAAATAAAAAAAGAAAGAAAGAAAATCAGCAGAACTAAATAACAAAATACCAGATTGTTTCTGCTGATTACCATTTGAGCAGGAATCTTCTCTATATTACCATGTACAATGTCTTGAATATCAGCATAAATCTCACACATACTACTTTTGCAATAGTTGATGTTTTGATAGATTAATTCTGAATATCACCATACTATCATGAATCACAGATCTATATTTTCTTTCCATTTATTTCTTCACTCAGTTTGTCAAACATTTCTGTTCCAGTGAATTCTCAGTTTAATTCAAGGACGTTGAGCTAGAGAACACTAAGTCCAAAGAGTCAGAAGGTATCAAGTTCACTTATAGCTTTAGAGGAAAGTGTAAGAGTTTCAGTTTTGATTGATGGAAAATGGAGAAAGAAAAAATTAAAAAAACAAAAAAGATTTCCTAGGATAATAGATTCAAAGTTTATGGTTCAGAAGAGGGCAATTATTTCCAGTCCCCCAAAGGTGATTTTTAGCCTTCCCCCATTACCCTCATTCTTCCATGAATGAAATGTTGGTCTAATAAATCTGAATAGATCTTCTAGATAAACATATTTGTGTACTTGCTAGCTATTTGAATCTGAGGAAGTCACTTTATAGGTTGTCTCACCCTTTAAAAAGGGGGTAATAATGCTTCCACTGTCTACCATAGAGCATTGTAAAATGTGAAGCATTTTACAAATTAGAATTTTTAATATAAATGTTGAATTTTATTATTAAAACACATCAGAGTCAAAAATAGACTTCAAAGACTATCTAGTATTACCTATACCTGAAGACAAATTTCTTCTAAAGCATAGAAACAAAGTAGTCATCTCACTTTTGAATGAAAATTTCCAATGGAGAAAAGGTGTCAGGAAAGGAAAGATGAAACTCTTGAAATAGTCCATATGTTAATTATGCACACACACACACTTTTGTATATATGTATCTATATGTTTGTAAATATACATATATATATTATAGATACACACACATACATATTTATTTCTGCAACTTAGCAACTTTTGCCCATTGCTCCCAATACTATTCTATGAAAAGTCTAATACCTCTTTCATATTCCAATTCTCCTAATATAAGAAATCATCCAATATGATTTTCCTAAGTCTTCTCTTCTACATGCTTAAATCCCCAGTTAAATATATGAACGTTACATGACACAATTTCAAGATCATTTAGTAGCTTAGTAGCTACATTCTGTGTAGTCTTGAGATTTTCAATATCCTTCCTAAAAAGAGACACTGAGAACTGATTGAATTATTCTAAAAATTGTCTAACCTGGTTCCCTAGTCTTTTATGGCTATCCCTTTGACCTCAGAAACTTCCACAGAATATATATTTTTAAATAAACAATGTAATTATCTAACTTTTTTTTTTTTTTGCTTTTTGGAGGGCAATTGGGGTTAAATAACTTGCCCAAGGTCACACGGCTAGGTTTTTTTCTTTTTTTTTTTTTTTTTTTTTTTTGTGTGTGTGCGTTAAGTGTCTGAGGCCGGATCCGAATTCAGATCCTTCTGACTCCAGGGTCAACGCTCTTCTCACTGTGCCACCTAGCCGCCCACAATTATCTAACTTTTAATGAATTCATTCATAAATGCAGTATAACCCCTTACTTCAGATAACACTTTCATTCTAAGTTTTGTTATACTCAGTTTGATTAAGAAGATTGGACCTATAGGTTATTTGCAAGCCACAATTATGTTGACCAAAATGTGATTTGGAATTGTTAAAAGTTAATAATTTATGTTAAAATGTTTTTTTTTTTTTGTTGATGACCTAATTCCTCAATTAAAAAATATTAGTGAATAGATTCATAAATAGGGCATATGTGAGTTATAGATTATGTCTTACTACTCTTTGTTTTTTTCTTAAGTAATCATTGGTTTTTATTCACTTTGAACTTAAAATATATTATTTTTTTAAATTAATTTATTAGTTTAGTTTCAGTTAACAAGATTCAATTCCATAGTTCCTTGATTTTCAAATTTCCTTTACTTCCCTCCCCTGCCAACTACAGCATATAGTCCAGTATAGGATCTGCAAATGCATTCATATTAGACATTATTCCAATTACAAAGGCTTATTGTACTAGGTGGGATGAAAGGTGGTAAGGAAGAAATAAAACCAAACAATTAAAAGGAAAAGATCATTTAGTTTGCTTGCATCAGGATTGAGGCTCAGTTCTTTCTAGTTATATCTCTGGATGGCACATTTAACTCTTTCTTGAGTCTTTCAGGATTGACTTATATCACTGATTTGCTCAAAAGAGTCCAGTCTGCAATAGATGGTCATCACAGATATGGTATGTCTGTTACTGTATACAAATTTCTTCTGATTCTACTCTTCTCTCTCAGCATCATTTTGTATAAGTCTCTTCAGGTAATTATGAAATCCATCACCTCCTCATTTCTTATAGCACAAAAATATTCCATTACATTCATATACCACAACTTGTTTAGCCATTCCCCGATAGATGGGCACCCCTTTAGTTTCCAATTCTTTGCAACCACAAAAAGGGTTTCTAAAATATTTTTGTACTTATGGGTCTTCCTCCCACTTCTATGATCTCTTTGGGATATAATCCTAAAAGTGGTATTGTTCGGTCAAAGGATATGAAATTATATATAATCCTTTGGGCATAATTCCAGATTTCTCTCCAGAATGGTTGGATAAGTTCAGAAATCCACGAGCAATGTATTAGTGTTCCAATTTGTCCATATCCTCTCCAGCATTTGTCACTTTCTTGTTTTGTCATCTTAGCCAATCTGACTGGAGAGATGTGGTATCTCAGAGTTGTTTTGATTTGCATTTCTCTAATTAATAGTGATTAAGAGCATTTCTTCATATGCTTATAGATATCTTTAATTTCTTTCTCTGAAAACTGCCTGTTCTTACACTTTGACCATTTGTCGATTGGGGAATGACTTGTATTCATATAGATTTGTCTCAATTCTCTATAAATTTTAGAAATGAGTCCTTTATCAGAGACACAAGTTGTAAAAATTCTTTCCCAATTTCCCACTTCCCTCTTGATCTTGGTTACATTGGCTTTGTTTATACAGAAGCTTTTCAATTCAATGTAATCAAAATCATCCATTTTGCATTTTATCATGCTCTCTAATTCTTGTTTGGTCCTAAAATCTTCCGCTCTCCATAAATCTGTCAGGAAAACTATTCCTTGCTTTCCCAAACTGCTTAAAGTATCATCCTTTACACCTAGATCATGCACCCATTTAGATTTGATTTTGGTATATGGCGTTAGATAGTGATCTATGCCCACTTTCTGCCATACAGTATTCCAGTTTTCCCAGCAGTTTTTGTCAAATACTGCATTCTTATCCCCAAAACTGGGGTCTTTGTGTTTATCGAACAAATAATTACTATATTCATTAACTGCTGAGTCTCCTGTGCCTAATCTATTCCATTGATCCACTAGCCTACACCTCTGCCAGTACCAAGCCGTTTTGATGACTGCTGCTGTATAATACAGATTAAGATCTGGCATAGCTAGTCCACCTTCCCTAGCATTTATTTTCATTAATTCCCTTGATATTCTAGACCGTTTGTTTTTCCAAATAAATTTTGTTATTATTTTGTCTAACTCTACTAAGTATTTTTTGGTAAATTGATTGGTATGGCACTAAATATATAGTTTAGTTTGGGTAAGATTGTCATTTTTATTATATTAGCTCGACCGCGCCATGAGCCATTGATATTTTTCCAACTATTTAGATCTGATTTTATTTGTGTGAGAAGTGTTTTGTAGTTGTGATCATATAGATTCTGGGTTTGTTTTTGCAAGTAAATTGCCAAATATTTTATAATGTCTACAGTCACTTTAAATGGGATTTCTCTTTCTATCTCTTGCTGTTGAGTTTCATTAGAGATGTACAGGAATGCTGAGGATTTATGTGGGTTTATTTTATATCCTGCAACTTTGCCAAATTTAATTTTTGTCTCAAGTAGGTTTTTACTTGATTCTCTAGGATTCTCTGAGTATATCATCATATCATCTGCGAAGAGTGATAGCTTGGTCACTTCTTTGCCTAATTTGATTACTTTCATTTCTTTTTCTTCTCTAATTGCTACTGCTAGTGTTTTTAGTACCAGACTGAATAAGAGGGGTGATAGTGGTCACCCTTGTTTTACTTCTGATCTTATTGGAAAGGCTTCTAGTTTATCCCCATTGCATATAATACATGCTGACTGTTTTAAATAGATGCTATCAACTATTTTAAGGAAGGCTCCATTTATTCCTATACTTTCTAGTGTTTTTAATAGGAATGGGTGTTGTACTCTGTCAAAGCCTTTTCTGCATCTATTGAGATGATCATGTGGTTTCTGCTAGTTTTATTGTTGATATGCTCAATTATACTGATGGTTTTCCTAATATTAAGCCATCCTTGCATTCCTGGAATGGATCGTACTTGATCAGAGTGTATTATTTTTGTGATAAGTTGTTGGAGCCTTTGGCTAATATTTTATTTAGAATTTTTGTGTCTAAATTCATGAGGGAAATTGGTCTATAATTTTCCTTCTCTATTTTATCTCTTCCTGATTTAGGAATCAGTACCATATTTGTGTCATAGAAAGAGTTTGGTAGGACTCCTTCTTCACTAATTTTCCCAAATAGTTTGTAGAGTATTGGAATCAATTGTTCTTTAAATGTTTGATAGAATTCACTAGGAAACCCATCTGGCCCTGGAGACTTTTTCCTAGGGAGTTCATTGATGGCTTCTTTGATTTCTTTTTCTGAGATGGGGTTATTTAGGTAATTCACTTCCTCTTCAGTTAATCTGGGCAACTTGTGATTTTGTAAAAATTTATCCACTTCATTAAGATTGTCATATTTATGTGCATACAATTGGGAAAATAATTCCTCATTATTTTTTTTATTTCCTCTTCATTAGAGGTAGATTCACCCTTTTTATTTTTGATACTCAAAATTTGGTTTTCTTCTTTCTTTTTGTTTATCATATTGACTAAGGGAATCTCAATTTTGTTGATTTTTTCATAAAACCAACTCAGTTTTATTTATTAATTCAATAGTTTTCTTAATTTCAATTTTTTTTAATATCTCCTTTGGTTTTCAATATTTCTAATTTAGTACTAAACTGGGGATTTTCAATTTGTTCTTTTTCTAGCTTTTTCAATTGCATGTCCAATTCATTGACCCCCCTTGTCTCTAAATTATTCATGTATGCACTCAGGGATATAAAACTTCCCCTGAGAACTGCCTTTATTGCATCCCACAAATTTTAGTATGTTGTCTCATTATTATCATTCTCTTGAATGAAATTATTGAGTGTTTCTATAATTTCTTCTTTGACCCATCCATTTTTTAGGATTAAATTGTTTAATTTCCAATTAGTTTTTAGTCTATCTTTCCCTGGCCTTTTTTGCATATAATTTTTATTGCATCATGATCTGAGAATGATGCATTTAATATTTCTGCCTTTTTGCACTGGATTGTGAGGTTTTTATGCCCTCGTATATGGTCCATTTTTGAGTATGTACTATGCACTGCTGAGAAGAAAGTAATTCTTTTTTATCCCCATTCAGTTTTCTACAGAGATCCATCATATCTAGTATCTCTAAGATTCTATTCACCTCCTTAACTTCTTTCTTGTTTATTCTGAGGTTAGATTTATCGAGTTCAGAGAAGGGGAGATTAAGGTATTTCTTCCTCTAATTCCTTTAACTTCTCCTCTAGGAATTTGGATGCCATACCACTTGGTGCATATATATTCATTCTCGATGGTGCCTTTTAGTAGGATATAGTTTCCTTCCTCATCTCTTTTAATTAGATCTATTTTGCTTTTGCTTTACCTGAGATAAGTATTGCTACCCCTGTGGGTCTCCCTGTGTTTCAAATATGTTTCTTGTAGACAGCATATTGTAGGATTATGGTTTTTAATCCATTCTGCTATCTGCCTCTGTTTTATGGGAGAGTTCATCCCATTCACATTCACAGTAATGATGACTATCTGTCTCTTTCCCTCCATCCTATTCCCTCACCTGTTTATGTTTTTGTTTCTTCCTTCTCCCTCCCCCTCCTTGAAGTTTTCCCTTTTGACTGCCCCCTCCCTCAGTGTCCCCAACCAGTGACCCCCCTTCTTGACCTACCCTCTCCCCTTACTACTATTTCCCTCCCTTCTAATCCCCCCTTTAGTCTACTCCTTTTCACTTCTCCCTTACCCTTCCACTATCTATAGGACACAATAAATTTTTATACTTATCAGAGTAAATTACTCCCTGTTTGATTCTAAACCACTGAGAGTAAATTTCAAACACTGCTTCTCTCCCTCCCTCCTTTATCTCTATTTAATGAATTTATGTGTCTATACACATTAGAATCTTAAACTTCACTGATTAATTTTATCCCTCTTTGAACCAGAACCAGTGAGAATAGTGTTTAAATGATGTTCTTCTCCCTCTTTCCTTCCCCTCTTCTATAGTGTGTCGTGATGCCTCTTCATATGGCATATTTTACCTTTTTACCTTTTCCTAGCTCATCCTTTCCTTTCTCCCATTACAATACCTTTGATCCCCTTAATAGTGTTTTTTTTAGACTTCATGTTAGTGCATTCATGCCCACACCCTCTATCTAAGTATAACCCTTTTGAAGGTCATGATAATGATAAAGATTTCTAATATTGACAGTTATTAGCTCCACATATAGGGATGTGAACATTTTGCTTTTGCTGCATCCCAAGTAATGAGCATGTGTTTTTGGGTGTCGGTGTGTGCACTTATGCATGTGTGAGTCTGTGTTTCTGGTGTTTAACTTTTTATGTCCTTCTGGAGTGTTGTAATTGGAGATCAAATTTTCCATTGAGCTCTGGCATTTTCATCAGGAAAATCTGGAAGTCCCTTATTTCATTAAACGTCCATCTTGCAGCCTGAGAAGCCACTCTCTCCACTGTAGGCCTGACACTTCTACCTGGCTCCAATGATCCTTCCCCTCTGTGAGATGACTGTGATTGATTGCAATTCATCCTTGGTAAGTCTGCGGGCTGGGGCTTTTTCTCGCTCTGGTGTAGTCTGCTTGTCTGCTCTTAGGTCTGAGCTCTGCAGACCCCACACACTCTGCGCTCAACCTGTCCAGACACACTGGGCAACCTCCTGGGCTGGACTCTGCCACACTCTGTCTTCCAGTGGGCTCTGTCACTCCGGAATCCGCTCAGCCTTACTACTCTTTCTATAAGATAACTATAATAGAGGCTAAACATTTTAGGAAAAAGGAAAAGGAAAATAGTAATTGCAAATGGCACTAGAAAGAGCATGCTTACTGTTTTGCAAAAATTACTTATTCTGCTGGCTATTGAGAAGACATTTGTGGTTAAAAAAACATTGTTTTGGTTAACTTTGAATGAGGATGAAAATTACATTTAAAACTCCCTGACCATTGTTAAAGAAGTTGGTCAGAATGCACTAAATACAGAGATTTTCTAATTTGTGCAAGTCACCAAAGTGTTGAAGAGTCATCAAGGGATCCTCATTGAACAAATTTTTATATATATTTCCTAAAAATGTGTATTGAGATGAGACCCACCATATAGACATATGTATTAGTTATGCATACTTAAAGAAATAGGGCAAAATCAAATTATTAATGTTAATATTTAGAACACATAATTACTGCCTGACAAGCAAAATGTATTTTATTTTGCTAAAATGCCAGTGGGCTTTTATTAGCACAGCCCATCATCCTGTAGTGGAGTGAAAAAGAAAATAGGAAAATACGTTTTGTTTCTCTAGGGATTACTTCAGTTCTCTTTTCTCTTTATTTTATCAGACTTCTTGTTGCTGTGGGGGTCTGAGAGGCCTATTATGAAAACACCCCTAAGTCCTAAGGGAAGGCAAGCAAGCTGGTGATGCAGATGGGGACTATGTGAACAGAATCATCTATGAACAAGAAAGATACCAGTGAAAGCATATTATATATGAAAAAAAGCTGCAGAACTCTTCCCCAAAGAAATGTCTAATTATATCAAATTATCTATGGATTCTTTTTTCCCTGAAAATTGAAGGCAGAAATGTATAAATACACCCCAAATTTAAATGAATTTCATTATTAAAATTTTAAGAAAATAATTATTTCATATATCATTTCATTTATGTGAATGGATTAGCAAGTTCTTTCATGTCTTTTAGACACCCCTTCTTTGTAAAACTTGAGGAATACCAACAATCTTATAAAGAAACTGGAATTTGCTTCTTACTCTAGCCTTAGTCCCAGATAGCTAGCCCAAAGAGACTTAAAGAAAAGCTGTGCAATATAGCATTGGAATGCTGAGGTTTCTTATACTAGAAAGGAGGGTGTTGATGGGGAAGATTTTAAGTGGATTCTATGTACACATTTGTTGCTTTTGTTGTTGTTGTCATCATCGTTGTCAAGCAAGAAGCTCAATTCTGTTGGCTAGGTACAATTTCACTACAGTAATCACTAATACGAGGTGATTCAGGTCACAGCTATTTGTTCATTCTTCAAGGCTCCCCTCCATCATCAGAGAGTACTAGCAACCCTTCCTCCAATCACTGTTGGACACCTATAGCCAAATGTGCTATACACATTCCCTTCTGCCTGCAAAATTTCTTGATCTAAGGGTGGTCTATGGAGTAAAGAAAGTGATTCCTTATCTCATTAATCATCACTAGAACTTATCTCATTAATTGTCACAGCCTTCCAGTGAAGTAAGGAATGTTATTCTAAATGATTGAAGACAACTAGGTTAAGTGTTGAAATTATATAGTGGTGAACCCCAGGAAGTAACTCACATTTCTTTGCTCCCCATTTAGTGCTTTATTCATACTCTCTCACGGTATCACTGATTGTTCACTTGCTCAAAGCCATGAGACACTGTGCCAAGGCAGTAATGCAACATCAGCAGTGGGTACAGTGTTGGCCTCTTAAGGAAATCAATTGAAGCATGCATAGCAGATACCCTTGCCAAATGGTACTTTTTGAAGAATGCATAGAAAGCATAAGAGGAAAGAATTCAGAGAAAATCTTGGAAGGGTGTTTTATATCAAATTATTGTTTTTCATAATATGTTGGCATTTGTAAAATTATTCTTCATGTTTTTTCATCAGATCTCAGAAGTGAATAGCTCAGGAAAACTTTACTTTCCCTACCTTTTTTCTGTCTCGAGTAAAAACTATACCTAAATCATCCTGTATTAATAACTACAGCTTTTTCAAATACCATCAGAGTAGCTTTCATAACCAATTTCAATACTTCTGTGAAAAAAAATACCCTGCATTTACAGAATCTTTAATGTTAGGAATGTGCTTGAAATACATTATATTATCTGAATTGCATGAAAACTCTATTATGTGAATAGTTCAGGTATTATTATCCTTATTTTAGAAATGAGGAACCTGAGACTAGAAAAAGTTATACAACTTGACTAGTGTCAAAAAGTTAGTGATGGAAAGTATTTGAAGTTAAATCTCCTTTATGTGCTAAATACTTAACAGGAAACATCATAAATGACTATATTACATTGCTCTTTCTTAAGAAGAAACAAGATTATGTATTTAAAAGGAGCTGGATTTGACATGAAGAAAATCTGCATTCAAATCCCAGTACTGCAACTTATCCTACATGACATGTGACCTTGAGAAAGTCATGGAACCTCTCTAAGTCTAAGTTTCTTCATACATAAAATTTAAGGTTGAACTAAAAGACCCTAGAAATCACTTCCAGCTTTAAATCTAACCTCTTTTCGGTCCTAAGTTTTTATGGAAAATTGTGGCTTGTCTCCTTTGTCATTTATTACTGAAGGCTGGAAACAGCCTCATATCTTGATAATGGCATTTCACATATCCAGTGATGGAAGTAAATCCCTAATCTTCAACTGTTTATATTGTGAAATAAAGAAAAGTAGAGGTAAAATGAAATTACCTATAATCTTCCAAGCCATTATACAATTATATATGGCTTTGGAATGAAATCTTTCTCTGTCACTCTGTCTTTGTTGCTGTTTTACATACACACACACGTGCGCACATGCATGTACACACATTTTACACACACACAAACATACAAAATCTACCCAATCACCAACAGCTGCCACTAAAACTTGGTCTGGGTCTAGTGCCAACACTTCTCTGACCTGATCTTTGCTCAGTCTAGTCTTCCCTATATTGTGAATATGAAAGACAGGCAACCATGAAGCAGGGCTGGCATTTTACTAACATAATTCCTACCACACATCTATTTTACATAATTATTCTAATAAAATTCAGAATGAAGGATTTTATTCCTTTCCTGTTTCTAGGGCAAAATCCATTCTGATCAATTACTTTTGTATCATTTTTCAATGAGTATTTCTGGTTTATCCCATAGGGGGATATTCAGCACTTCAAGAAAAAGTGTCTACTATTTCTACGTGCTGCCCTTTGAGAAAAATAGTTCACCATGTCTGAGGGAATTCCTATTGTAATTGGTAATATGAGGAGTCAATTGAGTTCCCTGTGGTATAAATCTCATCTATCACTTTCCTTCCACTCCTGTGCTTTAGTGACCTATTGCCTCTTTTCCTGATTGTCTGCATGTTAAAACACCTGCTTCTAAAAAATACACAGGATCCCTAAAGAGGAATAGTGTTCCACATGTGTGAACATTCAAATCAAAATTTAAGATATTTTCAAATATAGGTCCTCTGTGCCATTGTCCTTGTTATTGATTTGAATAAGATTTTTGTCTATCTAAATCATTGTTATTGATTTGAATAAGATTTTTGTCTATCTAAATCATTCACTAGTCCCAGAAGTATTACATTTATGGGTTATATGTATAACATTAGAACCTCTATCTAGTAAAAAAAAAAAAAACGATGCCCATTAAACCCAATTTGCATCAAAATTCAACATTTTCCACTATCTCTATAAATTTGGGTACCAGTATGGGAAATATGTCTACATTTGGGAAGATGATCACTTTATTGTGACAGCTGCAGGCTTGACACTATCATTAAAAGTCCGTATACCATTTTTTTTCTTCATCTAACTTTCTTATAACAAAATTTCATTAACACTTTAGGAAATGTGAACATTTTCTCCATCTGGTACATGGCT
The DNA here is from genome assembly GCA_011680675.1 of Gymnobelideus leadbeateri. NCBI lineage: Eukaryota > Metazoa > Chordata > Mammalia > Diprotodontia > Petauridae > Gymnobelideus > Gymnobelideus leadbeateri. Next base: position 147,093 of record WOXC01007631.1, on the reverse strand, counting down.
TTTAAAACTCATTTACTCTAATTTAGAAAATCTGGAAACAGCTGGCAAAAATGACTTTTATTAAGTTCTTAAATTCATATTTTCTAGATCTGTGTCTTTTACCATCTCTCTTAAGGCCCCTAATATATTCTCCATTTTTCAACAATATATTTGCTCTCTAAATGCTAAAAATCCTGGTGGCATTTTCATTTATTATCAATTTTTACATTAATTTCTTACATTTAAAATTGATATTTGGTTACTCAAATGATCTTTTTTGTGTCTATTTAAAATAAATGAAGTGCTCTTTATTTGACTTGAAGAATTAAGAATGTTTTCCTTAGTCCCTGTAAAATCATCCATTTAATAATTAGTTAATTAGTAGTTCTGCTTTCTGGTTTGAGACTTGCTATTCCATGTTTACTACTATGTTTGTATGTGTGTGTACATATACATATATATATATTCTTACACATATGTTATGTACCTATATGTATAAATATAATATATGTTTATTTATACTGCTAATAATACAGTATATCATCTTTCTTATAGTCGAAAAGACTCAAAAATAGTAAACACAAGTAGAAGTGAAAGATGATTAAGGAAAACCCTGGAATAAACACTTTTTGGCAGAACACACAAACACACACCTAATGTTCAAGTATAAATTTGATGGTTATACTATGAGGAAAAATGGTCCAATATCTAAAGATCAAATATCTATAAGAGTAAAAATGAGTTATGTAAACATTTAAATGCTATAACTATCTGAAGCATTTCATCTTTGTATATTTATGTTTTATTTTAAAATAATTTAAATTTAAATATCAGTTATCTTAGGTCAGTCTAGACCCCAAGAACACCTATTTTTTTTTTTTTAAGATATCCAGGTTAAAACACCAAAGGCCTTAGATTAGTAGACAAAGTTTTTCACATTACAGCTCATTAACAACATCATTTTAGGGAAATTTTCATCGTTTTTGGGATTGAACTTTTGGTGCCAATGATAATGTCCAAACATAAGATCTATATTTCTAAACTATGTCTTAAAATATTTTACTTTTATAAATTAATTAGATAAGGACATCACCTAATCCATCTGAATTCAACAAATATCTGTTAAATGGCTACTATATGGAAGGATCTTCATAGGTTTAGATATACAAAGCCAAAAAAAAAAAAAAATCTAAGTTCTCAAGATGTTTATGCTTCACTTAAAACACAGCACTTATACAACTGGAATCTTAAAAATGTAATAAACAGACACTAAACTGAAAATGAAAGCCATATAGGGAAAATTCCACATATATTTAACAATCTAGACTTCATGGAGGAGGGTATATTACATAGAAAATACAGAGAGAAAAAAAAATACAAGGAAGGAAGAAATGGAGGGAGAAAGGGAGAAATGAGAATGTGAGGGGGAGAGGCAAAGGAAAGGAGAAGGGACAATTTTAAATGTGGAGTAAGAGGACCTGGGTCCAAATCCTACTCTCAATATTTACTTGATTATGGTCAAGTCACTTAACACCTCTAGTAGCATTAATTTCCACATGTATAAAGTGAAGATAATATCAGAATGGGTACACCATCACAGGGTTGTTGTAGAGAACTCACTTGGTATGCTCTAGGTATAAACGTGCTTAGAGAATATACTGATTGGGTTAACATTCCATGGGAAAGTGCCTACCGTCCCTGAGAGGAAAGGGAAGACAGATAATTATGCTTACCATGGGATGTGCTATCATACCCTCTGGGACTATAAATTTAGGATACCATCTAAATATGAAATGTTCTTTGCAGCCATATAATCCCAATAGGATTTTTTTAAAGATGATGCTTTAAATCTTTAATTTTAGGTGTCATATTTTAGGAACAATATCACTTAATGGAAAAAATTATGAAGGACTTTCAGATCATGGCATATGATAATCAGTTGAAGGAATCAGAGATATTTCACTTTGACAAAAGGACATATGGGGGAACATATTAACCATATTCAAGTATTTGGAGACTAGTCATGAGGGAGAGGGATGAGACTTTTTTCTTCCAGACCCAAGAGGGCATATTTAGGGACAAAGGCTGGAAGTCATAGGTTAATAAAAGATAGTTTATATGAGGAAAAATTTCATAACAATTAAAATTATCTAATAGTAAAACAGCCTTACTCCAAAAGTACTGAAGTTCTTCTACATTGAAGTTCTCCAAGCCAAGAGTGAATGACCAGCTGTCATAGATTTTGAAGAAGGGATTTGTCTTCATGTTTGGGTTGTACAAGATGGCCCTGGGATTCTTTCAATCTCTGGGATTCTGTGCCTCTTTTATCGTTGGGATCATAAGAACTTGAGGCATAGGTGCTGGGTAGGACTGCAGGGGAAGAGTACAAGGGCTAGGCCCTGAGGCGCTCGGAGGCTTATTCTGCTGACAGCCTATTATGGGATGTCTGATGCATTGAGTATACCTCACCAAGGAGAAGAGGCCTCCTCACCCTTGGCGGTTACTTCCTGGACTTGTGTGCTCTGGCTTATGGAATGGGAGGGTCTATGAGTGAGATATAAGTGGTGTTGCCACACCTCAGAGCCTGGGATAAGGCAGGGTCTATAGGAGTAGGCAGTAGCCATTAGGAAGATGTAGTATGTATTAGGAATTATGTAGTAGGCATTAGGGATTAGGAGTTGGATATTGTATGCATAGATTGCAGAGCCATGTGAGATCAAGCAATAAAGGTGTAACAAGTAGCTCTGTGTGTGTGCCAGGTGTTCTGTGGGGGAGCTCCCTGACTGGGAAGTCAGGGCTGAAGACATCTGAAGTACCGGGTAAAGCTAAGAACCCAGTTGGACCCTTCCTGGGGTAAGCAGGAAGGAGTCTAACATTTTATAACATAATATTGTACATTTTCCTTTTCTTCTCTCAATTTATCTAAATCTTATTCATCTTTGAAAAATAAAAATATGTCTGTTCTCAAGAAGTCACCTTTTGTTATTCTACCACTCCCTGATCACCCTGTACTTTGAACTTTTTTGATAGCCCCTCAAATATCTATAATTAATTCAATTAGTATAGTACTTATGCAGCATTATGCAATAATTGTAGTATTTATTTTGCCTTATTTTTCATCAATATCATCTTATAGGCTTAGCTTCCTTCTTCCCCCCTCTTTTTTCCTTCCTCCCTCCCTTCCTTCCTTCCTTCCTTTTCTCTTTCTTTTTGTATGCATCTTGTTGAATCAACTCAATTTTAACTTTCTAAAGGTTAAGGACCCTCTGACAACAGTGACTTGTATATATAGTACCTTGCACATAGGAGTTAATAAATATTCATTGATTTGATTTCCTTTGAATGAAAAACCAAGTTAATATTCTTTTTAAATTTTATTTGCAGATTTTTTTGAAGTATACCAACATTGGACAAGGTAAATGACAAAAGTATAATGCTTTGATGTTTATTGTCTTGTGAATGTTGCAGTTATATCCAACAGGATTGTATGAAGGTATTTAAAGAGGACTAGTAGCTCTTGTGTGAGAACTTAATAAGCCATTTTCATGACTGCTCATTCACCTTTAGTGTCCAGCCACCCTATTCTCACCTCTGGCTCCAAGGAGTTGTGGCATATACAGCAGCCTCACCCCAGTAAAACCGTCCAGGTAGATGGGCTAAACGAGGATGTCCTCAAACCTGCCTGTACATTAGGGAGTGGTCTACCCCCAATATGTGAAGAATTCCACCACTGGAATGGGCAGAGGAGAACAATTTGTTCCAACCACCAAGAAGGTGTCTGAAGCAGGCACTGTAGTGTTCTTAGAGCTTGGTCAAACAAGGAAGACAACAAGGCTATCCACTACATTCTGAGTCTTTGCCAGTCATCTTGGCTTTTGTCTTGCTCCTGGACTTTGATGACTCTAAAGGAAAGAGTGAGGCTGACAACTTTGTGCAACTCTGCCTCATTTAAATCCAATTCACAAGGAAGTCACTACATTACCCGGTGATGTCATTGGTCCTCTTCAAAAACAAAGAAAGAAAAAGAACAATATTATTCTCTTTTCTACATGTAGCAGCTAACAAAAAGAAGAAAGTATGAGCAAAAAAGGAAAAGAAGATGGTAGAAGAGGAGTAGATCTTCAGAAACTTAATTTTACTTTCTTTCTTGAAGTCATAGTTTCAGAATCCACCATTTTTCTAGTCTTTTTCTGAAGTCCCAATATAATTTTATTTATTGTTTTTAAAGTAATTGGGGTTAAGTACCTTGCTCAAGGTTACACAGCTAGTTATTTATGTGTGGGTGCTAAGTACTGAGGCCAGGACAGATCCTGGGTCATCCCGACTCCTGGGCCAGTGCTCTTACTCACTGCGACACCTAGCCGCCCCATTCAAATATAATTTTAAAAGTTTTGCCTAGCTCCCCTGGGCACTTCAGAAAGACTCTTTGAAAGGTAACTTGGAGTTGATTGGATAAATCATCAAGAGAGTATTTTTTGAGACCCAGAAGGTAGAGCTACAACTAAGCAAAGGATAAATGATAGCAGAGGAGCAATTTGTGCCTTCATATGGAGGTTTGTGGGAGGGGGATTGTTAACAATTAGTCACATGGTTTCCAAAGGTAAAGAAAATTGTTTGAGTTAGTGACTTCCTGCTTAGTTGAGGTTGTCCAGGAAGCCAAGGTTCTTATTTTTCAGAGATGTTGTAGAAAGTATTCCCTATTTAAGTAAATAGCTTCTGTGGTCCCTTTGAATTCAGAGATCCAGGGATTCCAGATTTATGAAGGAATAAATATATTCAAAACAAAAATAAAAGACAAACAATTAGTCTTTAAAATCTCGATCACATTGTTTTTCTCTTTCATTAGAAGGAAGGTTGTACAGTAGGTAGAGGACTGGGCCTGAAGTTAGGAAGACCTCAGTTCATTTTTGGTCTCAGAAACTTACTTGCTTTATGATCATGGTTCAGACACAACCTTAGTTTTCTCAATTTTAATTTGGATATACTCATATTTGGAAAACAATTGAAAAAGTGTATGGCACATAGTAGGCATTTAATAAATGCTTATTTTCCTCCAATGGAAGGCTTTTTTCTTGTTGTTTTGCTTTGTTTATTATAATAATGACCCTACCCAGTAACATTGTCTGATAGACAATTTTATTTAATTTTGTTAAATTACTGTCTCTATGTCTTCTTATATGGGTGCATGGATGTGTATACATGTTATAATGTATAGATAAATGTATGTATGTATATGTACATATGTATATGCATATTCTCAAAACGTACCCTAAATCTGATAAAATAGCATAATGCTTTGACTGAAACACTTCACAAGGTATTTCTTTCTGATTTTAGAAATTACTAAGCATAGCCTTGTTCATAGTTTGTTTTTATATCAGAATAACTTTTGTGCTTCATATATATAAACCTACAAATAGTAAGATATTAGTTCTTGCATCTACTATATATTTGCAATTTAAATTGTAAACATTCTTTCGAAGTAATATTCCATTTATGTTGTTCTACATACTCATATTGAAGTGCAACATACCCCTTATACCACACATTTTAAAAGGTTATATTTGTCAGCATAAACTAAATATTTAGTAAATACTGTAATCATTCAAGACTATAAGGAAACTTGCATATTTGTGAACATACATACATATATCACTGCACACCCAATAACTGTGGGCCCCATGCAAGTTTCTTATGGGAATTAATTTAGAATGAGTCAGGCAGTGCTAAAGGAGACTTATTTTTTTCAATACAAACACATACATATATACAGACACATATACATTTTCATGCACACACATATATCTATATATCAAGAGAGAGACAAAGACAGAGAGAGAGAGAGAGAGAGGGAGAGGGAGAGGGAGAGGGAGAGGGAGAGGAAGAGGGTGGAGAGAGAGAGAGAGAGAGAGAGAGAGAGAGAGAGAGAGAGAGAGAGAGTCATATCTAAAATGGGAAAATGGGGATAATTATAGTACCTACCTCTCAGGGATGTTGTAAGGATGCAATGAATTAATATTTACAAAGGACTTAATAAAGAGCCTGGTACATATTAGTTGCTATATGAATGCTGAACTTCTGTTGTTGATGCTGCAGTTATTATCCTATCTTCAATAACTTCATACCACCAAGACAAAGAAAGCAGACAGTACTCCTCCAGCCTCCTTCTCATACCCAGGTCATGCTGCCTTCCTTTAACAGAGGATCATATGCTGTTTTGCTTACCTGTCCTATTCCATTCTAATCTCAAAGTTTGAATGACTTGCACAAGGTCACATAGATGGTGTGTGGCAGAGCCTTCTGATTCTCAATCCATAGATTTTTCTACCACAGAAGACTTTATCCCTTCTAGATATGTCCTTGATTTCAACCTGATTTCACCTGTGTGAAAATGTTTTGGAAGTTGGTGGAAGAAAAGTAATATTATGCCAAATGCTTCTTTTAGGAATTTCCCTGCATACAAAAGTAAACATATTAATACAAGGGCATACTTATAAGACCATATTTATGGAAAAATAAATAGTACCTATCCCTGTAAACCCAGTAAACAATATAGTGAAGATGATAATCATTATACATTTACCAAAGATGATTCTCAATTTTTCATAAACTCACACAGTGCATATTAAATTCTCTTCAGATCATAATACTAAATCCCACCACTTATTTGTTTCCTAAACAGTTAATTATTTACCTTGGCATTCCATGAGAAAGTTATCCATCGTGTTTAATTGGTAAACATTTAATAAAATGAAGATTCATTACTTTTTGGCTCCCTCTCAAATTAATTAAACTGCTTTTAAATTTTTAAATAATTGGTCCTCTTTAACCTGTTAAGAGCCAAACACCCCCTGTCCCTTTCACCTTGTAAATTCTATTCCTTTGGAACAATTCATCTAATATTTCCACTTTGTACACCTTCTCTTTTTCAATGGTCTATAGAGAGAAGCCCTTCTTACTCATTCTTATTATATTATTTGTGTGATTATGTGAATTGTAAATGTTTTAATATTTGGAATTACCTGAAATTCTGTCACACAAAGCTAACTACATTGCAAATTGTATTACACAGCACCCTTATACTGCTTTATTCCCTCTTCTAAGTGACAGAAAATACAGGATTTACCACCTCAGAGTAAAGGAATTTCAACAAATCTAATACGTGTTGTGCACAATTTCGCTTTGTGCTATTACTGAATATAGACCAATCAACAAAGAGGTAAAAAAAATAAAACAAAACACTATCTGAAGTAAGAGGATAAGGGTTTGAGGGATAGCCCAATAATGTGCACATATATACCCTTTGATTCTCCCATATTTAATGTTACATTCTTAGTACTAAAAGGGAAAAAGATGATATAAACACATCACAAATAATCACCACATTCAAATTAAATGAGAAGTTAACTCAACATGACCTACATCTAAGATTTTATATTGAAAACAAGAGGGGTGGAGCCCAGATGGCAGAGTAGAAGCACAAACTTGGTATGAGTTCCCACTCCAATAACTTCTAATAAATGTAAAAAAAAAAGATTATAAACAAACTTTAGAACTACAGAACCCAAAAAGTGACAGAAAGAAAAAAAATAATCTCCAACAGAAGGAAACCTGGCAGGCAGAGAGGAAGGGTTTATCACACAAAGCTGGGAACCAAGCACAGTATACGGGAGCCACAAGATTCTGGCCTTGGGGGCAGCGGGGGGAGCAGACTTCAGTAGTGTGATTCACCAACATCTGTGGTGTTTTCCAGACTTCTCAACCAATAAAAGCCAAAAAAACAAAGTAAAAGATCAGTATGTAACTGTTGGAAAAGGGGTGGATGGAAGAGCATGGTCTAGCACCTGCCCGCAGGGTGAGAAGCAGCAGAGGTGCAGCATGTGTGTAGCCATCACCAGGTGGCTGCTTCCAGAACTCCTGGCCTACAGATCTTAGGGGGACCAAGTGACCATTCAGAGGGTAATTTCTTGGCGTTGACCTCCTTGAAACTGGATCATGTCTTGGGTGGTGGTCCTGGGTTGTATGGCCAGTGAGCCAAAGCTAGTGTGGGCTGTAAAAAAGGGCACCCTCCTAATAGCTCCAGCAGCTGCAAAAACCCCAGTGATTTGGGACAAAGCTCTCTCTCTCCATTCTGGAAGCAGAGTTCTACTATGGCAAAAAGCTCAAAGTCAAGTAACTAGATGGCAGTATGAGCAAGCAGAGGAAGCACAAAAAGACCATAGAATCCTTTCCTAGGGATAAAAAGGATCAGGGTATGGAGCAAGAAGAAGACAGTGAAGTCAGAACTCCTGCATCAAAAGCCTAGAAGAAAAATATAAACTGGTTATAGGCCATTGAGGAGCTCAAGAAGGATTTTGAAAATCAAGTAAGAGACATGGAGGAAAAATTGGGAAGATAAATGAGAATGATGCAAGAAAATCATGAAAAGTGAGTGTAATGGAAATGCAGATTTAAAGATCTTCCCTGCCCCTAGGCCCTTTGATTGGCTTAAGAGACTTTGATTGGCTTTAAGAGACTCTGAAAACCTTCCTTGATTTGAAAATATGCTCTGCCTCCTAATAGGCTGAATGTGGTCACATGGAGCCTGTGGTGGGAGGCTTGGTTTTCAGGAATGACCACACCTTGATGCTGTGTGATTGGGCAGTGGATCAAAAGGGTGGTTACATTCTCTGAGCCAGGAGAAGGCTATATAATCCCTGATGAGAGGCTTTGCTTTGGGGCTCACTTTGAGAAGTGTTGTGTGATTTGACCAGATGAGACTCTGGGAAGCCGTTGTTGAGAGCCCCCCGGCTTTGAAAACCCAGATGTTGATGCTTCCCTCTCTGGTAACTGTGATTTGGTATTGATATAATGGTTGGACAGTTTGGAAGCCTGTCTGTTTGATCTGTAAGTTCTGTAACTCTGAAGTTTGGGGTGCTGACCTTTTTCCCCTGAACTAAGTAATGTGTGTTTGTTTGATTAAAGTAAGCTTGTTAACCCATTTGGAGTTGCTTTCCTTTTGAAAAGCATATCTAAGAACCTGTGTTGGCAGTCACCCTGGGGATATTGGGGTGCTTGCTGCTACAGTGAGTCAAAGGCCTGCTAAAGGGGACCCAAAAGTACACTGAAGAAAATAACACCTTTAAAATAGACTACCTTAAGTGGCAAAAGAGGCCCAAAAAGCCAATGAGGAAAAGAATGACTTAAAAGGCCCAACTTGCCATATGGAAAAGGAATTTCAAAAACTCACTGAAGAAAATAACTCCTTCAAAATTAGACTGGAACAATTGGATGCTAATGACTTTATGAGAAAATGAGATAGTATAACAGATCCAAACAAATGACAAAAAGAAGGCAATGTGAAATATCTCATTGGAAGAATCACTGACCTATAAAATAGATCCAGGAGAAATGATTTAGAAATTATTGGAATACCTGAAAGCCATAATAAAAATAACAAAAAAGCCTAGACACCATCTTTCAAGAAAATATCAAGGAAAATTACCCTGATATTTTAGAACCAGATGGCAAAATAGAAAGTAAAAGAATTCACCTATCACCTCTTGAAAAAGATCCCTCCAAAAAAACTCCAGGGGTGTCTAGATGGTACAGTTAATAGAGCACCAGCCTTGGAGTCAGGAGATCTGAGTTCAAATCCAGCCTCATACACTTAACACAAAACTAGCCTTGTGACCTTGTGTAAATCACAACCCCAAGTGTCCTAACCACCCTGCCCTCTAAAAAAGAAAGAAAGAAAGAAAGAAAGAAAGAAAGAAAGAAAGAAAGAGAAAGAAAGAAAAGGATAAAAAAGAAAACTCCTAGGAATATTGTAGCCAAATTCCAAAGCTTCCAGGTCGAGGACAAAATAGTGCAAGCAATCAAGAACGAACAATTTGAGTATTGTGGAAACACAATCAGGATGACACAAGACCTAGCAGCTTCTACAATAAGGGATCAAAGGACTTGGAATATGATATTCTGGAGGTTAAAAGAGCTAGGACTAAAACCAAGAATCACCTACCAAGCAAAACTGTGCATAATGCTCCAGGGGAAAATATGGTCATTCAATGAAATAGAGGATATGTAAGCATTCTTGATGAAAAACAAAAACAAAAACAAAAAACAGAGCTGAAAAGAAAATTTGACTTTCAAATACAAGAAGCAAGAGAAGCATAAGAAGGTAAATAGGGGAAAAAATCATATGGACCTTATTAAAGTTGACCTATTTACACTCCTACATGAAAAAACAATAATTTTAACTCCTATGACTTTTCTCAGTATCAGGATATTTTAAGGGAATATATATTTATACATAAGTATACATACTATATATGTCTGTATAGGAGGGTTTATGTGTATATATATGTGTGTAGGCATATGTTTGTTCATGTATACATAGACAAAGGGCACAGGATGAGTTGAATATGAAGGGATGATATCTAAAAAATAAAATCGAGAGGTGAAATAGGAATTTACTAGGAGAAGGAGAAAGGGGGAGATAGATTAGGCCAAATTATCTCACATAAAAGAGGCAAGAGAAAACTGGTACAAGGGAGGGGAAGTGTAGGAAGGTGAAAGGGAATGTGACAACCTTATTCTCACTGAATTTGGCTTAAGGAGGGAATAACACACACAAGCCATTCGGTATCTTACCCTACAGGAAAATAGGGAGGTAGGGGATAAGAGGGGGTATGATAGAAGGGAGGGCAGATTTGCAGAAAGGGTAGTTATAAGTAAACATTTTTGAAAAGGGGTAGAGCCAAAGGATGAAATAGAATAATTGGGGGTCAGGATAGTATGAGGGAAACATACTCTTTCACTGTATAACTACTGTGTAAATGATTTGGGTAACTACACATCTTTGACCTATATTGAACTGCTTATCTTCCCAGTGGGGATGGGAAAGGAGGTAAGAAGGGGAAAATAATCTGGAACTCAAAAGTTTTAAAAACAAATGTTTAAAAAATGTTTGGTTGTTTGTTTTACATGCAACTTCTAAATAAATATACAGGCACTGGGGTATAGAAATCCTACTTGCTGTAATAGAAAGTTAGGGGGTCCCTTCTCCTCGTAAACCTCGCTGCTGCTGCTGCTATGCAGAGCTGGAGTGTGGTGGTGGGGCGCGCAGCCTGACTCCTCGCCGGGGAAACCTAAGAACTGAGCCCCTGGGCTAACCCCAGAGCACCCATGGCGTCTCCTCCCTCGCACTATGAGGCTTCTCTCCCACGGCTGCTTCCTACTCGTCCTCCTCCAGTTTTGCGGGCTTCTTTGAACGGAGTCCGGGCCATGCCGGGAGGACTTCAGGAAAATGGAGGTCACCTTCGCTGTTGGACAAATGGGGCTGGAGCCAGGCCAGGAGCTGGGGCAAGTGGCATTGATGGAGTGTCCTGGACAGATGCTGGAGCTGCTCAGCACTGATGACCATTTCACCGTGAGGAGTGATGGGACAATTTTGGTGAAACAGCTGGTGTCCCTGCAGGACAGGAGGACTTTCTCCATCTATGCCAGAGACTCAAGTGACCAGAAAGCCACTGTCACTGTGACAATAATGAAGAGGCAGGACCCCTCTGACGAGGAAAGGCTGGCACTGAAGCCTTCCTCATCCAAACGCAGCCTTTGGAGATGGAAGAGGGAATGGGTTGTACCTCCCATCTCTGTTTCTGAAAATGGGAAGGGTCCTTTCCCCCAGAAGCTGAGTCAGCTCAAATCCAATAAGGACAAAGCCACAAAGATCTTCTACAGTATCACAGGGCCAGGGGCTGATAGCCCCCCTGAAGGGGCCTTTACCATTGAGAAGGAGACAGGATGGTTGCTGGTGAACCAGCCGCTGGAGCGGGAGAAAATTGCCAAGTATGAGCTGTTTGGACATGCAGTGTCTGAGAATGGAGCCTCCGTGGAAGAACCCATTAACATCTCCATTGTTGTAATAAACCGGAATGACAACAAGCCCCAGTTCACCCAGGAGGTCTTTAAAGGGAGCGTAACTGAAGGAGCCATACCTAGGACCTCTGTGATGCAGGCTTCAGCTACAGATGCCGATGATCCCAGCACTCCCAATGGAGCGGTCACTTACTTCATCCTGGACCAGAATCCCAAGGAGCCTCATGACCACATGTTTACCATCCATCGAGAGACTAGGGCCATTAGTGTGATTGCCAGTGGCTTGGACAGAGAGAGGGTAGCTGAGTACACACTGACCATTTAGGCCGAGGACATGGAAGAAGAAGTCCTCACCACCACAGCATCAGCTGTGGTGGAGATTTCAGATGCCAATGATAATACTCCTGTGTTTGACCCCCAAAAGTATGTAGCTAAGGTGCCTGAGAACAATGTTGGAGTTGAAGTTCAAAGGTTGACTGTGACAGATCTGGATGCTCCCAACACATCAGCATGGAGAGCAGTTTACCAGATCATACAAGGAGATGAGGGGGGCCACTTTGACATAACTACGGATCCAGGGAACAACCAGGGCATCTTAACCACCAAGAAGGGTTTGGACTTCGAGACCAAGAACCAGTTCACTCTTCACGTTGTGGTTTCCAATGAGGCTCCTTTCATGGTGAAGTTGCCCATGTCCACAGCCACAGTCGTGGTGCACGTGGTGGATGTGAATGAAGCACCTGTCTTCCTTCCACCCACTAAAATGGTGGAAGTTCATGAGGGTGTGCAAATGGGGGAAAAGATCTGCACCTATGCTGTCCAGGACCCTGACAGACAGCAAAATCAGAAGCTCAGCTATTACATTGTGAGTGACCCTGCAGAGTGGCTACTGATTCATCCAGAGAGTGGAGACATCACCTCCAAGGGCCTCCTAGACAGAGAAGATGAGCAGTTTTTCATCAATAATACCTACAAGGTCATAGTCTCAGCCACTGATGATGGAACACCTCCGTCCACTGGCAATGGCACCCTCTTGCTGGCCCTCCTGGATGTCAATGACCATGATCCCATCCCAGAACCTCGCCAAATCACTGTCTGCAACCAAAACACTGTGCCCCAGGTGCTAAACATCACGGACAAGGACCTGCCCCCCCCCATACCACCCCCTTCTGGGCCCAGCTCACTCACGATTCTGATATTTACTGGACTGCAGAAATGAATGAGAGAGGAGATGCTGTGGCCGTGTCACTGAAGAAGTTCCTGAAAAGTGATGATTATGATCTCCATCTTACTCTGTCTGAAAACCACGGCAAAGACCAGCTGACCATGATCAAGGCAAAAGTGTGTGACTGTGAGGGCCACGTGACCCTCTGTCCAGGGACCTGGAAGGGCACCTTCCTACTGCCTGTGATGGGAATCACTTTGGCCTTGCTGATCCTGCTGCTGTCCCTCATGTTGTTGATGAAAAGCAAGAGGACCTTGAAAGAGCCCCTCCTGCTTCCTGAGGACGACACCCAGGACAACGTCTTCTACTATGGAGAGGATGGCAGTGGTGAAGAAGACCAGGACTACGACATTATTCAGCTCCATAGAGGCCTGGATGCCCGACCAGAAGTGATCCTCAGGAATGATGTGGTGCCCACCATCATCTCTCCGCCCCCCCCCCCCACCCCGTACCGACCACACCCAGCCAACCCAGATGGGATTGGTAACTTCATCATTGAGAATTTGAAGGCAGCCAGCAATGACCCCACGGCCCCACTCTATGACTCCCTGCTGGTGTTTGACTATGAAGGAAGCAGTTCACATGCAGCCTCCCTGAGCTCCCTGACATCTTCCAACTCAGACCAGAACCAGGATTACGACTATCTGAACGAGTGGGGCAGTCGATTTAAGAAGCTGGATGACATGTATGGCGGAGGGGAGGAAGACTAGCAGGGGCCTTCTTGCCCTGGACAGAGCTTATTTCTTGCTCTCTGGACCCCACTCCTAGGAGCAGGTAGCTGTACCTCAGAGACAAAGTGACTCCTCTGCCCTGACAGCAGACCTCAATGTGTCACGAGGCCTCCTGAACTTATCAAGAAAGTGACTTTAATGTGGGTGCTTTCTGGCTGAATCTGATGCAAATTCAGTTTTGACCCAGGACAGTCTAGACCGCAAATCTGCCTCAACACAAGGAAGGAGAAATGGTAGAGTGGGCTGGGATTCTCCTTTGAGTCTATAGATAATGGAAACCCTGTCTACTGTAAATCCCCACCATCCAACCCTCCCCCAGTTACCTCCTGGCCATTTATCCAGTGCCTGTTTCCACTAGAGACAGTCTCTCCCCTTTCTCTTTTGTGCCATGTTTGGAGACAGCAGCCAAATAGTGGCCAGAGAGACAGGTGTCTCTAGTTCTTTCAATTTCTTTCTGCATTTGGAGATAGGGGATGGAGCCCAGAAGATGAGGAGGTCATCCCCTTCACAGCCACAGGAGGTTTTGTTAGTTTTTTATTTTTCCTCCAAAACAATGGCAGCATTTTTTATATAGAATATCCATAGGTTACTTTTGTGTTTTTTTTAAATATCTATGTGTGTGGATGTGCGTGAAGTAGGTGAAGGATCATGCTAAGTGCTGACCATCATGTAAAGATACCAAGATTTTTTATTAAAGGAACATAATAAAAACGATGGGAGGAAGTTGAAGAACCTCCCGATGGGAAAGTTAGGGGGTCACAGGAGAGGATATAAGAGAGAACAGATTGGGGGAAGGGGCATTCAGTGGGCTTGAAATTTTGGAGTGGGGGTAGGGGAAATATGGGGAGAAAATATTATAATTCAAAATCTTGTGGAAATGAATGTTGAAAACCAATAAATAAATAAATTGGAAAAAAACCCAAGAGATCTGAAATCTGTTTCCTCCTTAAAGATCTTTGTTATTCTCTTAAAACTTATCTACTGATTTGAGCAACTTAATAAAATGGCCCTCTTTTCTTTTATCTTTCCCTCGTCATAAATATTTTGAAAGATTATGTATGATTGAGTGGCTTCTTCTGTCAATATTTTAGGCCAAGTGAAAATATAAATGTTCCTATTCCCACAGCTGTGGCTCTGTTGGGGAAAGCAATTTCATTCCTTACCTAAATTAAAATGCATATTTCTTAACAGTTTGTTTTACTGTAGTTCATCTGAAATCAAAACTCCTTAGGTTCTTATTTTCTTATACTTAACCATTGATTTTAAAATTATTTAGAAAAATGAGAGAAATATAATCTTATTGAACTTTGGAAAATTCAGTGTATCCCTGGGTAGATTTTTATTGATTACAACCTGTGAGAAATGTTAGTTCACAGAACCAAAATCAGGGCAGTGTCTTGACTGATATTTGAAATTGCAATCAATGACAACAGAATTATCAACTGTTTAACATGATTGAAGTATTGTTTCCCTTGGAAGTGATCCATGCTACCATTGTTTATTTCAAAAAAGATCTAATATGAACTTGACTTTCTCTGTTGCATTTAGACCAAGCAAGGATACTATTGATTTCCAATTTAGTGTGTTTTATTCTTACTAGGGATTATGTATAAATACACATACACACAGAGAAAGTATTCAATTCTTTTTTATACTAATGATTTATTAACTTCGGCTTACATCATTAATTTCCACCAGATTTTGAGTTACAATTTTTCCCCATTTTTCCCCTACCCCCAACAGCCCAGAATATCAGTCCCAGAATATATTCCCTCAACCAATCTGTTCTCTCCCATATCTTCTTTCATACCCCCTTCAACTTTTCCATTAGGGCAAGGTGAATCTCTGTGCCCCAATGCCTGCACATCTTATCTCCCAATTACATGCAAAATAACATTAATAATAGTATTTGTATATATTTGAAACATTTAATTTTGAAACTTCAGATTCCAGATCCATTCCCTTTTTTCCTTGTCACCCAAACACACTGGGAAGATAAGCAATTCAGTATAAAGTTGTACATGTATAGGTATGCAAAACATTACCATAGTAGATATATTGTAAAAGTCTGACTATATTTCCCTCCCACCCATCATACCACCCAACAGGTGCATTACCTACTTTGATCCTATCCCTCTTCTAAAGTGGGTGCTTACAAACTCTCCTCCCACCAGCATTCCCTCCTCTCAATCATCCACCCTCTCACACCCCTCCCCCTACTCTCCTGCAGAGGGAGAAATCCCATTTAGTATGGATGTCATTCTCTCCCTGAGCCAAATTCAATGAGAATATGGTTTTGCCTTTTTGAATTGCTGTTCTTCCCCTCACCTGCTATTACTTCCCCTTGACTCTTCTTTTTTTTTTCTTACAAAAATGTTTATTGTTCAGGCTCCCTTAGTAGATCTTGCCCTGTCTTCCTCCATTCTAACCACTGGTCTGCTTCTTTCTAGAATCAGGGGAGGGCCTCCCTGGCTTCCTCAGCTGTGATTTCCTGGGAGTATAGGACTGTGAAGAGAGCTGGCAGCCAGTAGTGTGCTTGCCCTGGAACCTGCAGGTACAGCCAGGCCAGCCCCTCTTTCAGTAGGTGCTCCAGCACTTGTCAAGCTCTCTCTGTCTCCCATTTGAGACTTGCTTTGATCTCACTGACTGTTACATAACCATTTTTCTCCTCTAGCTGTAGCACCACAGTATGATCCATGTTGACCTCAGCTGGAACCAACTGTACCAGGTAAGTGCCTCCCACAGGAATGATGCTGAAGCCAGTGCCCAGGGCCTCCAGTCTCTTGATGGCCTGGATGAGGTCATCTTGGCTGACATCCTGAGCAAACTTGCCCCTTCCCTTCAACACCTGCTGGTGTAGTTCTTCCAGAGTGATCAGACCTCCATTCCAATGCTTCATTGCCAAGCACACCTCAATAATTTGAACACCCAGCTCACAATAAAAGTCGCCAAAACCCAGCATCTCAAACTAAAATCCTTTTCCAGTGGCCAAAGGGTCAACCCCAATGGTGGCACACATGTCTTGAAACTGCACCCAAAACTGAGGATTCTTCCCGATTTCTTGCTTGTGTTTACTGGCAAATTCTTCCAAGTTGGTCTTGAACATGTCCAGCTGCTTCGATATCTGAGCCAGGTGGTCCTCAGCCAGGACAGTGCCCCATTCTTTATATTTGGACTCATCCAGCTTCTTCTTGGCGATGGCTCCAGCACCCACCCTGCAGCAGTGCATCTCGGCCCACCAGGTGGCCCCCGGCCATTCCTGCTCAGGGGCTCTGCTGTGAGCGGCTGAGCCCCCTTGACTCTTCTCCATGAGATGGTTTACCACCACCCCCCCACTTCTCTCCCCATCTCCTCTTACTGCATTCCTCTCTCACCTCTTAACTTTTCCCCTTAAGTATCCTCCCTTCCCACCAAATTCAATCTGTGCCCTCTATCCATGTATACCTGTAAACATATATACACACATTCACATATGTATTCATATGCCCATATACCCTTCTTTAATTATTTTCATACTGAGAAATGTTTCATCACTCAGAGTTATTGTTTTTCCATGTAGGAATGTAAATAGGTAAACTTTGATAAGTTCCTTTTGATTTCTTTTCCCTGTTTACCTTCTCAAGTATCTCTTGTTTCTTGTGTCTGAATGTCAAATTTTCTATTCAACGCTGGTTTTTTCCTCAAGAATGCTTGAAAGTCCTTTATTCCACTGAATGACCATATTTTACCCTGAAAAAGATACTCAGTTTTGCTGGGTAGGTGATTCTTGGTTTAATGCCAGGTCCTTTGCCCTGAGGAATATCATATTCCATGCCCTTCAATCACTCAGTGTAGAAGCTACCAGGTCCTGTGCTATTCTGATTGTATTTCCACTATATTGAAATTGTTTCTTCCTGGCTGCTTGTAGTATTTTCTCCTTGATCTGGGAATTCTGGAAACTGGCTATCATATTCCCAAGAGTTTTCTTTTTGGGATCTTTTTTCAGGAGGTGGTCTATGGATTCTTTCAATCTCTTTTTCACCCTCTGGGTCTAAAACATCAGGGCAACGTTCCTTGAGAATTTCTTGAAGGATGATTTCTAGGTTCTTTCTTTGATCATGGTGTAATGGAAATGCAAATTTAAAGATCTCCCCTGCCCCTAGCTTAAGTGCACCTGGAGCCTGTGGTGGGAGGCTTGTTTCTCAGGGTAGGCCACACCTTGATACTTTGTGATTGGGCAGTGGGTCAAGGAGGTTGTCACAATCTTTGAGCCAGGAGAAGGCTATATAAACCCTGAGGAGAAGCTTTGCTTTGGGGCTCACTTTGAGAAGTGTTGTGTGATTTGACCAGATAAGACTCTGGGAAGCCATTGTTGAGAGCCCCCCGGCTTTAAAAACCCAGATGTTGATGCTTCCCTCTCTGGTAACTGTGATTTGGTATTGATATAATGGTTGGAGAGTTTGGAAGCCTGTCTGTTTGAACTGTAAGTGCTGTAACTCTGAAGTTTGGGGTGCTGACCTATTTCCCCTGAACTAGGTAAATGGTATATGTTTGTCTGATTAAAGTACTTGTTGACCCATTTTGAATTGCTTTCCTTTTGAAAAGAAGATCTAAGAACCTATGTTGGCAGCCACCCTGGGGACATTGGGGTGCTTGCTGCTACACATGGCTTTTAGGTAGTCCAATAATTATCTCTCCTGGATCTATTTTCCATGTCAGTGGTTTTTCCCAGGAGATATTTTACATTGCCCTCTATTCTTTCATTTGTTTGGATCTGTTTAAGAGCATCTTGATTTCTCATAAAGTCACTAGCTTCCATTTACTCCAATCTAATTCTGAGGGAATGAATCTCCTCAGTGAGCTTTTGAGATTCTTTTTCCATCTGGCAAATTGGGCTTTTTAAGGCATTCTTCTCCTCATTGCCTTTTTGAGTCTCTTTTACCACCTGAGTTAGTCTATTTTTTAAGTTTTTATTTTCCTCAGTCAGGGTGTTGACTCTCATTTCACTCTTTTCCTGCATCCTTCTCATTTCTCTTCCCAATTTTCCTCCATTTCTCTTATTTGGTTTTTAAAATCCTTCTTAAGGTCCTCTATGGCCTGTAACCCGCGCATATTTTCATATGGGGCTTTTGGTGCAGGATTTCTGACCTCACAGTCCTCATCCTGTGCCATGCTTTGATCCTCTTTGACCCCAAAATAGGAGTCTAAAGTTGCATTTTTCTGTTTATTTTGTTCCTTTGCCTAGGCATGTTGCCACTTAATTACTTGACTTTTTTTCTTGTTGCCACAGTAGGACTGTGCCACCAGACAGGGGAGCTTCTGTCCCAAACATTGGAGTCTTCTCAACTGCTGGACTTATTAGTTGGTTGCCCTCACTGAAGCCCCCACACACTTTGGCAAGCTGGACACACACCCCAAGACCTCTAACACAGATGGCAATCCAGATCTGGGGAGGTTAAGCAAGAGCTATTACCCCCAAGACTGATCGAAGGATCTCCCTAAAGTTCGCAGGTCAGGATCTGAAGCTGCCACTGAAGCTGCAAAATGGCAGCCGTGCTGCAGTTTCTCAGCTGCTTTTCACCCCCAGGGGAGGGAGCCGACGCATTCCCCCAAATACAGGTCCCAATGTCCATAGGGCACTAACCTCTCACTTTGTCCTAGGCATATATGTGTTGATAACTCTGGAAAAGCCATAGATGCTGGTGTTCTGGGGTACCTCCAGCCTGCTGCTGGTCTGGCTTCCCTCGTGATAAAACTGTGACTCATCCTGTCCTGGGCTCTGCTCCAAGAATGGTGTGCTGGCTGCTCCCTGCCAGGCTGCCAGGCTGTCTTCAGGAGGAAGTTAGATTCTCTGTGTCATTCCTTGGGTGCTGGACCTCCAGAGGTCATTCAGAGTCCCCCTTTTATATGATTTTTAAGTTATGTGGGCTGGACCACTATGGAAGTGCTGTTTCTACTCCATCATCTTGGCTCTGTCCTGAAAGTATTCAATTCTAGCACCAGAGAAAAAAGAATCATCAAACAATGGTGCCATTATTTAACTAAAATGTCACTAGTAAAAAAATTGGGCTTATGCCAACAGTAACCAAAACAAAACAATGAATATAGAGTCAAAAAATTGAAGAATGACATTAGAAGTCAACCAGTCCAACACCTTCATTTTATAATAAGGAAAGTGGAGAAAATTACTTGTTGAAATTCAAGAGTCCATAAATTAGAAATAAGGCTACAAACTTCATGAGTAAACTCAACCTGCAAAAGATAATGAGCAATTCTCAAAGGCTCTGCAGAATAGATTGGTCTTGGGGAAAAAAAAAATCTTCAAGTATATTTGAATTGACTTATGTACCTCCCAACATTAGGAATTAAGATATTCTGTTGTTGACAAATTAACAATCATATAGCGCAAAGTTGAGGGGTTGGGCGAGGTATATTTCCAAAAACGTAGTCATAGCTACCAAACTCTTTATTTTTGTCTTTTAAAAATGATCTCTCATTTTATGAACCATCATAACAATTACAATATTTTCAACAATGAATCTAAATGTTTTTTTTTCATTTGTGATAAAACATAATTCCTTTATTACATTAAGGTTCATGTATTTATTGATTTTATTATTGCTGTGCTCTATTCATTCAGTAATGGATAGGGTTGTACTTCACTCAATTTCAAAACATTTTAGGATGTGCATAGGAGGTCTTTGATTAGTCTTATGTATTGTATCTTGTCGTTATATGATGATGTTAAGTACAACCTTGAAGAAAAAATATTGATTAACATATTGACAATTTTACTTAGACCCTATATAGTGACTACAGATGTTTTATTAGTAATAATCCTAAAATATACAGATTTTCCTAACCCATATCATGCATAATTGCCTCTTGAAATAATTTTATATCTCAATTAACTAAATACAAAATCTATTCCTTACTCTTATTTTTAACTTTAGAATAACAATTTTAATGCTCAGTTGTCACTGCCTACTTTACTACCATATATAGCAGGAACTTAACAAATACTGGTTGAACAAAGGAGGCCCAGTGTGGTATAGGAGATTAAGGTTTAACCTAAGACTCAGGAAGGCCTGTTTTGAGTCCTGCCTCTTCAACATATTGTCTTGGTAACCCTGGGAAAGTTATTTAACCTCTCTGTGCACCCAGCCAATTCTTTAAAACTATTAGCTGCACAGCAGTTCTTGATATTCTTTAGTAGAAGGAATTTACTCACGAGAGAGCTCTGTAACGCAATGAAATCAGAGGTTTGGATTTAAAAAAAAACAATAATGGCCTGTGGCACATCTCTTTTAATTATGTTTTCTACCATGTGTATACACACAAGTACAAATATACATACATATATACAATGCAGTATAAAGTGTGTACATATATATGTATACACATATATACATACATAATTTATATATAGATACACACATGCATATATATGTACATGTACACTTTTCTTCTCCCTATAACCCATTCCTCCATAATTCTTTTTTCCAATGTACATAGTTCTCTTGTCCAAAGAAGGACAGATACTTCACTGTCTCTTCCATCACATTATCTCAGTTACTTTTCAAGGGGCCCAATTTGAGAGCTCAATGAATTTGTTGAACTGAGTTTGAGGATCATCAGGCTAGATATCTGCAAATTGTTGTATGTTGTAGAATAAACTTTTTTGATAACTCTTATCCCAAAGAACATGCTAAAATTACTATGTAGTATCAACCCATTTCTTCTGTATGCATAGTAAACTATCTCATATACACAGCTCACAAACACTTAGAACTGTCACATTTTAACTGGTTAGCAGTCATGAAGGTGGCATAATTGGCCTGATTTAAAAGGAGCTTAGCTTGGGCAGTGCAAAGATTTTTAAGTGTATTGCTTTCAAAGAAAAGAAACTGGATTGAAAAGTCAGATCTACCATTTAATAATTGTGAAACCATGGACAAATTGTTTTACAGCCCTCACCATGTTTCCTGACATATAAAATGATGAATTTAGACTAAACAACCTCGAACATTCATTTTAGATTCATTTTTTTCTTGGTTTAAGTTTATTCAGGATCATATACAAAACATGTCCAGACCCAAGACGGTTTAATCTTCCTCCTCTTCATCCTGGATAATCTGGAAGTGCCATAATTTGTAACTCTTTTTGCTATTGGCCACCACCTAAAGTCAATTGTGAAGATTGTTCTTCTTTAAGTTTTTCTTTGTCAGGTACTTCAAATACATTTTAGAAAAAACAGCACCCCTGACATCATGGTGCTCTTGCTCTTGCTTCTCTCAGTGGTCACAACTCCGTCCCCGAGGTTGCCAGCCTTATTCCTCAGCATGGGTACAATCCAGGGTAAATTTGAGGACTTGCTTCTATTTTTTTGCTGCCCTTCATCACAGATTTCTTCATGGGAGCCATGACAATTGAGGAGCCAGAAAACTGGATTCATGTCTAATATGCTATGATGACACTGGTGGATGAATATGGTGTGATGGTATAATGTAATGGATAGAGAGTTAGCCTTGAAATACAGAATGCTATGGTTCATAACGTGTCTCTGACACATATTAGATGAATAAGCATGGGTAAGTAACTTGAAATCTCAGTGCCCTTGACAACTCAAACAAAATAGTTCCCAGACTCTGTAAGTGAAAGGATATTCCATCGGGAGTTTCCCAAACTTGAAGAAATCCCAGATCCTTCCCTTAACCCGTTATGTGTGTGGAGTGAAGGGAATGAAAGGGATAAGAGGTTTGCTAAATTGATGCATATTAAAGTCCTAGGAATAAACAAGACAATGTTTGAGAAGCCAGGATATTTTAAGAATCCTGGGTATGCTTTATCCATATATAACCGTGTGAAAAAAGTAAAAATCCTGACTATTCCAGTAGCTGGATGGGACAGTTTCCTCAGACATGAAAAACCAAACAAAAATCTCATTTGTTTGTTTTTCATTTGTAGCTTGAAAGATAAAGTTATGGGGATATTGCCTTGAGGAACCTAGGGGAAAGAATATCCTTGTTGGTTTGCACATTAGTGCTTTGTTTTTCCCTAGATGGCTCTAGGCTGAGATGCTTTGTGCTTCTTTTTGAGTAAGCACATACCTCTACATGTCAAAGAGTCTGATTGCAGTGTTATAGCAAAACAGAAGGCAAGTAATTATTAATTGTAGGAGGACTGTGAGCTTAAGAGTTGAGGGAGGAAACCATCTGGAGCTTATATGTTCTCCATGAGACCAGGACAGGACATTCTGAGCTGACTATGAGTATAGTAAAGGAGCAAGGAGAAATGTGGAAAAGCACTGCACTTTACTGTTCAAGGACAATAAAGGACAATGGTGCCCAGGCACCATTCCAAACACAAGCAGAATTTTAGCTAAATGTGTAATGGCAATTAGGACTTTGGGGAGTGAGTAGTACAGATGCCTTTTTAATAATTCCAGAAACCTGACAGGAGAAAATAGTGATTTGGGATATTTGGCCTGGGAAAGATCAATTTAATTGGAAGCTTAGACATGGCAGGGACCTGAAAATTCAGTGGGTAGTAATGATTCCTGTCTACCAAATTTCTATCAAAAGAACAGGTTCAAGCATAGGAGCGGAGAGAGAATTGTGTTGTACATGAAGACAACTGCTGAGACCAACACTTCAAAGTAGAGTTGATCACAGGATGGAAACTCCTGCAGTCAATCAGGTTTTATTGCTGTAACACACACACACACACACACACACACACACACACACACACACAGACATCCTAATATGACAAAAATGAAATTTCTCACCATGAGGCTTTCATCAGTTGTTGCTGCACATTCATCCCACAATTGAAAAGTTTCAGAGGAAAAAATAACTTTCCAGTTTTTGCAAAGAAATTCAAAAGCAAGGATGTGGCTAAGGTAAATAAATTGTTCCATATTCATCTAGGCTTTTTTTTTTTACTTCGCTTTCCAAATGGGCTCAATTTTTAACAAAATCTAGTGAACTATATTTTTAAAAATATATTTTCTAGAGAGAGGGAGAGTAACTTATAATTTTCTCTTGACATTCTCAGAAGTACTATCTGGAAACAACCTGGAAATCATTTTAGGCTTCATGTAGTTCTAAGGAGGGGTGGCAGGGTGGGGGGAAATAAAGTGCTTGGGGAAACAAAGGTTTCAATGAATTGAAGATACTAATTACAGGTGAAAAAAGGGAACATATATAAAATTAAGAGCTATTCCATTAATCCATAGTGTGTCTATTGTATTGTGTTTTCCTGTTTGCTCATATCTTTGTACCCTCTACTAGAGATTGCTGATTTTATCTTGGTTCTGTGTTTGCATTAGTTAATGCCACTTTGGTTATTCAGATTAGGACATGAACTGCAAGGCACTACTTCAAACAGTCACAATGAACATTCTGGTATGTTCCTAAGGGACTAGATATTTTGACTTATTTCATTTTTCCTTTGCCTTCTATCAGATTTGGTGAAGCACACAGTTGAAAATCCTGGTTATGAATGGGGCATGAAAAATTGGGTCATAGTCTCTGTGTTCTTCCATTTTTCACAGTTCTAGGTGTAATAGTCAAGGTGGGATTGTAGTGGTCTCCAGTCTCTCTCACCATTCCAAACATGACCCCTCCTTCATCTTTGAATTATGGATGGAGAAGGGGAAATCTTGCTTACCATTCTCAACTCTCTTTAAGTCTCTAATGGAGTACAAAAGGAATTACCATAACCCTGAACATGTTAGAGAGTCAGGGCCAGAGGTTTCTTGGATATGGACCCAGAGCACGGTTTCTATTCTCTCCACAATTTTAAATGAGGATGCTATGGAGAAAATGGTGATCATTTCAGACACTGCTTCAGATCTCTATTCTTACAATGTACGTGTGATCATTTATTTCTGTGACATTTATATTTTTTGAGGAAGGATTACCTCATTATTGTTCTTCAGTCATCTCTAGTGGTACATTCTCTGATTCATTTGTCACTGTTTTCCATTATTTCTCAGGAGATTCTAGAGCTAGCTGGAATTGAAAGTGATATTTTGTTCACAGGTGTTGAGCTGAGCCCCACAATAATCAGTGCTTTCCATTGATCTACTTTTGTCCTCCAAAAGATTTCTTTATATCTCCTTTGCATATATTTTGCATTTATTTTTTTGTATTCATATCTGTATATGTTATTTTCTCCAATAGAATTTATGTACCCTAATGGGAAGGTTTTTGCCTTTGTATTCCTCTAACATGGTGTCTGAAATATAGAAGGTACATAATAAATATTTGGAATGAAGGAAACAAAATATCAATAATAAAATTAAAATAATAAGTTGGTATTAGAGCTGGAATTGCTTTCTAGATAATTGTTGAGGCTGTACATTAAAGTTTTAGGTTTGTTATTTTTCTAGGAAAAAAGAACATTTAGGGGCGGCTAGGTGGCGCAGTGAATAGAGCGCCGGCCCTGGAATCAGAAGGACCTGAGTTCGGAGCCGGCCTCCGACACTTAATCCGCACAAACAAAAACCTAGCCGTGTGACCTTGGGCAAGTTACTTAACCCCAATTGCCCTAAAGGGGCAGCTAGGTGGCGCAGTGAGTAAGAGCGTCGGCCTCGGAGTTTGGATGACCCGAGATCGGATGCGGCCTCAGAAAATGAGCACCCACGCATAAATCAAATGACTAGCCGTGTAACCTTGAGCAAGTTACTTAACCCCAATTGCTTTAAAAAAAAAAAATAAAATAAAAAAAAATAAAAAAAAAGAACATTTAAAAGGGCTAGAAAAATCATAAAAAACGGGATGATCTGATTTGCATTGTTTTAAAATTAAAAGCAGTAGGGAAAAGGAAAAAAAAGAACTTCCTAGATATACCTGCTAAAATAGATGACAAAAAGAAGTCAAAGAATGGGATTAAAAGAAGAACATCAAACAAAAGGTTAAGTAATTAGAAAGAGAAACTGACTACAAAGGAATAAATCTAGATGTATGACCTCATGTCTCTAGAATGATGAACAGAAAATGATAATAAATTCAAAAAAATCAATGAGTTTAGAGGTTTAGTGACTTAAAAATAGCAAAGGAAGTGTATGAATTGCTCAGAAGCAACATTACATAAAAGTTGTGGTAAAGTGACACTGCATGTTAAGAAGGTAAATTCCTAATAAGATTTATATTTGTATGAGAAAGTACAGGGAGAACATCTGAATGAGGAGGAATGAGAGATAAAGTGCAAGTAAACTACAAACCACCTGGCCATACAGAATTACATAAAAATATGTTGTTTCAGTTACAAAACTAACACAGAGTTAACATATAGACGTAAGGGAGATATCTAAGCAGATAGATTTTGAACTCCTTGAGACATGAATTGTTTTTTGTCTCTTTGTGTAGCACCAGAGATCAGTACTCATTGGCATATAGTAGGAGCTTAATAAATATTTATTGACTGACTGAGATCTCTTTCTAATAAAAAATTCTATTTGTGTATTGTGTATGTAAATATATACGTATATATGAATATAGAATACAGCATATCATTTTACTATCTTTCATCATATGCTTGTGCATGTGTGAAAGATGATTAGATTTAAGTTGAATGAAAGCATAATTAAGATATATAACTGGAAAGATGATGAGACAAACTTGTCAATGAATCCCAATCAATTTATTGGAAAACATATAGGAGTGATGCAGGGCTTTGTCACAGTTCTGGCAACATTTTAAACAAGAGCTTGAAAGAAAGCATAGATGCAAGGGGGAGGAGCCAAGATTGTACCATAGAAGCAGGAACACTCTCTACACTCCCATAACCACCACAAATACCTATAAAAATGAATCTAAACAAACTTTGGAGCTACAGAATCCACAAAGGGATAGAGAAAAACAAACCTCCTGCTGAAGACATCCTAGCAGACTGGCAGGAAGGGTCTATCACAGCACACTGGGAGCAGAGCCCAGGACAGCAAAAGTCTGTGGTTTTAGCCACAAGGCAGCCCTACCAGCCATGGCTAGAAGGACATCAGGGGAATGAATAACCAACAGCTATGGTGGTTTCTAGAATTATCAAAACTTAAATGCCAAAGAAAAAGTGAGAGGTCAGTGGGCTTTGGGAAACCGGGGTCTGGGAGTACGAACTGGCCTTTGCCCTCAAGAGGGAGAAGGAGCTCAGGTGCAGCAGCCGCCACCATGTGGTGGTTAAGAGCCTGTGACCTGCAGGTTGTAGGGGGACCAAGCAACCAGTCCGAGGGTTAATATTTCTTGCTTTAACCTGCTTGGATCTGGATCACTGTCAGGAATGCAGTCCTGGGATGCATAACAAGTGTGCCAGAGCCAGTGGAGTCTTATGAAAGGGCAACCCATTAATTGCTCCAGCAGATGTAAAAAACCCATTAATTTGAGACAAAGCTTTCCTCTCTGGTAGCAGAGTTATACTGTAGCAAAAAGCTCAAAAGTAAAGTAATTGAGTGGTAATATAAGCAAACCAAGGAAACAAAGCATGCACAGAAATACAACTTTGGAATCCTTTTCTGGGGACAAAAAGGATCAAAGCATGGAATGGGAGGAAGACAACACAGTCAGAACTCCCGCATCAAAAGCTTTCAAGAAAAATATGAGCTAGTTATAGGCCATACAGTAGCTTCATAAGGAATTTTAAAACCAAATAAGAGAAATGGAGGAAAACTTGGGAAGATAAATGAGAATGATGCAAGAAAATCACGAAAAGAAAGTCAACAACCTGAGTGAAGAAAAAAAAAACAATTAAAAAATACACTAACTTTGGGCAGTTAGGTGGCACAGTGAGTAAGAGTGCTGACCCCAGAACAGGGAGGACTTGGGATTGGTTCTGGCCTCAGAAAATTAGCACTCACACATAAATAACTAGCCATAAGCTTGAGAAAGTTATTTAACCTCATTTGCTTAAAAAAAAATACACTGGCTCAAATGACAAAAGAGGCTCCAAAATCCAATGAGGAGAAGAATGCCTTAGAAAGCCAAATTTGCCAGATGGAAAAAAGAATCTCAAAAGCTCACTGAAAATAATCATTCCTTCAGAATTAGACTGGAGCAAATGGAAGCTAGTGACATTATAAGAAATCAAGATACTATTAAACAGATCCAGAAAAATGAAAAAAAATATAAGGCAATGTGAAATATCTCACGGGAAAAACCAATTACCTGGAAAATAGATCCAGGAGAGATCATTTAAAAATTATTGGACTACCTGAAAGCCTTGATCAAAAAAAGAACCTAGAAATCATCTTTCAAGAATTTCTCAAGGAAAATTGCCCTAATGTTTTAGAGCCAAAGGGCAAAATAGAGGTTGAAAGAATCTACTTATCACCTCCTGAAAAAGATCTCCAAAAGAAAAGTCCTAGGAATATTATAGCCAGATACTGGAGTTCCCAGATCAAGGAGAAAATATTACAAGCAGCGAAGAAGAAACAATTTGAATATCATGGAAACATAATCAGTATAACACAGGATATGGCTGATTCTACATTGTGGGATGGCAGGACGTGGAATATGATATTCCAGAGGTCAAAGGAGCTGGGATTAAAACTAAGAATAACCTACCCAGCAATACTGAGTATCATGTTTCAGGGGGATGTATGGTCATTCAGTGGAATAGAGGACTTTCAAGCATTCATAATGAAAAAAAACATAGTTGAATAAGAATTTGACATTCATATACAAGAAGCAAAAAAAACATGGGAAGGTAAACAGGAAAAAGAAATCATAAGGAACTTATCAAAGTTGAACTATTTACATTCCTAAATGGAAAAATGATAATTGTAGCTTATTAAACTTTTCTTAGTATGGGACCAGTTGAAGGGAACATATATACATACATATATATATATATATATGTGTGTGTGTGTGTGTGTGTGTGTGTACACATATATATGTGTGTGTATGTATATATGTATATGTATATACACATATATGTGTATGTGTATATCTATATGTATACATACATACATATGTCTATATAAGAGGAAATATGGTCATAAGATAACATATGTGTACAGGTATACATAGTGGGCACAGGACCAATTGAATAGGAAGGGATGCTACTTAAAATGTGAAATTGAGAGCTGAGAAAGGAGTACAATGAGAGGGAATGTGGAGATACAGTATAGGGTAAATTATCCCATATAGAAGAGTCAAAGGAAAACTTACATTGGAGGGGAAGAAGAGGAAGGCAAAAGGCAATGTGTCAACCTTACTCTGATTGAATTTGGCATATACACCAAATAGGGTATCTTACCCTACAGGAGAGTAGGGGGGAAAGGGATGAGATGGGGGATGATGGAGGGGAGGGCAGGTTGGGGGCGAGGGAAGTTGGAAACATACACTTTTTAAAAGGTACAGGGTCAAAGTAAAGAATAGAAAAAGTGGGGGATAGGATGGAGGGAAATATAGTCAGTCTTTTACAATACATCCACTATGGAAATGTTTTGCATAGTTACGCATGTACCAGCAATATCAAATTGCTTATCTTCCCAGTAAGGGTGGGTGAGGAGTGAGGAATGGAAAGAATCTGGAATCCAAAGTTTTAAAATGAATGTTTAATATATTATTATTATTATTAGTAGTAGTAGTAGTAGTAGTAGTAGAAGTAGTAGTAGTAGCATTTTCAACTGGGAAAGAAGATATACAGGTACTGGGGCATAGAGATCCATCTTGCCCCATTGGAATGGCGGAAGGGCAATGGGGGAGGAACTAGGAGAGAGCAGATTGGGGAGGAGGAATACAGTGGTATTGCTCTTTTAGGGTGGTGGGCTGGCAAAAGATGGAGAGAAAATTTCTAAGTCAAAATATTGTTGAAATGAATGACATAAAATAAAAATTAAAAAATTGAAAGAGAAAAGAAAATATTATATCAAAAAATAAGAAAAGAAAAGGAGATCCAGAATCTTAAGGAAGTAAATTACACCTTGAAAATCAAAATTGTGCAAAGTAAAGCCACAAAATTATAAGAGATCAAGAAATAATTAAACAAAATATGAATAATGAAAAATTGGAAAGTGAAAAATGTAACAAAAACAACATATTTGTAGAATAGATTAAGAAGATAAAATATAAAAATAATTGAACTAACTTAAAGTTATGATAAAAAGGGCCTTCATACAATAATGTAAGAAATAACTAAAGAAAATTGTTCTGAAGCATTAAAACAAGGGAGAAAGTAGACAAAAATATTATTGATTACAATTTAAAAGAGATACTATGATGAAAACTCATATGAATTTCATAGTCAAATCCCAAAACCACCAGCTTAAGGATAAAATATTAAAAGTATCAAGATTAAAACAATATAAATATGATGGTGCCACAATTAGAATCACACAAGACCTATCAGCATAGACATTAAAGGACTACAAGTCTTAGAACACAAAATATCAAAGAGAAAAAGAAATGGAGCTCTGGCTGAAAATATCATACCCTGCAAAGTTAAATATTATCCTGAATAATAATAAAAATGGATATTTGATAAACTCTCAGACTTTCAAGACTTTGTTAAAAATAAAAATCCTGAAATTAATAGAAGATTCAATATAAAATAATGAAGAGAAATATAAGGTATATAAAAAAAGATTGAACCTAAGAGACCCATAAGGACAGACTGTTTCCTTTTTTATATATGTAAAATGTATGTCT
Organism: Gymnobelideus leadbeateri; assembly: GCA_011680675.1. NCBI lineage: Eukaryota > Metazoa > Chordata > Mammalia > Diprotodontia > Petauridae > Gymnobelideus > Gymnobelideus leadbeateri. The sequence continues at coordinate 116,671 of WOXC01007631.1, read as the reverse complement.
AAGATTCTTTTTATTTTTTTAATAACTTTACTTACCTTGGCAGTGTACTTTCTAGGGATGTACACATGGATAATGGGGTTGATTTCACACATTGATAGAGCTAGCTCAGTGTTTGGGAGGCTACAAAGGAAAGTGTGGGAGAGAAGAGGTATTAGACTCACTACCATACTGAAGGCCTATAGAGTAGTTGTGCTGCCCTCGTTGTATTTCTGGACAGTTAAACCAGTGCCATGCCAAGAAATTGAATTGCTTACGTTTGAATTGTCTTAGGAAGATCTTGAAGACAACCTGACAGGATAAAAGACCAGACACTGAGGTCCTTTCTCGAACTAAACTGTCAATCATTCATGCTCTACTGCTGAGAGCACAACTCCGATGAGCTGACTACATTGTTTGAATGCCAAAAGTAAGCCTGCCTATAACTACTTTTGGAGAATTCACACAGGGCAAATGCTCAAATGGGGGTCAGAAGAAGTGATTCAAGGACACTTTCAAGGTCTCTCTTAAAACCTTTGGAATTTCAAGAAAAAGCTGTAACAATGGAGGGGAAGAGCAGGGAGGTGTAAGGGAATGTATTTGGTTTAAGAATTAAATAACATACACACTCAATTGGGTATCTTATCCTACTGGAACGTAGCGGGGGGAAAGGGATGAGAGGTGGGATGATGGAAAGGAGGGAAGATTGGGGAGGGAGTATTAAGAAGCAAACACTATTGTAAAGGGACAGGGTCAAAGGAGAAAATAGAATAAATGGGAAGCGGGATAAGATGGAGGGAAATATAGTTAGTCTTTCACAATATGAGTACTGTGGTAATGTTTTGCATAACTACACATGTGTAACCTATGTTGAATTGCTTGTATTCTCAATGGGGGTGGATAAGGAGGGAAGAAAGGAGAGAATATGGAATTCAAAGTTTTTTTTTTTAATGTTTAAAAATTGCTTTTATATGTAGCCAGGAAATAATATATACAGGCAATGGAATATAGAAATCCATTTTGCCTGACAAGAAAGTAAGGGGCAAGGGGTTACGGGGAGAAATGATGGGATATAAGAGAGGGTAGACAGGGGGAAGGGGTAATCAGTATGATTGCCATCTTGGAGTAGGAGGTTAGGGAGAGAAGGGGGAGAAATTTCGGAACTCAGGCTTATGGAAATGAATGCTGAAAATGAAAAATAAATAAAAAACAGAAATAGCTTTTAAATTATTAAAAAAAGAAAGCATACATGGAATGCTTATACAATTTGCAAAATTAATAAATATTTAGATAGATAAGGAAGACAATTGTTTAAGATTCTATAATATGCAAAATGTTAAAGCAATTAGACACATCAATTAGAAAAGAAAATAATTGGGATAAATATAAAATTCAGCATTAAGGTTTTAAATGCACCTTCAGAAGTACTAGAGGAAGGATGTGTGAGTATAAAGGAATTGCTATGAAAAAGCTGGGTTTTAGAGGATAGTGAGGTTAATATGAAATCAACATAGTGACATAACATTTAAAAATTCTAACATTATCATAGGCTTTATCATGAAAAGAACATTATCCAGAAGAAAGAAGATATTAATTTTCTTCTACTTCTGCTCTAATCAAACTGCATCTTTAGCACTGTGTCCAGTACTGGGCACTATCTTCTGTCATCCCAGTTTTTCATGAATTGATTGCAAAAAAGAGACTGCATAAAAGAAACGCACTTAGCACCTTCTCAGCAGTCTATAATCTTTGAAAGCACTGAGAGGTTAGGCAACTTTTCTAGAATCACATAGTCAGTGTAGGTCAGAAATGGGAATTGAACTTAGGCTTTCTTGAATTTAATGATGGCTGCTATTCTACACGGCCTCCTGAAGGCATTCAATATCATGCTGTTTCAGTAAACGTTGAAGCAACTATGTTTGTCGTGGGGAAGAAAGGTATAGCAATAACTTAGTCTGAAACTATTTAAACTACTGAATATGATATATATATATATATATATATATATATATATATATATATATATATATATATATATATATGAAGGAAAGAAAAGAGTCAGTTCCTTGTCCCAAGAAGAAAAGAAGAATTAGGCCAATAATTTATTGGCATATATATATATATATATATATATGTTTTTTTTGTATATATATATATATATATATATATATATATATGAAATTTAAATACAATTGGAGAAAAAATATTCCTAAGAAGTTCAGCTATTCAAAAATAAAATGAACAAAATTGGGCAAACCTCATTACTTGATAGATTAACGTAATTTTTTTTTTGGAGATACATATGTATGTATGTATGTATATATGTGTGTTTGTGTGTGTGTGTGTGTGTGTATAAAAAGAGAGAAGCTGTTAAGCTATATGACCTCTGAAGTTGCTTTCAATGCTAAAATTCTATGGCTGTTTGATTCTATGAGAAATTTCTGGAATCACCAGGTCTTTCTGATACATGGTCTAAGTCACTGATAATGAAGGTGAATTCTACTTCACCTTGGTCTGTATTCTCTTATTAATATTATTAGATGTGACTTCAATCTTTTATTCTATAGTAAAATACTTTTCTCTGAATAAGGTAGATTTATTTTTATCTTTCATTTTTCATAGAATGGTACATACATTTTGAAAAGGCTTTACAGCTAGATACATTGTTCTTTAAAGGATATAATGTTATATTAATTTTTTTTTTCAAACCAATGAGGATTTAAAATCCTTTTGTCACTAAGAGTTATGTTCTATCTAAGGGGATGTAAGCCTTTCATAATCTGACTCTTTTAGTTATATTATAACTATGAAAATCAGTGCTTTGTTCTTATGATGTAAAAAAGTTTTATAAAAAATCATATGATGGCAAATTGATTGTACTCCCCACTGAATTATTTTGCATAAAATTTTTTAATATTCACATAAATCTGGAATTATCCTCTTTAGATCTATACAGTATTTTTCTAATATGAAAGAAGGGTAGAAGGAAACTTCTAACTACAAAAATTTGAGGCATCATAAAATCTGAAAACAAAAAAAGTGTCAGTAGCCATAATGGTAAGGTATATGAAATAAGATAAGTAAAATAACCCAAGCAGGAAGGAAGAAATAACCCCCAAAGTTTTGGCATCATTTAATTACAAAGATTTAATTTCATTTTTGTTTTAGTTTATAGATCACAAAGGGAATAATTTATTCCCATATCTTAGATGCTAAATTCAATATATGATGTTGTAATAGTATGACCTGTGACTCTGAAGTCTGAAGACCTTATTTGTAGTTAGAATAGATAATAAATGATATTTTGATACTGTTGAAATTTTAAGCTTTTGAATTACTTTGGCATGAATTTCCTTTTGAATTTACAATGATAACATCATAAAGTCATATATTTAGAGCTAAATGGGACCTAAGAGGACATGAAATCCAACTTCCTCATTTTACAGATGTGAAGTGAAGAAATGAAGTGTGAAGTCAATTTAAAATGAGGCCTCAAGAGGTAGGGTGACTTTCTCTGGGTGAAAACCTCATAAAATTCAGAGGGAGGATCAAACAAACCTTAGTCTTTCAAACTGCACTTACAGCAGTTTAACCACTACATAGTGCCACTTTACTTTTAAACAAAAATGTAAACTCATTCAACATTCTTCTTCCCTGATGTTCCCTTGGGTTGTTTCTTTTGAATAAGTGTGCAAAAGATGATTTTCAAACAAAAGTTCATGATAAAAGTGTGGGAAAATCTTTTTTCCTCAGCAACAGCTGAGCACATTTCATCAAACTATACTATTCTATGCACAACAGAAAAGCAACATCATTATTTGGGTCTGGGCCTTTCTGAGGCTAGCTCCCTGGTAACACAGGCTCAATATTGAAACGAAAGGAGAAATTTAAGCCTTGTTAAGCAGTTTTAAAAAAGAGAGATTTTCTTAGCCACAGCAATAGAAGAGTATTCAAAAAGAACAGACATTAAGAAAACCTCAAGTTGATTTCAGCTAAGTGAAACTCCTTTTACTTACATTATTCTTTGTGATCTAAATCATTCCTTGTAGCTACTTTATACCAGGGTGATAAGGAAATGATGGCCTTTCTTCCACTGAACCAATCACATTGATTTATTATTTTTTTTAAACAAATACTTTATTAACTTCTGTTTTACATCATTCATTTCCGCCAGATTTTGAGTTACAATCATTTTCCCCCCATTATTCCCTACCCAACCTCCCAGAATAGCAGTCCCACAAGATATCGCTTCCTCCAATCTGCTCTCTCCCATACCTTCTCCCATACCCCCATCGACTTTTCCATTAGAGGAAGATGAATCTTTGTGTCCCAATGCCTGCACATCTTATCTCCCAATTATAGGCAAAAGAGTATTAATAATAGTATTTATATATATATTTGAAACATTTAATGTTATGACCTTGAATTTCAGATCCATTTCCTTCCTCCCTTGTCACCCATTCCTTCTTGGGAGATAAGTAATTCAGTATATGTTGTACATGTCTAGCTATGCAAAACATTATCATAGTAGATATATTGTACAAGGCTGCTTATAATTCCCTCCCACTCATCCCACCCCCCACCTGGTCCATTCCCTACATGATCCTGTCCCTCTTCTATAGTGGGTACTTCCAACCTCCCCTCACCCCAAGGATGCCCTCCCATCCATCATCCCTCCTCTCATCCCCCTTCCCCCTATCCTGCTGCAGGTTGAGATATCCCATTTAGTATGTATGTCATTTTCTCCCTGAACCAAATTCAATGTGAATGTGGTTTTGCCTTTTTAGCCTTCCTTATTCTCCCCCTCCTTTGCACCCACTTCCCCTACATGAGATAGTTTACCCTACCATGTCTCTCCCCATCTCCTCTTGCCACTTTCCTCTCTCACCTCATAATTTCATCCCTTGAGTACTCTCCCTTCCCAACAAAATCAACCTATGCCCTCTATCCATATATAACTGTAACCATATACACACACATTCACATATGTATTCGTATGACCACACCCCCTTCTTCCATTATTTTCATAGTGGGAAAGATATCATCAGTCACAGATATTGCTTTTCCATATAGGAATATAAATAGTTCAACTTTGATAAGTTCCTTTTGATTTCTTTTCCCTGATTACCTTCTCAGGCATCTCTTACTTCTTGCGTCTGGATGTCAAATTTTCTGTTCAACTCTGGTTTTTTCCTCAAGAATGCTTGAAAGTCCTCTATTCCACTGAATGACCATATTTTCCCCTGAAACAAAATACTCAGTTTTGCTGGGTAGGTGACCCTTGGGTTCATTCCCAGTTCTTTTGCCCTCTGGAATATCATATTCCATGCCCTTCGATCCCTCAGTGTAGAAGCTGCCAGGTCCTGGGCTATTCTGATTGTGTTTCCACAATATTGAAATTGTTTCTTCCTGGCTGCTTGTAGTATTTTCTCCTTGATCTGGGGATTCTGGAACCTGGCTATAATATTTCTGGGAGTTTTCTTTTTGGGATCTTTTTCAGGAGGTGATCGGTGGATTCTTTCAACCTCTATTTTGCCCTCTGGATCTAAAACATCAGGGCAGTTTTCCTTGAGAATTTCTTGAAGGGTGATTTCTAGGTTCTTTCCTTGATCATGGCTTTCAGGTAGTCCAATAATTTTTAAATTGTCTCTCCTGGATCTATTTTCCAGGTCAGTGGTTTTTCCCATGAGATATTTCACATTGCCTTCTAATCTTTCATTTGTTTGGATCTGCTTAACAGCATCTTGATTTCTCATAAAGTCATTAGCTTCCATTTGCTCCAGTCTAACTCTGAAGGAATGAATCTCCTCAGTGAACTTTTGAGATTCTTTTTCCATCTGGCAAATTCGACTTTTTAAGGCATTCTTCTCCTCATTGCCCTTTTGGGCCTCCTTTGCCATTTGAGTTAGTCTATTTTTTAAGGTGTTGTTTTCCTCAGTCAGGCTGTTGACCCTCATTTCATACTTTGCCTGCATCCTTCTCATTTCTCTTTCCAATTTTTCCTCCACTTCTCTTATTTGATTTTTAAAGTCCTTCTTAAGGTCCTCTATGGCCTGCAACCCGCTCATGTTTTCCCCTGGGGCTTTTGGAGCAGGACTTCTGACCTCACAGTCCTTTTCCCGCTCTGTGCCCCCAAAATAGGAGTCTAGGGTTGCATTTTTCTGTTTCCTTTGCCTTGGCATGTTGCCACTTAATTGCTTGACTTTTGGGCTTGTTGCCACACTATGGCTTTAAGGCCAGATAGAGGAATTTTCGTCCCGAACGTGTGGGGGGCAACTTCCGTTTCTGGCAAGCTGTAAACCCACCCACAACTTCCACCCTAGATCACAATCCAGATCCAGGGAGGTTAAAGCAAGAGCGATTACCCCCCAAGACTGATCGCTGGATCTCCCCACGATTTGTAGGCTGGGAGCCGGAAATGCCTCTGAAAACTACACAGTGGCGTGTCTCCTCAGCAGCTTCTAGCCCCCAGGGGAGGGAGCTGACGCATTCCCCAAATACAGGTCCCAAAGTCCATAGGACACTAACCTCTTACTTTGTCCTAGGCAAGTCTATGTTGATAATTCTGGCGTCTCCACAGTTCCTGGTGTTCTGGGGTTCCTCCAGCCGGCTGCTGGCCCTGCCGCCCTGGGGCTAAAACCTCGGCTCACGTGGACCTGGGCTCAGCTCGGCTCCTGCGCTCTGCGGGCTGCCGGCTCCCAGACCACTGCGCTGGTCCTTCCTGCAGGGTGCTGGGCTGTCCTCAGCGGGAGGTTAGCTTCTCTGTGTCGTTCTGTGGGTGCTGGGGCTCCAGAAGATTTTCAGAGTCCTTTTTTACATAGTTTGTGGAGAATCTGGGGGCAGAGAGGCTTGGACGAGCTGTTTCTATTCCGCCATCTACATTGATTTATTTTTTAAGAAAATGTAGCCTATTTTGGATGGAAGTTGTAGTGGTGGTGGTGATTAGTTTTTTGTTTTGCTTTGTTTTGTTTTGTTTTTTACTTACTACGCATATATTCATGAAACATTTATGTTATTGTTACTTCCTATTCTTCATTCTTGAAGAGGTCTAATGGCATCATGAATGGGTGATATCTTGCTTTATGCCTGAATTGGATTTAAGTGAGGCAGAGTTGCACAAAGTCATTAGTCCCACTCTCTCTTCCAGAGTCACCAAAGTTCAGTGATAGGACAAAAGTCAGGACAACTGGCTATGGCCAGGGATGCTGTAGATGACCTTGGCATCTTCAATGTCTGACCAAGCTTTAAGTGATTCAGAGTTATGGGTGTTGCAAGAAATTGTTCTTTTTTACCCAACCCACTGGGGGAGATCTTTACATGCTTGGGGTAGACATCCCTCTATTTTACCAATGGTTTAAGGAAGTCCTGTCTGTTACGTTCAACCTGGTTTAGCCTTTCTGCCAATATGGTTTTACTCGGGTGTGGCTACTGTGCATACCAGCTTCTTGGAACCAAAGATGAGAGTTGGGTGATAAGTAGACACTGAAGGTATATGGGCATCACTGAAAAAGGATTTCGTAAGCCATCATATCAGCAATGCTACGCATCCCTGAACACCAAATACCCATGAAGCATTTAGATATTATGTGACTCTTGGCACAGTAAAAAAAGGGAGAGAGGGGCAGGGTGAGGGGGGGTGGGCTTGCACCGGACCAGTTTTCATTTGCTCTACAAATTGTAATGTTAGAGAATTGTTGTGGGCAATGAGAAGTTAAGTGACTTTTCCAAGGCCACACAGATTCTTTAGACATTATATAGCTCTGCATCTTATTAATCCAACTCCTTTTTACCTACCCACCCCTTAATTATTATTAAGAGAAGCATCATGGAATGTTTTAAAGACCACTGGATTGGAAAGCAAAGAAAATCCATTCCATCCCCTGATTTTTTTGTGATATTTGGGGAAATAACTTAAACTTTCTGGATTTTACTTTGCTTCACTTGTGAGATGAAAAGGATAAATGAGATGATATCTAAAATCTTTACTATCTCCAAATATCGTGCTTCTCTTATTTCATAGATGTTTTCTCATGATAAATATTTTGGTCTTAAATTATAAAATAAATCATAACTTAAAATCCTAAACTTCCCTTGAAAGAAACAGTCTATATTTCCTAATGTTGTAGTTGGACATTTTGGTTTTCATTCAATCCCTGTGAGAAGCACTATTAATATTGATAATTATGGAGTGAACAGAAGGGATTTTATGTTTGTTTCTTCTAGATATAATTAATAGTGGAATGTTGTTGGCATGCAAGGTTGGCATTCCTGGTAAAGAAGGTGCAGGGAGTAAAGAATTTATCTCTGCTATCTGGCATATATGAGGAAGTAAAAATGTCTCAAGCATATTTTCAGAATTTATCCAATAAAGATACAATAAAAAAGAAACTAGGAGAGGAAATATATACATACACACACATATATACACACATACATGTATATGTGTATATATATATATGTGTGTGTATGTATGCATGCAAGCATATATACATGATGAAATCTGATAAAATCTAAATTAGTATGAAACAATTTGGGGAGAAAAGATGAAAAGAATAAAATCTATAACTTTCTGAATTCTATTTATATGGAATTTTAGAGCTATTTATGCAACTTGAAGTAATATAGATGTTACATAGCAAAGCTGAGAGTTGAATTCTTATCTTTTAACTCTAGATTCACAGTCCTTTCCACTACAATTTTGCTGTATTCTTTACCTTCATGTTGCATCAAAACTTTCTAAATATCATTGATCTAAAATTGAGCTAGACTTCAGAGGCTATCATATCTATTCCCTCCCCCCCCCCAATTTTACAAATGAACAAACTGAGTCATCTGGAGGGATTTTTTTTCTTTTACTTTCCCAACGTCATAAAAGTAGTAGATGTCAGAGGTGAAATTTAAGCCCAAATCTTTTGATTCAAGAGTCTGTGTCTTTTCACTTGTAATGTCACATTCCAAAAGTAATTATTCTTTGCTTAATAAAATAAGGAAACTACACAGATTCTATTAGATGTGTAGAAAATCACTTAATTTTCAAAGGAAAGAAATGATTTTTGTATTTCGTAACTACCTGCTAAATGTTATCAATGGAGTTGTATGTCAACATGGCATGGCCAGGTTTGGAGGTTCTCTCTTCGAAGGACAAATATATGGGACATCATAATTAATCTCCCAAGACTTTATAAATCATCAGGCTGCTACCTACATCTAGTGATTCATATAGGCATGACCATTATAGGCAAATAGAAAATAAGTATAGAAATCACTACACAAATTATAATGTCAAAGGCAGGAAGCTGTGGGATTTAAATGAATAGGTTTTACATTCATAATTAGTTACAGTTGAAGTTTGATAACTTCAAGGTAAAATAGGATATGAGAGAGAAAGCTAAGTTAATGAATACAGAAATACATGGATCACATGACCAATTAGATGGATGATTAGGCTTATTTTCCAATCCTCTCAACCTCTCAATTCTCTACAAAATAAAATTATGTAGAAGAGGTAAAGTAGTTGGCGTTGTCTCCATGGACTAAGATATCAAAAAGCCTAATGATGCAACCACCCTATGAACTAATGTTAAAGCTAACCCTAAGCATTGATGTACTCACTCAGACCCCCTCATGCTATGATAGAATAGCAACACAAACTACAGAAACAATATGAAAATAATGATAAGGAAGCAACATGCAAAAATTCATCAGATGTAGCCAAAGCAATCTTTAGTGGATATATCCCTCATATATTTACATCAGTAAAATAGTAAGAGAGTATCAGTGAATTGAATATATATTAAAATAGAAATAAAGTAAAATAAGTTTAGAAGAAGATATTAAAAATTAGAGGGCAAAAAGACAAGCTGGAAACCCAAAACTACAGAAAAGTTAAATAAAACTAAAAGTTTTCTTTTAACAAGAAAATTGATATCCCTGTAGCCTATCTGATTAAAAAGGAGAAAAAAATTAATAAAATAATAAACAAGTTGGAAGAACAGGATTACAACAAAATCAGAAGAAAAATATATTATCAAAGACTTTACACAGATTTATATGCTTTAAAAAAACTGAAGACACCAAAAAATTAGCAGAATACCTTAAAATAAAATGTTCATGAGTTAAGAGAAGTCCAAATAGAAATTTTAGGTGATGTAAGCTGAGAAAAAAATTAATGATAACTAATTCTCAAGGAGCTACCAAAGAAAAACTTCCATCCCTGATGGATTCACAAGAGAGTTCCCTTAAACTTAAAAGTATCAACTTTATAAATTAGTCTCAAAAATTGATAAAAATAGCCCTTTAGCAGACTACGTTTCATAAGATAAATATTGTACTAATACCTAAACCAGAGAAGGAGAAAATACAAAAGAACTATAGACCAATATTTTTACTGAGCATTGATTGAACAATGCTAAATTAATATTGACAAATAAAATGTTATTAAACAGATTATGGCAATATGTCCAAGAAATGACATTCATTAAAATAAAATGAGATTTAGGAATATTTCAAAATTAGGGAAACAAAACCCTTATTGCTAAAAAAGCCTATAAAATATGCATTGAGGAATGACTTTAAATCATAAAAGTAGTATCTAAATGCAATCATCATATGTAATGAGGATATACTACAAACTTTCCTAATAACTACAGTAGTAAAGTCACAATGACTACTCTCCCTATTATTGTTTCATATACTTCTAGAAATGTTTGCACAAGCAATGGCACAAAAGACAATATTATTTTTTAGAGAAAGTAATGTAAAGCCAACAAGCATAAAATAAATGCCCACTGCCAGGCACCATGCTAAATGAAGTGGATGCAAAGATAATCTTTTCCCCCAAGGAGCTCACAATCTAATGATGAAGACAACAAGAAATGGCTATGTACAAACAAGCTATAAAGAAAACAAATAGAAAATAGTCAGCAGGGGGATTAATCCCTTAATCCCCTTAAGAGGGATTAAAAAAGTTTCTTAGAGAAGATGAGTTTTTTTTTTTTATCTGAAACTGCGAAAATTAATTTATATTTAATTCTATAGCAACTATAGCATAAAAGAGATACATTAAAGAATTCAAAAAAATAACAAAATTCATCTAGAAAAAGACAATATCTAGAAAATTAAAGGAAATAATGAAAAATTATAGAGGTGAAGGGTGATATCATTCCCAGGAGTCAAAAAATATTCCAAAGCAGGAGTAACCAACATAGTTTGTCATTTGCTTTTTGAAAAATTAAGATCAAAGTAACTGAAAGGGAGAATCAGAAAAAATGAAATTAAAAAACATAATATTTGATAAATAAAAAATTACAAAATAATTCCCTATTTGATCTAAACTGTTAGGAAAACAGTCAGGAAGAATTAGACCAACACCCTAAACTATATTCCATAATAAATTCAAAAAGGACAGGTGACATTAATATGAAAAGTATTAAAATTTAAGAAGATTATATATACCTTTCATAGTTCTGAATAGGTGATTCATTCTTTACCAAACAAGAGATAGAGACAAATGCAAAAGGTAAAATAAATTATTACCTGAAATTGAAAAAGTTTTTTCACAAACAAAATTAATGCATCTTGGATAAGAAGGGCAGTTTTCAAATGCATCATATCAATTTTTTCAGATAAGGTTTGAGATTCTCAGATATCTAGACAAATAACACTGGAAGAAAAAATGCTAAATTTTCTTATTTATCAGAGCAGAGATTGTTCCATTATTTTCAGCCCTGATAAGATCAGCCTCATCTTGAACAACATGTTCCTTTCTCAGTGTATTCTATAAAGTACACTGACAAGTTAGAATATGTCTGTGGAAGAGAGGCAGGATAACGTGGGGACTTGAAACCATGCTATATGAGAATTAGTTTAAATAATCCTCAGATGTTAAGCATAGAGAAAAGTAAATGTAACAGGGAAATTATTTCTGTCTTAAAATATTTGAAGGAGGGGGGTGGAGCCAAGATGGCGGAAAGGAAGAAGTAACCTCACTGAGCTCCTCAGTCGCTAAGTTTCAAAGGGTGAATCTGAGCGGATTCCAGTGTGACAGAGCCCACTGGAAGACAGAGCATGGCAGAGTCCAGCCAAGGAGGTTGCTGAGTGTGTCCAGACAGGTCGAGCGCAGAGGGCAAGGGGTCTGCACAGCTCAGACCTAAGAGCAGACAAGCAGACTACAACTGAGAGAGAAAAAGCCCCAGTCTGCAGACTTACCAAGGACAAATCACAGTCATCTCGCAGAGGGGAAGGATCATTGGAGAGAGGTAGGAGAGTTGGGCCCACAATGGAGAGAGTGGCTTCTCAGGCTGCAATCGGCCCCCAAACTGGAAGTTTAGAAACTGCCTGCCTATATAATACAGGGGCTGGAATGGCAAAGTAAATACTAGCTGCTCAGATCCTCCCATCCCTCCTTCATGAAGCAGAAAACCCAAATATAAGTCTCCCACCCAGATTGAAATCCCAAATTAATGGAAATAGCCTCAGGCTTGAGAGTCTCCAAGAAGGGGAGTAACTGAGACAGCCAGGAGTCTGAAGAGAAGAAAGGGAGGGGTCCCAACAAGCCCCACCTCACCTCACCAACAAGAAGCCTACTTATAGCCCAGGGGTATAGAGGCAGAAATCTGAAGTGGTCAGACTCACCCCCACCTAGACATTTACATTCCTCACTGATTTCCCTGAATGAGCCATAAACTAGCCACCCAGAGGTATTCAAAGTCAAGGATCAGGCCCTAAACCCATAGCCTGAGAAAGGAAGAAATAGGAAGTCACAATGGGAAGGAAGGAACCTGAAAAGGAAAAGGGGAAGGCAAGAAAGTCTATTCCAGCCTACTATGTAAGGGAAGAACAACTAAATACTCAGGACAATATAGACTCTCTACCCACACCTGAGACCACAGAAGGAAACATGAGCTGGTCTCAAGCCCAAATAGCATTCCTGGAGGAGCTTAAGAGAAATTTTAAAGAACAAATCAGGGAGGCAGTGACCAACTTGGAAAAAGAAAATACCTCCCTAACAGAGGAACTTCAAAAACTAACTGAAGACCATAATTCACTAAAAATTAGATGAAATCAAACTGAAAGTCAGAACTCTATGATGCAGCAGGAGTCAATAAAAACAAAACAAAACAAAACAAAACAAAACAAAATGATCGAAAAATTGGAAGAAAATGTAAAATATCTCACTGGATAAATAACTGACCTAGAGAACAGATCCAGGAGAGACAACTCAAGAACTATTGGTCTACCAGAAAGCCATGATGAAAAAAGCAATCTAGACAACATCCTCCAAGAGATTGTCAAAGAAAACTGTCCTGAGGTCCTGGAATCAGAAGATAAAATAGCTATCAATAGAATTCACGGGACTCCTCCTGGGAGAGATCCCAAACTGAAAACTCCAAGAAATATAATAGCCACACTCCAGAATTACAAGATTAAGGAAAAAATTCTACAAGCAGCCAAAAAGAAACAATTCAAATATCGAGGAACTCCAGTTAAGATCACACAGGACATAGCAGCTGCTACATTAAAAGAGTGGAGGGATTGGAATTTGATATTTCATAGGGCAAGTGATATAGGACTACAACCAAGGATTAACTACCCGGCAAAACTGAGCATAATCTTTCAGGCAAGGAGATGGACGTTTAATGAAGTAAGGGACTTCTAGACTTTCCTGATGAAAAAGCCAGAGCTCAATGGAAAATTTGATCTCCAACTACAAGACTCCAGAAAGACATAAAAAGGTAAACAAGGGAAACACAGAATCACATATGCATAAGTGCACAGACACACACCCACAAACACATGCTTATTAATTGGGATGCAGCAAGAGCAAAATGTTCACATCCCTATATATGGAGCTGATAACTGTCAATATTCAAAATCTTTATGATTATCATGACCTTCTAAAGGGTTATACTTAGATAGAGGGTGTGGGTAAGAACTAATATGAAGTCTAAAAAAAGGGGGGATCAAAGAGACTGTAATGGGAAAAAGTAAAGGGTGAGCTAGGAAAAGGTAAAATATGCCATCTGAAGAGACATCAAAACACACTATAGAAGAGGGGAAAGAAAGAGGGAGAAGAACATCATTTAAACACTATTCTCACTGGTTCTGGTCCAAAGAGGGATCAAATTAATCAGTGAAGTTTAAGATTCTAATGTGAATAGACACATAAATTCATTAAATAGAGGAAAAGGAGGGAGGGAGAGGAGCACTGTTTGAAATTTACTCTCATTGGTTTGGAATCAAACGGGGAGTAATTTACTCTGATAAGTATAAAAATTTATTGTGTCCTATAGATAGTGGAAGGGTAAGGGGGGTTGAAAAGGAGGAGACTAAAGGGGGGATTAGAAGGGAGGGAAATAGTAGTAAGGGGAGAGGGTAGGTTAAGAAGGGGGGTCACTGGGTGGGAACACTGAGGGAGGGGGTGGTCAAAAGGGAAAACTTCAAGGAGGGGAAGGGAGAAGGAAGAAACAAAAACATAAACAGGGGAGAGAATAGGATGGAGGGAAAGAGACAGATAGTCATCATTACTGTGAATGTGAATGGGATGAACTCTCCCATAAAAGAGAGGCAGGTAGCAGAATGGATTAAAAACCATAATCCTACAATATGCTGTCTACAAGAAACACATTTGTAACAAAGAGATACCCACAGGGTAAAGGTAAAAGGTTGGAGTAAAATTTATTTTGCTTCAGCTAAAGTAAAAAAAGCAGGGGTAGCAATACATATTTCAGATAAACCATAAGCAAGAATAGATCTAATTAAAAGAGATAAGGAAGGAAACTATATCCTACTAAAAGGCACCATCGAATATGAAGCAATATCACTACATAATATATATGCACCAAGTGGTATGGCATCCAAATTCCTAGAGGAGAAATTAACAGAATTAGAGGAAGAAATACCTTAATATTCCCCTCTCTAAACTCGATAAATCTAACCTCAAAATAAACAAGAATGAAGTTAAGGAGGTGAATATAATCTTAGAGAGAATAGATATGATGGATCTCTGCAGAAAACTGAATGGGGATAAAAAGGAATTTACTTTCTTCTCAGCAGTGCATGGTACATACTCAAAAATAGACCATGTAGTAGGGCATAAAAACCTCACAATCCAGTGCAAAATGGCAGAAATGTTGAATGCATCATTCTCAGATCATGATGCAATAAAAATTATATGCAATAAAGGGCCAAGGAAAGATAGACTAAAAACTAATTGGAAATTAAACAATTTAATCCTAAAGAATGGATGGGTCAAAGAAGAAACTATAGAAACAATCAATAATTTCATTCAAGAGAATGATAATAATGCGACATCATATCAAAATTTGTGGGATGCAATAAAGGCAGTTCTCAGGGGAGGTTTCATATCCCTGAGTGCATACATGAATAAATTAGAGAAAAGGGAGGTCAATAAATTTGACGTGCAACTGAAAAAGCTAGAAAACGAACAAATTGAAAATCCCCAATTTAGTACTAAATTAGAAATACTAATAACCAATGGAGAGATTAATGAAACTGGAATTAAGAAAACTATTGAAATAATAAATAAAGGGGTGGCTAGGTGGCACAGTGAGTAGAGTGTCGGCCCTGGAGTCAGAAGGACCTGAGTTCAGATCCGGCCTCAGACACTTAAAGCACACACAAATAAAAAAAAAAAAAACCTAGTCGTGTGGCCTTGGGCAAGTTACTTAACCCCAATTGCCCTCCAAAAAGAAAAAAAAAAAAAAAGAAATAATAAATAAAACTAAGAGCTGGTTTTATGAAAAAAATCAACAAAATAGATAATCCCTTAGTCAATATGATAAAAAAAAAAGAAGCAAACCAAATTATGAGTATCAAAAATAAAAAGGGTGAATCTACCTCTAATGAAGAGAAAATAAAAAAATAATGAGGAATTCTTTTTCCCAATTGTATGCATATAAATATGATAATCTTAGTGAAATGGATGAATATTTACAAAATCACAAGTTGCCCAGATTAACTTAAGAGGAAGTGAATTACCTAAATAATCCCATCTCACAAAAAGAAATCAAAAAAGCCATCAATGAACTCCCTAGGAAAAAGTCTCCAGGGCCAGACGGGTTTGCTAGTGAATTCTATCAAACATGTAAAGAACAATTGATTCCAATACTCTACAAACTATTTGGGAAAATTAGTGAAGAAGGAGTCCTACCAAACTCTTTCTATGACACAAATATGGTACTGATTCCCATATCAGGAAGAGATAAGACAAGAGAATGAAAATTATAGACCAATTTCCCTCATGAATTTAGATGCAAAAATTCTAAATATAATATTAGCCAAATGACTCCAACAACTTATCACAAAAATAATACACTTTGATAAGGTAGGATTCATTCGAGGAATGCAAGGATGGTTTAATATTAGGGAAACCATCAGGATAATTGAGCATATCAACAATAAAACTAGCAGAAACCACATGATCATCTCAATAGATGCAGAAAATTCTTTTCACAAAGTACAACATCCATTCCTATTAAAAACATTAGAAAGTCTAGGAATAAATGGAGCCTTCCTTAAAATAGTAGATAGAATCTATTTAAATCCATCTAATCCATTTAAATCTATTTAAAACCATCAGCAAGTATTATATGCAATGGGGATAAACTAGAAGCCTTTCCAATAAGATCAGGAGTAAAACAAGGGTGTCCACTATCACCCCTCTTATTCAATCTGGTACTAGAAACACTAGCAGTAGCAATTAGAGAAGAAAAAGGAATCAAAGGAATCAAATTAGGCAAAGAAATGACCAAGCTATCACTCTTTGCAGATTGTATTATGTTATACTTAGAGAATCCTAGAGAATCAAGTAAAAAATTACTTGAGACAATAAATAAATTTGGAAAAGTTGCAGGATATAAAATAAACCCATATAAATCCTCAGCATTCCTGTACATCTCTAATGAAACTCAACAAGAGATAGAAAGAGAAATCCCATTTAAAGTCACTGTAGATATTATAAAATATTTGGTAATCTACTTGCCAATACAAACCCAGAATCTATATGATCACAACAACAAAACACTTCTCACACAAATAAAATTAGATCTAAATAGTTGGAAAAATATCAATTGCTCATGTCTGGGTCGAGCTAATATAATAAAAATGACAATCTTAACCAAACTAAACTATATATTTAGTGCCATACCAATCAATTTACCAAAAAACTACTTTGTAGAGTTAGATGAAATAATAACAAAATTTATTTGGAAAAAAAAAAAACGGTCTAGAATATTAAGGGAATTAATTAAAAGAAACACTAGGGAAGGTGGACTATGCCAGATCTTAATCTGTATTATGCAGCAGCCATCATCAAAACTGCTTGGTACTGGCAGAGGTGTAGAGTAGTGGATCAATGGAATGGATTAGGCGCAGGAGACCCAGCAGTTAATGAATATAGTAATCTATTGTTCGATAAACCCAAAGACCCCAGTTTTTGGGATAAGTATGCACTGTTTGACAAAAACTGCTGGGAAAACTGGGATACAATATGGCACAAAGTGGGCATAGATCACTATCTAACGCCATATACCAAAATCAAGTCTAAATGGGTGCATGATCTAGGTGTAAAGGATGATACTGTAAGCAATTTGGGAAAGCAAGGAATAGGTTACCTGGCAGACTTGTGGAGAGGGGAAGATTTTAGGACAAAACAAGAATTAGAGAGCATTATAAAACACAAAATGGATAATTTTGATTACATTAAATTGAAAAGGTTCTGTACAAACAAAGCCAATGCAACCAGGATCAAGAGGGAGGTGCGAAATTGGGAAAGAAATTTTTCAACTTGTGTCTCTGATAAAGGACTCATTTCTAAAATTTATAGAGAATTGAGCCAAATGTATATGAATACAAATCACTCCCCAATTGATAAATGGTCAAAGGATATGAACAGGCAGTTTTCAGAGAAAGAAATTAAAGATATCTATAAGCATATGAAGAAATTCTCTAAATCACTATTAATTAGAGAAATGCAAATCAAAACAACTCTGAGATACCACATCCCTCCAGTCAGATTGGCTAAGATGACAAAACAAGAAAGTGACAAATGCTGGAGAGGATGTGGACAAATTGGAACACTAATACATTTCTGGTGGAGTTGTCAACGTATCCAACCATTCTGGAGAGCAATCTGGAATTATTCCCAAAGGTTTATAAATAATTTCATACCCTTTGACCCAGCCATACCACTTCTAGGGTTATATCCCAAAGAGATCATAGAAGTGGGAGGAAGACCCATATGTACAAAAATATTTTAGCAGCCCTTTTTGTGGTTGAAAAGTATTGGAAAATAAAGGGGTGCCCATCAATTGGGGAATAGCTAAACAAGTTGTGGTATATGAATGTAATGGAATATTATTGTGCTATAAGAAACGAGGAGGTGATGGATTTCACAATTACCTGGAGAGACTTATATAAACTGATGCTGAGCGAGAAGAGTAGAATCAGAAGAAATTCGTATACAATCACAGACATAGTCTGTGATGACCAACTATGGTAGACTGGACTCTTTTCAGCAATGCAGTGATATAAGTCAATCCTGAAAGACTCAAGAAAGTGAGAAATGCACCATCCAGAGATATAACTAGAAAGAACTGAGCCTGAATCCTAATGGAAGCAAACTAAATGATCTTTTTCTTTTCTTTGTTTGGTTTTATTTCTTCCTTACCATCTTTCATCCCACCCAGTACAATATGCCTTTGTAATTGTAACAATGTCTAATATGAGTGCATTTGCAGATCTTATAGTAGACTATATGCTTTTGTGGAGGGAGGGGGAGGGGAGTAAAGGAAATTTGAAAATAAAAAAAAGAAAGCCAGAGCAAAGTTTTATAGCATTTGTTTTTCCCTAATGCTAAGCCTTGGGGGGTGACGGATGGGGTAGGGGGTATGTATGTATGTACATGTGTATATACGTATCTATATATATTAATTCTTATTATCCTAAGAAACTAATGACAAAATTTTCAAAATAAAACACCTATTGAAAAATAAATAAAAATATTTGAAGGATTGTTTCATAGGAGCAAAGTTATGTACATTCTGTTGTAAAACCAAGCCTGAGCAGCTTTCCAAAGGACTGTTGCTAAGAATATCTTTAAGATTCTGATCAAATCGTATAGTGAACTCTCTATTATACAGCAATAAACTAAAGCAAAACATTCACATAAACCAAAGTTCAACATTCACAGTAATATAACATAGCATATTATTGATGAAGTTGCCCCATAGTTTTAAACAAAAGATACCATTCAGGATACAAAGTACGAAGATCTCTCCCATAGGTCACATTGTCTTAATATAGTCAGTCAGAATGTCTTCTTTTTTTTTTGATTGGAGACTAGCTTCCAATCATCCTTAACTCAATCATCCTAAAGTGTTACAAAGTACAAAATTCTAACACCCCTAAGTCACAATAAATCATGATTTTGTCAGTCAGCAGTAAGTACCCAAGGAAAGGTGCTTTTATCTTGGCTTGAGGCTGACTCTTAAATACTGTGGTTGCTCTTCCATGCTCCCAGCTCTCCCATGGATTCACCCAACCCTCACCTGGATTCACAGGTAGGCAACTATCAACTCCTGGTCTAGCTCTTTGTCCAGTTCCTCATTCAGTTCCCATTCCATATTGAAGCTCACAGTGACCAGTTTACCTCAAGCCCTTCACAGTTTCTGTTTCTGGGAAGACAATACTTAACAGGGCCACAACAACACACATTGCCTACACCATCATCAATTGACTTCCTGCCTGTGATATTATCATAGACACATAAACAGGGTCTGAGAAATCAAAACAAATCATCAATAAATTCCAAGGACCTCTGAAAACATCAGTAAAACCCTCCACCAGTTCTTCTGTGAACAGACAAAAAGAAGGTTGTCTTTCAGGGCTTCTGTACCAGCAATAGGGATCCAGAGCTTCTGTAACAGCAGCAGTGTCCTCTATTATATGACAGGTCTGATATCATCATCAACATCAATATAGGCAGACAAAGTGCCAGTGCCATATCCATGCTTCCTCCCATTTCTGCTCTGTCCCAGTTTGTGCTCCTGCTTCTTTATGGCTACTCTCATTTCTGCCCACTTCTTTTGCCCTTCCTGTTCCATTCTTTGGCAAGTCCCTCTCCTGTGGGGGCTTCACATATTCTGTTTCTAAAAAGGATGTGATATAATCATGGGTAAGGCCCAAAGACACTTGAGCTGAAACAAGGAGCTAAATACTTGAATAACTGAAATAAGGTGCCAAGTACTCCTTTGCTTACTGTTTCATCTGCCTAGATCCAGAGTGGAAAAAGAAAAACAAAAACAAAAAAAACCAAACAATATATGGATAGTCATTACAAGAAATAAGGTGTACTACATATTTTAATGTTTAGAGTTCATCTATAGAGCATCTCAAAAGTCTTAATACATTTCAAAACTCTAATATCTTAAAACATCATTAAAATTTTTGTTAACTCCCTTTATGCTAGAATAGACTGCTTCAGATGGTAGTAACTTTCTTGACACTGAAGTCAAGCTAATAAGGTAGTTAAATATGTGACTTATCAATTTATCAGACCCTCGTTCCTCATTTCATAAATGAAAAATATTAAGACATGAGGAGGTAGAGGGTGGGGTAATATGACTTCCCTATGATCAAAGCAGTAGTATGTGCTAAGGCTGTGGTTTGAATCCAATCAAACAATGAATCAAGTATTTATCACCTATTTTCTATGTGACAACACAGACATACACACATACATATACATATACACACAAGAATAAAATGTGTGTGTGTGTGTGTGTATTTAGCAAAAGTAAATTGGTCTTAGAACCCAAGGAGTTTATATTTTAATGGAGGAGATAACATAAACATATTTATATGTACAAAAATAAACATAGAAAAAAATCAAATACAAGGTAATTTTGAAGGGCAAAGCATTAGTAAATAGTGGCAGGGTTGGATGCGGATTTGAGGGAAATCTTGAAGTACAGGTCTCTACCTAACTTAATAACTATGGGTCTTACCCCTGTGCTTCACTTTCTATATCCAGGATGGACTTCATGACCTCAAAGGTTTTTATTATGAAGAGATTCATTCATTGATACCCCTATTCCCTACGTACTCAGTAAACATAAAGATGTAGAATTACAAGTTCAATTTATTAGAAGTTCTTGCTCATACTACAGGGCGTAAAATCTCTCATAGCTGTATCAGGCAAGTATAATAGCAGCTTCCATTTTATGATTTGTTGCTATAATTGTTTAATAATTTTCAATCAAGTCTGACACTGCAATCCCATTTGGGGTTTTCTTGGCAAAAGTGCTGTAGTGCTTTTACATTTCCTCCTCCAACTCATTTGACAGATGAGGAAACTGAGAGAAATAGGATTTAGTGATTTGCTCCAGGGTAACGCAGCTAGCAAGTGTCTGAAGTCAAATTTGAACTCATGCCTTCTTGACTCTAATCTCAGTGCTTTATCCCCTATGCCACAATTTGCAAAGTGCTTTCATCACAACTCTGTTTTATATAATACAAATGTAATTTCATTTTTACACATGATAAAAGAAAGGCTTTGAAAAGTTAGATGACTTGATCAGACTAATAAAGTCATCAAGTATTAGGGTCAAGACTTAATTCACTGGTTTTGAATCTACGTTGAGAGTTTTCCTCAATATCTATCTCTGCCTCTAAATATTCCAAATAACTAAATACCTAGAAGAATAATCAAGCAACCAATTTTTAATGAAAACATTGATACAATGGTATGATTATTCATTTTTCCACTATTCATTAAAGAGTAATGGGTTTTTAAAAATGTACCTACAAATCATTTGATTTGTATTAAATTAACTACAACTAAGACCAATAGTTGGCCATTAAGTGACAAGTGAAATAAAATTTTATAGGTACCAAGTGAGCTTAATATTAGACCTTTTGGTTTAACAAAATACAATGCATTTAGATATGCAAATTAAATCATTATTTTAATTGCTTGAATATATTAAATTAAAATAAAATACTGTAATTGAATATCAATAATTCAATCAACAAATAGATACAAAGTACCTAGGCCTTAGACACCTTTAACTGAACTCAAACTTCACAGAGTAAGTATCATTAATAAAAGGATTTCGGGCGGAGAAGAAACAGTTCGTCCAAGCCACTCTGCCCCCAGATTCCCCCCAAACTATGTAAAAGGGGACTCTGAACAATGTCTGGAACCCCAGCACCCACAGAAAGACACAGAGAAGCTAACCTCCTGCTGAGGACAGCCCAGAAGCCCTGCAGGAAGGACCAGTGCAGCGGTCTGCGACCTGGCAGCCAGCAGCAGCTGAGCCCAGGTCCGTGTGAGCCGAGGTTTTAGCCCCAGGGCGGCAGGGCCAGCAGGAACCCCAGAACACCAGGAGCTGTGGCGACTCCAGAATAATCCACATAGACATGCCTAGGACAAAGTAAGTGGTTAGTGCCCTATGGACTTAGGAACCGGTATTTAGGGAATGAGTCGGCTCCCTCCCCTGGGGGCTAGAAGCCGTTGAGGGAAAACACCATTTTGTAGTTTTCAGAGGCAGCTCCAGCTCCCGGCCTGCAAATCTTAGGAAGATCCAGCTATCAGTCTTAGGGGGTAATCTCTCTTGCTTTAACCTCCCTGGATCTGGATTGTGATCTAGGGTGGAAGTCGTGGGTGGGCTTAAAAAAATGCAACCCTAGACTCCTATTTTGGGGGCATAGAGCGGGAAAAGGACTGTGAGGTCAGAAATCCTGCTCCAAAAGCCCCAGGGGAAAACATGAGCGGGTTGCAGGCCACAGAGGACTTAAGAAGGAATTTAAAAATCAAATAAGAGAAGTGGAGGAAAAATTGGAAAGAGAAATGAGAAGGATGCAGGAAAAGTATGAAATGAGGGTCAACATCCTGACTGAGGAAAACAACACCTTAAAAAATAGACTAACTCAAATGGCAAAGGAGGCCCAAAAGGGCAATGAGGAGAAGAATGCCTTAAAAAGTCGAATTTGCCAGATGGAAAAAGAATCTCAAAATTTCACTGAGGAGATTCATTCCTTCAGAGTTAGACTGGAGCAAATGGAAGCTAA
Source organism: Gymnobelideus leadbeateri (assembly GCA_011680675.1). Lineage (NCBI taxonomy): Eukaryota > Metazoa > Chordata > Mammalia > Diprotodontia > Petauridae > Gymnobelideus > Gymnobelideus leadbeateri. Next base: position 93,604 of record WOXC01007631.1, on the reverse strand, counting down.
TGACTTTATGAGAAATCAAGATGCACTTAAGCAGATCCAAACAAATGAAAGATTAGAAGGCAATGTGAAATATCTCATGGGAAAAACCACTGACCTGGAAAATAGATCCAAGAGAGACAATTTAAAAATTATTGGACTACCTGAAAGCCATGATCAAGAAAAGAACCTAGAAATCACCCTTCAAGAAATTCTCAAGGAAAATTGCCCGATGTTTTAGATCCAGAGGGCAAAATAGAGGTTGAAAGAATCCACAGATCACCTCCTGAAAAAGCTCCCAAAAAGAAAACTCCCAGGAATATTGTAGCCAGATTCCAGAATCCCCAGATCAAGGAGAAAATACTGCAAGCAGGCAGGAAGAAACAATTTCAATATTGTGGAAACACAATCAGAATAGCCCAGGACCTGTCAGCTTCTACACTGAGGGATCGAAGGGCATGGAATATGATATTCCAGAGGGCAAAAGAGCTGGGAATGAACCCAAGGGTCACCTACCCAGCAAAACTGAGTATTTTGTTTCAGGGGAAAATATGGTCATTCAGTGGAATAGAGGACTTTCAAGCATTCCTGAGGAAAAAACCAGAATTGAATAGAAAATTTGACATCCAGACACAAGAAGGAAGAGATGCCTGAGAAGGTAATCAGGGAAAAGAAATCAAAAGGAACTTATCAAAGTTGACCTGTTTACATTCCTATATAGAAAAGCAATAACTGTGACTGATGAAATCTTTCTCACTATGAAAATAATGGAAGAAGGGTGTATGGTCATATGAAAACATATGTGAATGTGTGTATATGGTTACAGTTATATATAGATAGAGGGCATAGGTTGAATTTGTTGGGAAGGGAGAATACTCAAAGGATGAAATCATGAGGTGAGAGAGGAAAGTGGCAAGAGGAGATGGGGAGAGACACGGTAGGGTATAGGATAAACTATCTTATGTAGAAGAAGCAAGGGGAAGTGGTTGTAAGGGGGGGGAGAATAGGAAGGCAAAAAGGCAAAACCACATTCTCATTGAATTTGGTTCAGGGAGAGAATGACATACATGCTAAATGGGATATCTCAACCTGCAGCAGAATAGGGGGAAGGGGAATGAGAGGAGCGAAGATGGATGGGAGGGCATCCTTGGGGGGAGGGGTGGTTGGAAGTACCCACTGTAGAAGAGGGACAGGATCATGTGGGGAATGGACCAGGTGGGGTGTGGGATGAGTGGGAGTGAATTGTAAGCAGCCTTGTACAATATATCTACTATGATAATGTTTTGCATAGCTAGACATGTACAACATATACTGAATTACTTATCTCCCCAGAGGGAATGGTTGACAAGTGAAGAAGGAAATGGATCTGAAAGTCGAGGTCTTAACATTAAGAGTTTCAAATATATATATAAATACTATTATTAATACTCTTTTGCTTATAATTGGGAGATAAGATGTGCAGGCATTGGGACACAAAGATTCACGTTTCTCTAATGGATAAGTCGCAGGGGGTATGGGAGAAGGTATGTGAGAGATCAGATTGGAGGAAGCGATATCTTGTGGGACTGCTATTCTGGGAGGTTGGGTAAGGGAATAACTGGGGGGAAATGATTGTAACTCAAAATCTGGTGGAAATGAATTATGTAAATCAGAACTTAATAAAGCATTTGTTTATTAAAAAAAAAAACTTGAACTCAGTTGAAAGGCTGTATTAAAGGATCTAGAAGATCACATGTGGCCTGAAAACCACAATTCCCCCACTTATGACTCTAGGCACTAGAACTTTAAGTATAAAGAATGTAACAAGCCCTACTCACAATAAGCTTTTTATAATCAAGGTGAATACACACACACACATACACATGCAGTCATACACATGGAAAAATAGATGATAGGTAGATATACATACATACACATATGCACACACGAATAAAGAATTCATATATATATATATATATATAAGGCATTATGGGTAGGAAGTCATTCACAGTTAAGAGGGATCGCAAAAATATTCCTGCAAAAGCAGGTATCTGAGCTGTAACTTAAACGAAGAGAACTCTGAGGCAAGGGATTGTACTTATGTAGTATGGCCAGAATAAATATTCCACAATAGGAAATGGAGTGTTCTGAACACAGAACAAAGAAATTACTAGTTTAGTAAAATTCAGAAATGGAAGTTTTGTCCTTTGGCACTAAAAAGATTGGTTAGACAAAGGTTATATAAAACTTTAAAAGCTAAAGAGTTCCTATCTTACCCTGGAGATAATAGTAGTGTTCACCAAGTAGGGAGTTATATGGTAATATCTAGGCTTAAGGTCAGATCTGGCCAGCTATATATAGAATGAACTGGAGAGGAGAGTGATTTGAGGGAGGGAAACCAATTAGGAGGCTTTTGTAGTAATCTATGAAAGTAGTCATGATAACTTGCACTAAGGTGTCATAATAATGTCAAAGAAGAGCAATCCAATAGAGTATTAGATTGCTTAGTGTAACATCTGAATTTCAATATTTTCCATTGGTGAGTCAGTCAAAAATATTGTATTAAACACTAACTGTTTTGTTTTGAGAACAAAAATATGTGTAAGGAAGAAGGGAGCTGCAGGAAGAGAGGGATATCCCAGGATGAGAAGGAAACTAAGGCATAGTGAAAAGTCTACAAAGTCAAAAGCATAGCTGAGAGAGTAAGGAAGGATGGTATGTCTGATCACCTTCCTGAAAATGCAATGTCTAAAAGAGAATATGATGAAAGATGAGCATGGAGGGATATTCTACTACGAGACGGCCATAGGAAAAGACATTCCATGTTGCATTCTGGGAAGATGGTGGAGTAGGTCAGAAATTTCTGGGCTCTTCAGATTTCTTCCACACACAGAAAATCACCACAGAATGAACATAGAGCAACAAAAATAAGGGGCTAAGCAGTTGTCCTCCTAAAGTATCTTGAAAGGAAATTAGCAAAGACATCAGATTTGGGCCAAGTGAAGTATACACCTCTAGCTTGACTCTACTGAATCAGCAAAAAGTGGGCTCTGTGGGAAACAGACTAGGTCTCAAGATATTTCACCTCAGGCACTTTTTTTGCCCTTTTTTTTTAGGGCAATTGGGGTTAAGTAACTTGCCCAAGGTCACACTGCTAGGTTTTTGTTTGTGCGTGTATTAAGTGCCTGAGGCCAGATCCGAACTCAGGTCCTTCTGGCTCCAGGGCTGACACTCTACTCACTGCATCACCTAGATGCCCCAATCCTCAGGAACTTTTAATTCATAAACTTTTATCTAAGGAATAAGCATAAGGGTCAGTGATGGAAGATTGAAAGACACCCTACTGTTTCAGGAATTCAGGCTTAGTGATGCTTAGCAGATGTGATCACCAACTGTGACTGTGGTGAAGAGTGAGAGCAGTACCAGATCTATAAGGAGCAAGAACATTTTTGGCACAGTTTGACTAGGGATTAGGAATGAAAGAGAGGAGGCCCTGAGGTTCAGCCCTGGACAGTATTCAGAAAAACAGCATGAAGAAGAACCTGAGACCTAAGGCAACATTACCCACAACTTGGAATTAAAATGTAAGTATAATAATATTAAGCTGCTAAAATAAAATAACAAAAGTAAAAAATAAAAATGGATAATCAAAGGGAAAACAGCTGGACATTGATAGCTAATGTGGTGTAAAAGATCTGAGTTTGTATTCAGAGGAATATAGTGAGGTTTAAAAAAAGTCATTCGAACCCTAAAGAGTAAGATCAAATAGTCACAAGTCCAAAAAGAAATCTTTGAAGAACTAGAAAAGAAATTACAAAACCAAATAAATGAGGAGGAAAAAAAAGATAAAATAATGAAAGTTACTTAAAAACTCATGAGAAGTATGCTAACCAATTAGAAAAGGAGATATAAATTCTTAAGGAATAAAATAACCCTATGAAAACTAGAAGTAGACAAGTGAAACAGAATGGCATTATAAGATGCCAAGATATAATAAAGCTAGGGAAAAAAGAAGAGAATATGAAACATTCATTAGAAAAACAACAGATGTCAAGAGCAGATCAAGAAGAGAGAATATAAGAATTGTCAGTCTATCTAAAAGTTATAATAAAAAAAGAATATTGATACTACATTATAAGGAATTATTAAGGGAAATTGCTATAAAGTTCTAGAATAAGAACATAAAGTAGCAATAGAAACAATCACTCATCACCACCTTAAAGAGAACCTAGGAAGAAAACTTAAAGGAATGTCACGGTCAAGTTTCAAAATTTCCAGGTGAAAGATAAAATATTGTAAGCAATAAAGAAAATAAATAAATAAATGCTACAGAAAAATAATCAGGATTTTGCAAGACATGGCAGTTCCTGTACTAAAAGACAGTAAGACTAGGAGCATTATGTTTTGAAGAGCAAAGAAGCATAATTTATCCAGCAAAATTGAGTATAATCTTGAATGGAAAAAATGGACATTTGATGAACTGAAAGACTTTCAGCTTCCAGAGGATGGCCTAATGTTTCTGTTTTTTCACTTCCTTGATACAAAAGTATTAGTCACTCTGGAATCAGCTTCTTTTCCTATCATAGCACAAATTCCAAGAGCTTTTTTTCACTAGGTTACAGGAGGAATCCCCAAAGCCCTTTATCTAGTGACATGTGCTCATGGGCGTCCAATACCAGGAACTTCTTCTATCTACCTTTCAGCACAAACTGCCATTGAATCTCTCCCTTCCACAAAGAAAATGTCTACCTTTGACAACATGCAATAATTCTAGAAACTCAAGGAATAATTTGACACCTCTTATTAATTTAAAAAAGTCCAGCAGCAAAGCAAGGGACTAGGGCAGAATATGCCAGCTCTATCTAAAAACTAAGATTTGTTTTGTTATAGATTAATCCTTCCATAATGATAATTTTTTTTGAAATTTTGACCGTGACCATCTATTGGGAGTTAACATGGATGGAGTTTTCCCATACTTATTGGACAATGTCACCATCAAGACTGAACTTCTATCAAAAGGGTACTGTTGTCAGGGGCAGAGACAAGATGGCAGAGGAAAAACAGGAAATTGCTTGAGCTCCTGTAGCAACCACCTACAATAACTCTAAAATATTCTTAAACATATTTTAGAGCTACAGAAACCACAAAGTGACAGAGAGAAACAATTATCCTCCTGAAGATGGCCTGGAAGGCCAACAGGAAGGGTTTATCACACCAGGCTGAGATCAGAGTGCAGTCCCACATGAGCCACACAGGCCTAGACCCAGGGTGGCCCAGACCAGAGTCAGACACTGGAGAGAATAGACTTCAGGAGAGTGAATCATTGGCAGCTATGGTGGTTTCCAGAATTCTCAACCAATAAACGTCAAAGAGAAAGTAAAAGGTCAGTGGGAAACCCTGTTGATACTGGGTGAAAGAAGAGGGTAGTCCAGCCCCTGCCCCCAGGGAGGCAGAGGTGATAGTGGCTGCCACTGCTGCCACTGCTGCTGCTTCAGGCTCCAGGTCTACAGATAATAGGGAGACCAAGTGAGTATCCAAAGGGTATTTGCAGGAATCTCTGTGCTGGCACAAACACAGGATTCTCTTCCTTTGCCCTACTTGCATCTGGGTTCACAGTCTTGGGTGGTGGTCCTGGGGTAAGGAGTGCTGGTGGATCTTGTTGAGGCTTTGAAGAGAAAGTCCTCCTCTTGGTTCTAAGGCTGGTGGCCTCGAAAAAAACTCTGACAATTCCTGTTCAAAATCGCAGAAATTTGGGACACCTCACTCTCTACTGTGGAAGCAGAGTTCTACCTTGGCAAAGAGCTCAAAAGTCAAATAATTATCTGGGAAGACGAGCAAATGGAGGAAGTGCAATCAGACTATAGAATATCTTTTTAGGGACAAAGAGGATCAAAATGCAGAACCAGAAGAAGACAACATAGTCAAAATTCCTGCATCAAAGGACACCAAGAAAAATATGACCTGGTCACAGGCCATGGATTAGCTCAAGAAGGATTTTGAAAACCTAATAAGGGGCAGCTAGGTGGTGCAGTGAATAGAACATTGGCCCTGGAGTCAGGAGAACTTGAGTTCAAATCTGGCCTCAGACACTTAACATTTAATGGCTGTGTGACCTTGGACAAGTAACTTAATCCCAATTGTCTTGCCCTACACTCTCCAAAAAGAAAAAAAAATAATCTAGTAAGAGTAGAGGAAAAATTGAGAAGACAAATGAGAAGAATACAAGAAAATCATGAAAAATGAGTTAACACTCTGACTGAAGAAAATGACACCTAAAAATAGACTATCTTAACTGGCAAAAGAGGTCCAAAAAGCCAGTGAGGAGAATAATGCCTTAAAAATGGAATTGCTCAGATGGAAAAGGAATTTCAAAAACTCAATAAAGAAAATAATTCCTTCAAAATTAGATTGGAGCAAATGGATGATAATGACTTCATGAGAAAAAAAAAAGATACTATAAAACAGATTCAAACAAATGAAGAAAAAAACAGAAGGCAATGTGAAATATCTCATTGAAAAAACCACTGACCTGGAAAATAGATTCAGGAGAGATAAATTATAAATTATTGAACTGCCTGAAAGCTATGATCAAAAAAAGAGCCTAGACATCATCTTTCAAGAAATTCTCAAGGAAAAATTCCCTGATATTCTAGAACCAGAGGGCAAAATAGAAATGGAAAGAATTCAGTGATCACCTGTAGAAAAATATCCCAAAAAGAAAACTCCATCGAAATTATAGCCAAATTCCAGAGTTCCCAGGTCAAGGAGAAAATCTTACAAGTAGTCAGGAAGAAACAATTTGAGTATTGTGGAAACACAATCAAGATAACACAAGATCTAGCACCTTCTACATTAAGGCAATGAAGGGCTTGCAATATGATATTCTGGATGTCAAAGGAGCTAGGATTAAAAGAATAATCACTTGATTTTAGCTCAAAACAATGTGAAGGGGAGGCCTATGTAGTTTGGGGACTACTGAGTTTGAACTGTCCCTTATACCTAGTTCCTAAGCTACTGAGGCAATGAAAAAAAAATGAGTTTAGCATTGAAATAACACATGTCCCCAATCTAATCACCAACAAGGACTTTGGAAGGAGTTTGTATGAATGGTAGTGGGGAATCATGACAACAAAGGAAGAGGAATAAAAAGAAAAAGAAAAGGAAATGATCTTGTGAGGGGTGATCTGGAAACGTTCACACACACACAGAGGAAAAAAGGAGAAATTAAGTGGTTAAAAGTAACCTCTTTCTTCCTCTAGCTCAAAAGGACTCTTCTTGTTTCCCACACATCAACAAATTGTTTAGTCATAAACACATATTCTTATATCAAATTTGTAAGGTTAAGAGTGGAGATCCTTAAATGGAACAAAGTTGTTTTGAAAAGAGTCTGGGGTATTAGTGAATTGTAAGCTCAATATTGATCAGCAGTGTGATGCAGCAGCCAATACACACACACATAAAAATATAAAAATATATATATATATATATATATATATACATACATACATATGTGCATACAAACATACATACATATATTTATACATGTATATTAACAATGTGATAATACCACTGTACTTTCCTCTTAATAGTCCATTTCTGGAGTACGATGTTCAAATATGGGCCCTAGAATTTAAGGAAAACATTGATAAGTGGAGAGTGTCAAGAAGAGGGCAACCAGTGTGGTGAAGGCTCAAGAGTCCATGTTGTACAAGGACTAGTTGAAAGACAAGGCATTTTAGACTGAAAAAGTGAAGACTTAGGAGACATGATAGCATTATTCAAATATCTGAATGTCTATTATCTGGAGAGAAATGATAAAGCTTGTGTTTTTTGGTCCCAGAAGTCAGAACTAGGATCAACAGTTTAAAAAACAAATGCAAACGGAAATTTTGACTTATTTGCAAGTAAAACTTCCTAAAATTAGAACTATTAAAGAGTAGATTGTCCTGATGAAAGAGGTAGAAATAATTATTTCCCCCATGAGTCTTTCAAGGACAGATTGAGAAACTACTTGACAGGTTTCCTCTAGTCCTAATTTCTTTCCGGTATGAGTTGGACTAGATAGCAACTGAGGTCCTTCTAATTCTGATATTATGCTATTCTGTGATTTCTTCCATAAAACACACATATGCATCCTTTTCAAAATCAAAATTTCCCTCCTACCCATCTCCATAAAACACAGCTTTCCTTACTGATGGAAAATAGCTTTAAAGTCCTGTAGGAAGGTCACTTTACTATTTCTATAATTTGTTTTCCTCAAAAATGTTATTAATGAAAATGTGTGTGTTTCTGCATATGCTTCTATATGTATACATATAATAAATAGAAAGATAATGAGAGATATAGAAAGATTATAAAAAGAAGATAGATATTTTTATGTTTAAAATAACTAAGGTGAGGATACCAAAATATGTCATTATCTGGTGGCAAAGCATAGCACTAGAAAAGTATTAAGGGGAGTGTAAAATATATCTTATTTCCTGCTGAAAGGTATACAAATAAATTTGTGTAAAGTTATGAATTACTATGGTTGTTTTAAAAGAAAATGTCTTTAATAGGGGACAAATTCTGTTCCTATCTTGGAATATACATTATTCCCATTTTTCTATTGAACTATACAGATTAAATACACTTTGATTTCTTTGAAAATCATATAGTTCTAGACACATTGCTTATATTAATTTAGGACCCAGAAGCTCAAAGCTCAAATAACTATTTTACTGACATATTGAAAACTCACTGAAACATTTATCAATGGCTTATGGCTGGTTTGATAATTTCCTGTGTCTGATCTGAATAACATATGTTCTGGTGGCTTCAATATGTTTTGTCTTAAAACCCCCTTTTTATCTTAATTTAGCATATATTATTAAAACACTTTCAGAGTCAATCAATTCAATGGTATATGTACCATTTGGAATGATTAAGGATATTCACAAAGTGTAGGAGGGTAGGACAATTGCTCTCCCCTCCCTATTCCATTTCCTAGGGATACAAACTTCAGATGTATCTTTCCCCAAAATTGCAGCTTTAATAAATGAGTCAAGGAAGCCTCCTTTGTGGTGGTGCTGGTCTTAAATATTCATATAGGAGATTATCCTACTGACCTACTTTCTCTTCTCTTCCCTCTTCTGTCTTATCCCCACCCTATTAGAACTTTTGCTCGCTACTCAGTGTCGCACCCCATTGGTTAAAAAGATGCAGAATCATTCATGACCTAGGTAGGGAGCTTAAAACTAAAGTTGCCTTAAGTGATAATTTACTGGCTGAAATACTGAAGTATAAATGAATTATATTATTTCCTATACAAGTGCAAGAGGTTCAAAATAACATACAAACATGAAAACATCAGTAATGATAAAAAAAGGAAGAAAACAATACAGAAAAGGGGGAATGAGATGAGACAATGAATCATAGGCCAATGAAGATAGATGACATCATTCTCTTTCCCAATTTCAATTAGCCATCATTTCTATAATGGACCCATCATTTGCTAGTGGAACGTGTTTGTCTTTATTTTTTCTCTCTACCTACTATCTGTAGTTCTATGAGTCAGGAAAGCTATTTGGATATCAAAAGGATATATTTTCTCAAAATGTCTTACCAATTCTTCCCTCCATCCAAGCTTATTGTTTGAAGGGAATGAAAATCGAGAAGTCTTAGTTATCATCTCTGCTTGAAACGAAATTTCGAAGGTACCATTAAGGATGCTTCTTTGTTGCATACAGAAGAAACTAGAAAGAGATTTCTGTTCTCACGGAGGAGTAATCATTTAGTTCCTTGAACATGTTATGACAGGTTTTCTAGGAAGTACTTCATAAAGGTAAGAATCCCTTGGATGTTTGGATTTTATAAATCCCCCAGGTTGAATCACAGATTACACTAGTTGGATGTTTCACTTTCCTGCTCAATTGATGTAGCCTTTTCCTAATCACCCTCATGTTCGACACCCTCTGTAATTATAGCTACAGCACAGCCCTGAAGGATAAAATGTTTAGGATTAATGTCCTCTGGTGACTGACTAGTCAATCTTTTTTTTTCTTCATTGTAAGAACTAACTTTCATTCTTTGCTGTCATTCTTTGCTGTGTAGCAGCTGTCACATGATGGAGCTGCTGCTCTAGGCTGTCCAACTCACCTATTTAAAAATCAACTATATATTTGCTGTAAATAACTTACTAACAGACAGTCAAGTAAAGATATGCTGAACTATCTAAAATTGACTTGGAAAATGATCCAACCCTCCTATCTGTGTGTTAGGAAATAGTGTTAGTACTCATTTGGCTTCCGTCCACACTTATTATTTCAGATTGGATTTTTTTTTTCAAGTATATGAACATTCCATGGCATCTATCTCTGTCACTTTTCAACTTATTTCTAGTAATCCCTATCTCTATTCCTAAAGTATCAATGTCAAAGAAAATAATAAAAGTAAGCAGAAACAAACAAAAGTAGATTAGAGAGATTTATTTTATTCTAAGAATGCTGAATCCCAAAAACAAAAGAAGAAAAATAATCTAGTTTTGAAATTCACTGAAATATAGTTCTATAGATTAGCAAAGTCTATATCCTCTAATACTTATAATACTGGCACAACATTCCACATTTAAAAAAATAATATTCTGGAGGATTTTTTAATTATACATAAACTACAGGAAAAGATGTTCTATATCATTATCACTTCCATTAATTTAGAATATACATCACAAAACCCTTTTTTGAAAGCATGAATATATGGATAAAATGAACTAAGAAATTGACAAAGAGCTCAATAGTCTATGACTAGCAGTTCTTCAGTTGTGGTCCAGGGACCCAAGGTGGTTCCTGAAATCATTTCAGAGGATCCATATGAATTAAAACAATTTTTTGGCAAAAATATAAAGTATTTAAATTCTAACATGGTAAATATTGATAATATGATAAATGTATGCCAAAGAAACAAAATAAATTTGGAGGGTCAATTAATTTTGAATGTATAAGAGGGTCCTGAGATCAAAAAGTTTGAGAATCACCTGACTACGACAATTTGATTGGTACACTATGAACGTTAATTCTTTTACTAATTACCATGTTGTAAAATTTCACTCTGTCAATAGAATGAATATTATTTGAAAATTTGACAAGTATAGTAAAGTCAAAATAACACTAAATTTGGTGTCCTAGGCTTAGGATTCAAATAAATATTAACTATATTAAGGCCTGTGACCTAGGGCAAATCACTGAACCTCTTTAGGCCTTAGTTTTCTAATATATAAAATGAGGTGATTCTCTTGATATTCTCTAATATCCTTTTGGGATCTACACCCTAAATCATGCAGTCTCTCTTTTTTTGGTTAAAATAAGCAAGGCAGCTAGGTGGCACAGTGAGTAGAACACTGGCCCTGGAATCAGAAAGATCGGAGTTCGGATCAGACCTCAGACACTTAAAGCATACACACACACACACACACACACACACACACACACACACACACACAAAAAACTAGCCCTGTGATCTTAGGCAAGTTACTTAACCCCAATTGTCCTGAAAAAAAAAAAAGAAAAGAAGAAAAAAGATAAGCAAAGTAGGGGGGGTTTGGGTTTTCAAGGCAATCAAAAGTCCTCCTACTCTTTTCCCTGCCTCCCTCCCTCTCTGCCTTTCATTGCATATTCACTAAGAGACATACATTCAATGTTGAGAGAAGAAAGCAGTTATAACAAAAAGCCCAATGAATCATTGAGTCTTCAAAAACTTTTTTTTTAGTGATTGATGGAAGCATGTTTTTAGACAATCTCTGTCTACAGTTTGATTTGACAGCTAAAAATAAAAGTGAAAATTAATGGGACCTTTCCTAAACTCCATTCACCCTGACCTCCTTGCAGTTTAGCTCCAGCATTAGCTTAGCTCAATAATGATTTTAAGAAGCAGATTTGCCTTTTTCCTTTCTGTATGTTCCCCCCTGTATTTCTTTCTGTTGGTGTCTATAACCCAAACTGGTTTTGATCCCATCTTTCAGGCTTATCTCATTATACTGTCTAATTGGAATTGCTTTCCTCAGACTTCCCTTCAACCACATGTATTGTTTGCCTGCCCCCCCCTAAAAAAAAATGCAGTCTAGGCTTCCCTCTTTGCTTCTGCTCCTGTAATTCAAAGTAAGTTTCTAAGAAGGATTTAAGGATGAGCTTCTGTTATCTTTCAGCAAGCCAAAGTTTTCCTTATCACACTGCTTATTGAAACTGCACATAACCTTACCTTTTCAGGCAACAATAAATGTAAATTCAAAGATTAAGCACTCCAGTCCTCTTGCATACTCAGGCAAATGGAATACATTTCCTAAAGCTTCCTCCATTTGAAGCTTTTATAAAAATGACTGCAAAAGGTATGCTAATTTGATTTAATTGTGGATTCAGTGTCAGGAAATGATGTCATTTGCCCAGTATTAGTATGCTTAGCTTTTAAGGTCAAAGCGGATTTGTCACCAAATTCCCTTTGTGATATATTACATGGACCTGAACAGATACTTCCCATTTTAACTTAAGATGATGTGTTGCATGGAGAGGAAAGGGGGAATGACAGGGAAAATCTGCTAGACAATTAAGCCCCAAATCCTTGTGCATTCTTTTTGAGTTATCTATATATGTTCTGTGATGAAACAAAAGTTAATCTTCCAGTACAGACTTGTTAGCTTATGCAACTCTTCTCAAGTATTTTCTTCATATTTAACTAGGTGGTACATGAAGCCCTCCTGATCCTTCAGCCAGAAATGATGACTCTCTCCTGTGACATCTCATTAAACTTTATGCAACTCTTCTGGTGCTTATCATTTTCTGCTCCTTTTTGTTACCAATATTACAAATTTTTGTTTTCATATATTGTTCTGTTAATACAATATGAAATCTTTGAGAAAAGCAGTAGTATCTTAGATTCCACCAACCCCCTCCCCAAATAATATGGCAAATTCCCACACTTGATAAATATGCCTAACTTGATTGATTAACTCAGTTGCCTCAGATTCATGGGAAAATATTACCAGCACGTTGTGAAAGAAACACTTTAAGAGGGAAAAATCTTTAGTGCCATTTTGGCATAACAAAAAAAATAGTTAGATCTGGAGTCACAGGACAGACCTCTATGCACAAAACTATCTAGAACCACTAATTGTGAGAGTCTGCTCACAAATCCTTCTCCCTTTCTCTGGGCATGTGGGTTGTAGATATAATTTCACATGGAGAAGGCTATTCCCTCTATTCTACCAAAAGTAGTGTTCACTGTTCATAACAATGATTCAGATTTGATGAAATAAAGGCTTATGGGTTCCATAGGAAGAGTTCATAATTTATTTTTGTAGCATGTGGCAAAGGGAACCTCAGTAAAGGGTTCCAAGTTTATATAGATCTCATTTCAATCTTGGGATTGGGCCGATCCTAAAGATTTTAAATATCTAATGTGTGCTCTTGGCTTGCACTCTTTCTCTGCCCCAACATCAGTTAAAGTAAATCTCATAGGAAACCTCTAAATTAAAATTTAGATGTGGATCGTGTTTAGAATCTTGCAAAATGTAGGTAAAATTATTCTTACATTTAAAAAAATGATTGTACAATGTGGATATCAATTTTAGGAAAGTAATTGATTTCTTCATCAGAGACACAACATAAAATGTAAATGCACAATTCAACAAATATCGTCAAATAACACATTTAAAACCTCCCATGCCACAAAAGTGAAGGTAAAATTATGGAGCTGCTGGACAGATATTTTGCATTTATCATCAATCTCCATTTAACTGTCCAATCAACTCCCTGGAACAATGAGATACTCTTACCATCTAGGAATATATTTCTTTAGTTGTCAATTTTTCTCTTCTGAGAAGTATACTATTAAGGAAATCCTTTTCTCTCTGGTTGGCTGATAATTGAATATACTCAGTAATTCCTGTTCCTTACTTCTAAGACAGGATTAATCTATTCCTTAAGATCAATAATTGGTGATCTATGCCCAAAGAAGTCATGAGAAAGGCAGTACAGTTCATTCATCTCTAAGAAGTCAGCATGGGATTCCATCAAAAGTGATGTACAAGCAAAGCTTAGAAAGATGCAGGATTCTTGGCCCAGTAAGAGGCATATGAAATACAGTTTTATGCTGATAGTAACAATCTAAATCATATTTATGATTCCCAGAAGCCTATTTATAGATCAGTGACCTAAGACACATCTCAACTACTCAGTGCTGATGGAGGCAAATTGATTAGTGATAAGTCTATGATCCTAGAGAGATGGCCTGAACACTTCCATAGTGTTCTCAACAGACCATCATCAATCAATGCTGAGGCCATTGACGATTTACCTCATTTTGAAGTGAATCACTTCCCAGCTGAAGCTACAACTGAAGAAGAGGTTTTGAATTCTTTTCATGTGGCAAAGCACCTGATTCTGATTCTATTCCAGTTGAGATTTACAAGGTAGGAGGTCTACTGTTCATACAAAAGCTGACTGAAATTTTCCAGGTTATATGGCAAAAGGAACTAATCCCTCAGGAGGTCAAGGATGCCTCCATTCTCCATATCTATAAGGGTAAAGGAAATAGATTTTCCTGTGACAATCACTGGCAGGTCCCTCTTTGTCATGGCTACTAAGATTCTTTCAAGAGTCCTCCTTAATAGGCTCATCCTTCATCTGGAACATGGTCATCTACCTGAGAGCCAGTGTGGCTTCAGAAAGGGCTAAGGAAAAGTTGATATGGTATTTTCTGTCCAACAACTCCAGGAGAGATGCCAGGAGCAGGACAGAGATCATTATACAATGTTTGTAGATCTAAGGCCTTTGATACTGTTAGTTGTGAGGAATTCTAGAAAATTACTTGAAAATTTGGTTGCCCAAAGAAGTTTATCAGCACTGCACATCAATTTGATGATGGTGTTCTTGCCTGGATTGTTGGTAATGGACAATGCTCTCATGCCTTCCTAACTACCAGTGAAACAAGGTTGGGTGCTTGTTACCATGCTTTTTAGCCTGATGTTTTCAGCCATGTTATTAAATGGTTTTAATGAGGATGAACATGGAATCAAGGTCAGCTATTGCACTGATGGTAAATTCTTGAACTTGAAGAGGCTACAAGACAAGACCAGAGTGGAGGGAGAGTTGGTGCATGATTTTCTGTTTGCAGATGATTGTGCACCCAATGCAGCCTCTGAAATTGAGATACAACAAAGAATGGATGCTGCTTATGCTAATTTTGGCCTAACAAGACCAAGAAACCACAGGGGCTCCATCAGCCATCACCACATCATGCATAGGTGGAACAATTGGTTATATCAAATGGAGAAGTTTTGAATGTTGTAAATAAGTTCACTTACCTTCATAGTGTGCTTTCCAGGGATGTACACATTGATAATGAGGTTGAGTCATGCATTGCCAGAACTACCTCAGGGTTTGGGAGGCTCCAAAAGGAAAGTATGGGAGAGAAGGGTAATGCAGTGACTACCAAACTGAAAGTCTACAAAACTATTGTGTTGATCTCATTGTTGTATATCCCTGTGAAACCTGGACAGTCTACCAGCATCATGCCAGAAAACTGAATCTCTTACATTTGAATTGTCTTAGGAAGATTCTGAAGATCACCTGGAAGGATAAGTTACCAGATAGTGAGATCCTTTCTAGAACTAAATTGTTAACCATCCAAACTCTGCTTCAGAGAGTGCAACTACAATGGGCCGGCTAAGTTGTTCTAATGAAAAACATTCACATGCCAAAAAGACTGTTTTATAGAGAACTAACACATGGCAAACATTCCAAAGAAGCAATACCAGAACATTCTCAAGACATCTCTTAAGAACTTTGGAATTGATTGTGTGACATAGGAGAAACTGGCAGAGGACCACTAAGCATGACATGCCCACATCAGAGAAGTTGTTGTGTTCTATTAGCAAAGCAGAATTGAAATAGCAAAAAGGAAACATAGGATATACAAATTTAGATCATCGACCTCAAATGCTCACATGGACTATTTGTGCCTGGTTTGTGATAGCACATTCTGAGCTTGTATTCGTATGATCAGCCACAGTCAGACATATTGAACCTTGACCCTAACATAATGATGTCATTTTGCTCCTCTTTAAGAATGAAGGACAACAACGAACCAAGAAGAAAGTAGGCAGGGAATGGAAATCTTCTCTCAGTTGTTATGTGCTAACAGTTATTGCTCTTAAAGGGGAGGGGAAGAGAGGAGAAGGAGAGAAATCCCTTCCCCATTCTTACCCGGAAATGCAAGTGAGACAAGTGACTGTATAAATGAAGAAGAATCAAGAAAAAAAGGCAGACACTGTATTCTTCCATAGACTACATAAGCTACCATTATTTCATAGACTACAGAGGAGGAAGTTCCTTGTCAGGAATCCTCTCCTATTGATTTTTCTCTCCCAAATAATCCTTGATACCATTCCCTACTTGCTAGAGACCAAACAAGAGTTCCTTTTTTATCATCCCAGCAAGTGTATTTCCTTAAAGAAGGGGCCAGAACATAGGTTCAGTTCCATGGGAGATGCTTTAGTCCAACAATTCCAAGTCTATCCTGATATTACCATGGTACCATAGATATATTAGTCCTCTCTCCCCCTTTCATAATGAAGCTCCTAGAGCATATTGTATCAGTGGTCTGCCTGTGCCCTCTTATTTGCTCATGCCCTCTTTACATGTAAGGAACATAATTAGCAATTTCCAGATTGGCCCATCTCAACCTGACTGATCGTGAACTTTCTCTTCCAGTTCCCTGCCCTCACTCTCCCTCTCTGCCTTTCTCTAGAGACAGGAAGGTGCTGAAAAGCGAATGACCATGCTTCATCCCTTGGCTAGGCCCTTCAGTCATATAATCTAGGAGCCAAGTTAAGTGCCTAAAAACAAGGAAAAAAAGAAATACTGGATCAAGGTCTCAAGGGAAACTTACAGGATCTGTTCTAATTCTGAGCATTAGAGTTCCTCCATAAAACATATAGGATTTAATAACTTATAACATACACAACCAGATTATTCCCTTGGCCACCAAAATAGGTTTGACGCCTTGGCTTATATATTTTGTGAAATATGAAAGCTTGGAGCTCTGAACTCAGTGATCTTTAGCACAATTTGGTGATATTTAGGCCATTCCCAGGCAGCAAAATTAAAAAAAAAAACAAGGAAATAATTATAAAATAAGAATAGTTCTAATTCAATGTCTTTTATTTTAAACTTAAGCACTAAAACTTACATACAAAATAAGAAAATAAAAAGAAATATATGATAAAATTAAGTATTAAAACAAATATAAAATATTGAACAACATATGTAGAGCAGAGTATTTTGCCTCATATTTTACTGAAAAAAATTTGAGGTCACTTGCCAATGTCCCTCTCGTCTTTCCTCTTCCTAACCTCACTCAGCAGCCTTCTGACATTCTTCTCCTCCCCATCTCAAATGACTGTCAAAGCCAATCATTCTACCTGCATAAATAATCCTATCACATCCTACTTTCATCCAATTCATCCCTACAATCTCATTTATCTTCAATCTTTCCCAAGATTTTGACTACTTCCCTACTATAAAGGGAATATGTTTATTTTTAAGCATGTTCAAGAAATCCTCACTTGATCCACCTATCCCTGCTGCTGTCCCATATTTCCCTTCTTTTTATGGCTAAAATCCTAGAGAAGACTGCCCTTAATAGGACACTCTACATCCTCTTCTCTCATTCTCTTGCAAGTTCTCTGAAGTCTGGTTTCTGAACTTATACTCAACTGAGCCTGCTTGCTCCAAAGTTATTGATTATCTAATTGCCAAATTGAATGGCCTTTTCTTTTTTAACTTCTCTGTAAGGTATGACACTGTTATTTACGCTTTTATCCTTGTTACTCTCTTCTTTATAAGTTTTTGGGACAATAGTCTCTCCTGTCTCACTTCCTACCTCTCCAACCCCTCTTTCTCCATCTCTTTTCCTGGATCTTCATCTACTTCTTGCCTACTAACTTGGTAAACCTCAGGGCTCTTTCCCTCTTCCCCTTTCCCTTTATACTATTTAACATGGTGACCAAATAAGTTCCTATGGATTCATTTATCATCTCTGTGCTAATGATTACAAATATAATTATTCAGCCCTAACTTCCCTCCTAACTTCTGCATTCACATTTCTCTATAGGACATCTTGAACTAGATGGCCTATAGATATCTTAAATACATCAGTTTAAAAACTGAGCTCATTATCTATTACTCCCAAACTCTTCAGTCTTTCAAAATTCCCTAATACTTTTGAGACTATCACCATTTTCCCAGTTCCTGTGACTGACAAACTAGGTGTCATTCTAGATTTCTCACTCTCTGTCATCCCCACATCTGATATGTGGAAAATTTGCAAAAAAAAAGAAGTTTGTTCTTTCGTTACACACACACACACACACACACACACACACACACACACACACACACTTAGCCAAATATATTCCCAGTTCTGCTGATACTCTTCCCATATACAATAACTTTTACAATTTACCTAACATCACAGAAGGTGAGGAACTTATTAACACTACATAGATTTCTGAAAGTTATAGCATTGTACTCTTTAATATGTACAAATAAAGCCAATGAGCTTAAAATTAGAATATAAATAATGAACTGGAAAAAATTGCAACATATTTCAATGATAAAGGTTTCTTTTCCAAGATATGTAAGGAGCTGCTTGTTTAAATTTTAAAAATAAAACAAAGAAAAACAAAACAAAACAAAATATTCCTTAGTAAATGAACAGTCAGCTTATATGGTCTGGCAGTTTTCAAAAAGAGAAATTCAAATTAGCCATAATCATGGGATAAAATATGCTTTAAATCACCACTAGAAAATTTTAAATTAATTAAATTTTAAGCTTTTACCAGGTATTTAGTATGTTTGCAAATGTGATGAAAAAGATGGTTGAGAGGATTTGGGAAATATACATACATTAAATGTACTTTTGTTGCAAAAGTTAATTGAGCCAGACATTCATTCTTTCAAGCAATTTATATCGATGCCTAAAAATCCCTCATGTATAATCTTTGACCCAGTGACACCGCTGCAATATTAGTGCATAAACTAGATAGAGTGGGGAAGGTTCTCCTATGTACAAAAATATTCATAGCAATAAATGAATAAAGAAGCCCTGAGGTTTACATATTAATTAAGGAATGTCTGAACAAACTATATTATAAGAATATAATAAAATATCACTATCACACAAGAAATTACCAAATGGTCAGTTTCAGAGAAATTTGGGAAGACTCATATGAAATGATGTAGAATGAAGCAAGCTTAGCCAGAAGAACAATTTATATAATACAGCACTGTAAAACAAAGTAACTTTGATGAATTTAAGAGATCTAATCAGTTCATTAACTGACCATGATTCAAGAGGAAAAATCATGAAGTATATTCTCAACCTACTGCCAGAAAGATAATGGACTAAATATGCAGAATGAAAAACAGCTTTGAAAATGACTAACATAAGATTTGCCTTTGCTGGGCTATTGAGATTTGTAATGAGCATTTGAATTTTTGTTTGTTTTTTATTTGTATTTTCAAGGGAAGAGTAGGAAGTAGAAGCTAGTGTTAAGTAGCCAAAAAGAAATAAGAAAAAATAAGAAAGGATAATAGAAATATCTTTTTAAAGATCCAAAAAAGAGAATGGAGGATCCACCCATACAAAGCATGTAGCTAAGCAGAACTTTTCATTTTACATGTCAATTTTTGGGGGGCAGGGGTCAAGGTAAGGCAATTGGGGTTAAGGGACTTGCCCAAGGTCCCACTGTTAGTAAGTATCAAGTGTCTGATGATGAATTTGAGCCCGGTTCCTCCTGATTATAGGGCCAGTGATCTATTCACTGCATCACATAGCTGCCCCTGCATGTCAACTTTAAAAGGAAAAATTTTACATTAAAAAATTCAGAGTTTCATGTACTTTTTACTGGATATTTTCAGGATTATGAAAATTTCTTTGGAAAAATATGGCAACAAAACTCATACAAGATAAAAAGCATATAATATTAAAAATTTTACAAATTTACAAAATATGAATAATAACAGGATATTTCAGCTTTAAATGCCTATAGAAAAGCTGATGTTCTGTAAGAAAAAGGGAGGGAGACTGAAAGAAATTATTAGAAAACGTGATAAATAGGACCAAATCCTGAAGAAATGCTTTTGGAAAATGCCAACCACTGCACAGTAATAGTAGGGACTGATAAAAAGTATATACAATTAGATATGTCAAATTTAATTGAGAGTAGTTTACTTCCAGATGGAACCTATGGAATAATATCAATGCAATAAGAAAATTAAAAGGCCCAACCTGGGTAATGTACATATGAACTCAATCAACAAATTTTAAGCATAGAAGCAGTGAACCCATAATTTTTCCATGCAAATTTTATATGAAAATGAGAGTCTTTTGATGATATCAAAAATTTTAATTATAAACAGGTTATCTTTAAGAGAGCTAAGACTTAATGATCAATGCCAATTATACAAGGAAATAGAAAGAACTATACAATATATCACTGAAAGCTTTAATATTTTATCATCTACCCAGTGTTTAACAAGATAATACCTGGAGGCAAGAAATATCCATCAGGAACTCTATCTTTCATGAACTAAAAGATGATTTATACCCATACTATAAATAAAAACCTCAAAATACCCTGGAGAACTCAACTAAAATTATATTGAAACCAGATCATTATCAAATACACAATGATTTTCTATAGTTGTGTGGATAAAATATTGATTCCTAATAACTTAAGAAAAAATTTTAAATAGATGACTCCATACCAAGTTCTATTATTTATAAACTATATGGAATTAAAGCCTTTTGGAAAAACAGCAACATAATAGAAGAGATCAAAATCATATAGAAATGATAAGAATTACAAAGTATTAATGTCATCCTGTTTGCTATTGGCATTGTATTATAGATACTTTCACCATAACTACAGAGGATGCATTTATAGCCTAATCATTTTAATCAGTTATAAACAGAAGTTATTTTATTCTTCTGTGCAATAGTTCATATAATAAAAAATGCAAGTTAGAAATTTACTCAGAATCCTGCCTTTCTGAAATCCATTGATAAAATTAGAACAAGATGATGATGATGATGATGAATATACATAGGTTTAAAGTTGAAAAAATACTTTTAAAATGATCAAATTTCTTCCTAGAAGAAATTCATATAACATTTGATTTTGAGGAAAAAAATCATTATTTATATATTTATAGCTTTAAAATTTGCGAAGCTTTTTATATGCAGTGTCTCCTTTGAACCTCACAAAATTCTTCCCTGGTAAATTATTATTTTTATTATTCAAATGTCAGTGGATAAACTAGATGATAATGAAAAATTACTTGATCAAAATCATACAGCTAAAAATATCAGTCAGTAAGGTATTTGAATCTGTCTTTATTTATCTATTGCTTAGAATCAAATGACTCTTAAAAATTATTCAGTTCTTTTAGCTGTCAGCCCACAATTTGAACTTCCTATTTTATGCAGGCCAATTTACTACTCCACTTATCTAAAACAAAGAATATTCTCTAATATTTTCTTCAAATGGTAATATTTATCAGTATGGCATTTCATAAGTGCTGGAAGGAACAACTGAAAGACCACACCCAATAAAGCCCCAGATATGAATTTGAATTCATTTCATTACTGGCTCTGTAACCTTGGAAAATTTAATTAACTTCTCTGGACCTCTTTTTCATAATTTGTAAAATGAAGGGATTACAGCGTCTGACACATAGCGTTCTTTTTAACTCTTGATTATCACACAGGAATTTTTCCTTTTTTCTCATTAGTCACTTGTCACTTTTACAGGGGAAGGTTCTTATGAATCAATCATGTTTACTTATGTTTTTTGTGAATAAAAATCTTCCCTCAACCTAATGAAATGAGGTTATTATATAATACTGTAGGGAAACATGACTCTGATGGATAATAATATGAAAAACCTCTATAGAAGTAAAAAGGTTTAAAAGTAAGCTAGAGAAATAACATACAGAAAATCCATTTGTGTAATTGAGAGGTGGAGTGGGTGAGGAAAACGCTTGAATGCAAGAGACTAGGAGCTTCCAGGAAGCAGCAAAGATAGATAGCTTGAACTATTCAATTATAGCTCTTCATACTGCATTGCATTTTGCCTGCATAGGCATATACTGCAAGGCAAAAATCCCATAACTATAGTATAACTGTTGCATCCATCTTATGAATAAAATCAGTGATGTAGTTGAACTTATATCCTCCTAAAATCCTGAGGAAACTCACTAATCATAGTTACAAAGTACCATAAACCACCAAAAGATGCTGAACAGAGAGTCCCCTCATTGCTCCCCATAAATTACAATCCTATGACTCTAGTCCAGCTCAGGACAATAAAAATGAAGAAAGAAACACCAGCAGCTATTGGTCATTATATTTGGCATCTTGGAGCCTGTACAAGGTACTTTTCTCATAACAATGGATTAATCCTTGTAGTCCATTAATGCCAACAAAATCGCATCAATACAGTTTGTAAAAGTAGACAATGACAGGACATTATTTTTTACACATTAAAAAGAGAAATAAAAGATAATTACTTTGGTCAGAGTATAGGGAGGTATTCAATGTAGTTTATAACCTGGATTTCAACTGAACAAAATGAGTATGATTTTATGTGTGAGGAAAGGGGGGAGGGTAGAAAAGAGGTGAAACATAGAAATGCAATGCCTGCAACTGTGTTAGCCTTGAACATTTAGTGTGTTTTATAGAACTGCAAATTTAATTTTAATTATGTAAGTAATTTGATACTATTGATCAGAAGCTAAAGGATTCTACTATATAAATAATGTCATATAATTATCAGAATCCATTCCTCTATTTGATTTCCCAACAGAGAATAGAGTTAAATATCATTACACTTCTCTTTTCATATATGTAATGCTGGGATAAAGTAGGTGATAGAGAAAAGACAGCAATGTTTTTGATCCATGAAAGGAGAATCCTATGTAATGATAAACTTTTAACTAATATCTGAATAAAATGAATTAAAAAAAAAAAAACTTGTCTCAATCTAATGAAATCAAGTTATTATATAACACTGAGGGGAAACATGACTCTGACCGAGCATAGTATGAAAAAGATACACAAAGAAGGTAGCCGAGTGCATCTAATAGGTGAGATATGACATCTTTTCACTCTTGAGCTTTAACTGAACTTCTATTTTCTTGTACCTCTGAGACATTGACCAGGAAAAGCTAGTGACAAAGAGAATGATTTCATCATGGTCAATTTAGTCTGAGCAGGTAGAGGTTTTCTCCATGTCCTTTTTGCTCATTTACTTCCAAATTGAAGAGTGTGCAATTGTCTTTCAATAACTTCTTTTAATGTTTTATTTGTTCAGAGTTCCTCTTCCTTGAAACTTCTTTAAATGCTTAAACCTGCAGCTTCAAAATAGAATTATTTATAAGGAAGCTCCCATCAGTAAAGAGGCCTACCACCCATGACTTAGCCTGCAGCCTGGTATAACTGCTCTAATAAGTCCAGTTTGTTAGTGAACGACCAGGGTCCTAACTGCATTGTGCCTACTGCAAAAATAAAAAGTTCTAGATACATAGGCCTATGTGATGAAGAACAGTAAAATAAAAGGAAAATAAAATAAAACAAAAGGAAACTGTGGCAGCAAGCACCCCAACATCCCCATGGTGGCTGCCAACACAGGTTCTTAGATTTGCTTTTCTAAAGGAAAGCAACTCAAAATCGGTCAACAAGATCACTTTAATCAATCATCATTACCTAGTTCAGGGGGAAAAGGTCAGCACCCCGAACTTCAGAGTATATAAACAGATCAAGCAGACAGACTCCCAAACTGTCCAACCATTACCTCAGTACCAAATCACAGTTAGCAGAGAGGGTAGCATCAACATCCGGGTTTTCGAAGCCGGGGGGGGCTCTCAACGCCTGCCCAGAGTCTCATCTAGTCAAATCACACAACACTTCCCAAAGTTAGCTGCAAAGTAAAGCCTCCCATCAGGGTTTATGTAGCCTTCTCCTGGATCAGAGAATGGAACAACCTTCTTGACCCACTGCCCAATCACAAAGTATCAAAGTGTTGGGCTTTCCTGAAAAACAAGCCTCCCACCACAGGCTCCAGGTGCAATTAACCTAGGGGCAGGGAAGATCTTTAAATTTGCATTTCCATCACAGATACTGAATTCTATGACCTTACTGAGGGAAAAATAAAAGTTTAAGTGTGTAAGTTATGGCTCAGTTTGGCAAGAACACTAGGCAATGGAAAAATATTTTCAGCAATAGAAACTATAGGATCAAAGTGTCAGTGAGAAACAAGCCTAGCAATAGAGATTTATAAGATTTATATGTTTTGACATTTTTTCACTTTATATGAATTTGAATCTGCAAGTCTGTCCTATAAATTTTTTATTTAAGTGAGTCACTCTTGTCAGTCAAAAAACATTTGTTGTGTCTACTAAGTGTAGGCATTGTGCTAAGTGCACAAATGAAATGAAAAATCTACTATCAAGGAGTTTATTGTCTAATTTAGGAGACAACAAATAAACAGCAATATACAAATAAAATATATACAGGATACATTAGCGGTAATCAATAGAAAAAAAGGCATTAGTATTAATGAGGATAAGAAAAGACTTTTATTAAAGGGAGAATTTTATTTGTGACTTGAAGGAAAACAAAGATGAGAGTTCCAGTCATACAGGACAACCAGTGAAAAATGCCTAGAATCAAGAGACTCAGCATCCTGTGGGAGGAACACCAGTCTAACTGGTGGGCAGAGTATGTAGAGGGGAGTAAAGTATAAGAATCCTGGGAAGATAGGAAAGGGCCAGTTTATGAGGACTTTAAAATCCTAACTCAGGGATTTTATATTTTATCCTGGAGGTAATAGGGAATATAAAATATATTTTATATTTGATCCTAGAGGTAATAGGGAAGTGCTAGAATTTGTAAAGTATGTGATATGGATCAATTTGATATAAGAATGGTGAAGGGATTATAAAGAGAAGATACTCAAAGGAGGAATATCTACCAGTAGGTTGCAGCAATCATTTATGGGTAAGGTTATGACAGTCTCTGTCAGGGTGTTATAAATATGAGAAGAGAGAAGGTAGTACATGTAAGAAATGTTATAAAGATAGAATTGAAAAAAAAAACTTAAAGTTTTTATAGGAGGGAAGAGATAAGAGAGAGTATTGAGTAGAGCAGGACCCCTGGTATATGAGCTTCAGTCACTGGGATGATGACGGTGTCCTTAACAGTAATAGGAAATTTTAAAAGAGGGGTGAGCTTTAGAGGAAAGATAAGTAATTCAATTTTGGACTTACTGATTTAAGATGTCTTTAGAATATCTAGTTCCAGATGCCCAAAAGGCAAGTATGGATATGAGTTCTGGAGATGAGGAAGAAGGTTAGGACTGAATGAGTACATATTAGGATTATCATCATAAAGATAGTAACTGGTAACCTATGAGATCTGATGTAGTAGCATTTCTGGGCAGAAAGGAACCTTCCCATTAACCTGCCTAATTTGCCACTAGTTGGCTAGAGAACATCATATATGACAAAAATCCCAGGAAGATACATGTATGCAAGTTAATACTTAAACCACTAGTTTACACTAGATAACAACTAGTAAACCTGAAGCAAAACTGATTTAAATGCTGATAAAATCCCCAAGCAAAATAGTATAGAGGGATAAGAAAGGAGCATTCAGGAAACTGTCCTGGGGGATACTCTACTAGTAATTAGCATTCTGGTGGGAAAAAAATAATGAGGTCAAAGAGTATAAAACTTCACTTTGAAGATGAAAAAAAATCAAGGGCCAAAGAGGCTTAGTGATTTGCTGAAAGTCACACAAAGAGTTGGTTGAAGAAACAGGATTAGATCCTCTCTTACATTTTACCCTTAACTTGCCTTCAGCTTTAGGGATTTGTATTCAATAGATCAAGTACCCCAGCAGGGAACTCTCTTCATCTCTGCTCTCTATCCCAACTTGTTTTTCTTAAGCAAGATTTCCCCCTAAAATCTCAACATATTTTGAATATTTGAAAATACAAAAATAGATTATAAACAGTTAGTAGAAAATGTTCTTAAATTATAGCAATGCAATTTATTCCTTATAGGAGTCATTGGAGACTGAATAATTACTAGAGTTTTGAGACTGGATAAGCTCTGAAAAGAAGTGAGTGTAGAGGAGTATAATACTTATTATTGTATAACTGAAATTTAGAAATACTTGTTGTTAAAAAGTGTCAAACAAAATAAGAATCATAAAAGTACATACTGTAGGTGAGGTAAAGAAAGCAGGAAAACAACTAGTAATGCAGTGGTGGGGTTGTAATGTAACAAATGTCAAGGGAGGGAGGATTTTCACGTAACTGGTAATCTACACTCAAATTCAAAAAAGTAATTTAAGAGTTTTATTGTGTCTAAGGGTTTAAACTAGCTAAAACTTAAGAAAAACGTGGCCTGGGAGGAGAATTCTTAATGATATTTGCAATAAACTTGTTAGATTTTTTAAAGAATAAGATACTTCGAGCATGTTATTTCATTTAATGTCTTTCTTGGTCCTTGATGGTATCATATGAAACTCAATATATACTAATAGCAAGAAGAGATAACTACAAGAAAAACATAAAAGAGGAAACTAGTGGAGGACAGAACATGATTACTAATTAACAAGTTATCTATGAGGTATGTAGATTGGCACATCAACAGATATAACAATAATCAGAACAAAAACACAATTTAGAATCTAAGAATTAAGACATAAGCTTTAGAGGCTTAAAACTATGGACTATGATAATATCTGTTGCTTTAGCTAATGGATCCATGTGTAAAGCCATGCACGAACAGCTTTCCAGAAGAATGCTACTGTGAATAGCTTTTTTTTCAGCTTCTTTAGCAACAGCATTTAATACCAGAAACAATATTATGAATGCAAAATGGAATTCCCTTTCATTTCTATTGGCTTGAGCAGCAATGAAATCTTCACCCACATATAGGGTAAGATAGGATTTGTATTTTTGAAGGGATGAAAGAAAATACTCTCTAGAGATGTTCTATCCATCCCTTCTTTTTTTCTTTTATTTTTTATTAATATGTTTGTTTATTTTTAGTTTACAGGATTCAATTCCATAGTTCCTTGAGTTTCAAATTTCCCTTCCCTCCCTTCCCCCACTCTCCACGACAGCATATAGTACAGTATAGGATCTGCAAATACTTTCACATTAGACATTATTCAGGTTACAAAGTAATATTGTACTAGATGGAATGGAAAATTTTGAAGAGGAAATAAAACAAATAATTAAAATAAAAAGATCAAATGGTTTGCTTCCATTGGGATTCAAACTCAGTTCTTTTTAATTATTTCTCTGGATGTAGGGGTCTCTCTCCTTCATGAGTCTTTTGGGATTGACTTATATCACTGCATTGCTGAGAAGAGTCCAGTCTGAAATATTTGGTCATCACATATATGTTGTGTCTGTGATTGTATACAAATTTCTCCTGGTTCTACTATTCTCACTCACCATCAGGTAAATATGAAGTCTGTCTGCTCCTCATTTCTTATAGCACAATAGTATTCCATTTCATGCGTATACCACAACATGTTTAGCCATTCCCCAATTGATGGACACCCCTTTAATTTCTCCTTCTTTGCAACCACGAAAAGAGCTGCTATAAATATTTTTATACATATGGGTCTTCCTCCCAGTTCTATAATCTCTTTGGGATACAACCCTAGAAGCTGGGTCAAAGGATATGAAATTATTTATACCCCATTGGGCATAATTTCAGATTGCTCTCCAGAATGGTTGGATAAGTTCAAAACTCCACCAGCAATGCATTAGTGTTCCAATTTGCTCACATCCTCTCCAGCATTTATCAATTTCCTGTTTTGTATTCTTAGCCAATCTGACTGGAGAGATGTGGCACCTCAGAGTTGTTTTGATTTGCATTTCTCTAATCTATAGTGATTTAGTGCATTTCTTCATAGGCTTATAGATATCTTTAATTTCTTTCTCTGAAAACTGCCTGTTCATGTCCTTTGACCGTTTATCAATTGGAGAATGACTTGTATTCTTATAGATTTGACTCAATTCTCTGTGTATTTTTGAAATGAGTCCTTAATCAGAGATATAGGTTGTAAAAACTCTTTCCCAATTTCTCACCTCCCTCTTGATCTTGGTTACATTGGCTTTGTTTATACAGAAGTTTTTCAATTTAATGTAATCAAAATTCTCCATTTTGTGTTTTATAATGCTCTCTAATTTTGTTTGGTACTAAAGTCTTTCCCTCTCCACAAATCTGAGAGGTAAAATATTCCTTGCTTTCCCAGATTGCTTACAGTGTCATCCTTTATACCTAGATCATGCACCCATTTAGACTTGATTTTGGTATATGGTGTTAGATAATGGTCTATGCCCAGTTTCTCCCATACTATATTCCAGTTTTCCCAGCAGTTTTTGTCAAATAGCGCGTTCTTATACCCAAAATTGTGGTCTTTGGGATTATCAAACAACAGATTACCATACTCATTAACTGCTGGATCTCTTGTGCCCAATTTGTTCCATTGATCCGCTACTCTATTCCTCAGCCAGTACCAAGGTGTTTTGATGAATGCTGCTGTATAATACAGATTGAAATCCAGTATAGCTAGGTATAGTATAGCAAGGTATATACCTCCAGTATAGCTAGGTATAGTATAGGTATAGTATAGCAAGGTATATACCTTGCCTTACATTTCCTTTCATTAATTCCCTTGATATTCTAGACTGTTTGTTTTTCAAAATAAATTTTGTTACTATTTTGTCTAACTCGAAAAAGTAGTTTTTTTGGTAAATTTATTGGTATGGCACTAAATATATAATTTAGTTTTGGCAAAATTGAAATTTTATTATATTACCTTGACCCAGTAACAAGCAATTGATATTTTTCCAATTAGTTAAATCTAACTTTATTTGTGTGAGAAGTGTTTTGTAGTTGTGATGATACAGGTCCTGGGCAGGTAGATACCCAAATATTTTATAACGTCTACAGTGCCTTTAAATGGGATTTCACTTTCTATCTCTTCCTGTTGAATTTCATTAGAGATATACAGAAATGCCAAGGATTTATGTGGGTTTATTTTATATCCTGTAAATCTGCCAAATTTATTTATTGTCTCAAGTAGTTTTTTACTTGATTCTCTAGGATTCTCTAGGTATATCATCATATCATCTGCAAAGAGTGATAGCTTGGTCTCTTAGCCTAATTTCATTCCTTTGATTTATTTTTCTTCTCTAATTACTACTGCTAACATTTCTAGTACCAGATTGAATAAGAGGGGTGATAGCAGACACCTTTGTTTCACCCCTGATCTTTTTGTAAATGCTTCTAGTTTATTGCTGATGGTTTTAAATAGATGCTATCTACTATTTTAAGGAAGGCTCCATTTCTTCCTATACTTTCTAGTGTTTTTAATAGTAATGGATGTTGTACTTTGTCAAAAGCCTTTCTCCATCTATTGAGATAATCATGTGATTTATTCTAGTTTTATTGTTGATATTATCAATTACACTGATGGTTTTCCTAATATTAAACAATCCTTGCATTCCTGGTTTAAATCCTACCTGATCAAAGTGAATTATTCTTGAGACAAGTTATTGTAGTCTTTTATCTAATATTTCATTTAAAAATTTTGCATCTAAATTTATGAGGGAAATTGGTCTGTAATTTTCTTTCTCTGTTTTATCTCTTGCTGGTATAAGAATCAGTACCAAATTTGTGCCACATAAAGAATTTGGTAGGACTCCTTCTTCACTAATTTTCCTAAATAGTTTGTAGAGTATTGGAATCAATTGTTCTTTAAAATTTGATAGAATTTACTAGTAAACCCATCTGGCCCTGGGTATTTTTTCCTAGGGAGTTGTGAACAGCTTTTAAGGTTCTGATCACACAGTATAGTGAACATTCTATTTATTCAGTAACAAATCATAAGAAAACATTCACAGAAAATCAAGGTACAGCATTCACAATATTATAATTTATCACAAAAATTCACAATATAGTATTCACAACAGCTTATCATTAAAACTGCCACATAGTTTTCACCAAAGTCTCACAATAGTTTTTTTTTTTTTTAAAGTACAGTCTTTTAGTAACTCAATCACTCAATCAATAAGGCTTGCCTCCTTAATGGCCACAAAATACAATAGTCAAAGTTCTACATTCATGGGGCAGACTAAGTTACAAATCAGTTACTACTCAGTCATCAGTCACTACTCAGTAACCTCTTAAGGGACAGTGAACAATACACAGGCCATACACTGCTAGGTCACAGTAAGTCATAATCTTCTCATTCAGTACACAGTATGCAAGTAAAGTCTTTTTTCACCTTGAATCAAGGCTAGTTCTCAGTGTTCATGGTTCTTCTTCCTTGGTCCCAGCTCCAACTGTCACCTGGGTTCAAAGGCAGACAGCTCCCAATTCCTTCTCCAGTTGCTTGTCCAGTTCTTCATCCAGATCCTGTTCCATATTGAAGCTCACAGTGTCCAGTGCACCTCAGGTCCTTCACAGTTCCTATTTTGGGAAAGACAAAGCTTAACAGAGCCACAATAGTATTTCACCTTCATGCACTCTTCATTCTATTTGAAAAGGCCTGCTAACTGGTCCTTCATGTTTGGCATATTCCCTCTTCTTTATTTTTGTGCAAGTGTTTCTAATACTGGAATTAACTTCCAATAAAAAAGAATCCCAAGGGTTGTTTAAGGCTAAAGGAAGAAATTTTTGATCCTATATTTTAAATTTAAATTTATACTTTAGCAATACTCTGTCAAATCTGACACCTCTTTCATGAGATTTGGATAAGGCAGTTTATGTGTACTAAAGTGCAATCTCCCTCTTGCTAAAGAGAGACACCAAAGATACAATTGTTGCTAGTGAAAGAAACCCTCTGTTCTCAATAATCTCATAAAACATTGTCTCAGCATTTTCTGCAAGATTTGTTGGATATAGGTGAGAAGCCAGGGCAGCCTGACCTTGTCTCATCTTTAACAATTAAGATGGTCTTATCTAATTCCCCAGTCACCCCTAAAGCTGTCATCATCAGGAGCCTCAGGATGAAGCTAGGAATTGCACATTTGCAAAATCATTCCTCAGAGATAGAAGTAGTCCTCATGGTATATGGTAACTATACCCACATACTTTGATGCAACCAATACTGATTTTTCATTTCTGAGATGCTGGTCAGTTAGAAGATTTCTGATCTGTTATTTATTCTATGCTTATAAACATGTATTCTCAGGGTTCAGGTTTGACCCCTCAGTTCAGGGTCTCTTGGCCAGAGCCAAGACCACTAAATCTATCCTTTATTTTCAGGTTACATGTCCCTTACAATAAATAATATCTAGCTCACAGATTTGCATTAGTTTATCTTTCTGATAAATTTCGATTGAGAGAATCAATATCAAATTTTCATTTCTACACTGGGACTTTCCTGATTTTTCCACTGATCAGTAATCTTGTTTTCTTTTTTGTTTTAAACTAGTTTATCCATTTTTATTTTTCAACATTCAGGTCCATAAGATTTTGAATTTTAAAACTTTTCCCCATCCTCCTTCTCCCCCCCACCCCAAGATGCTTTGTAATCTGATATAGGCTCTAGTTATGAATTTATATTAAACATATTTTCATATTAGTCATGATGTAAAGAAGAGTTAGAACTAATAGGAGGAACCACAAGAAAGAAGAATAAAAAGAAAAGAAAAGGAAAACAAAGAGTATGCTTCCATCTGTATTCAGACTCCAAAGTTCTTTCTCTTTACATGGATAGCTTTTTCCACCAAAAGTCTTTTAAAGTTGTTTTAGACCTCTGCATTCCTTAGAAAGGCTAAGTCTATCAAAGTCAGTGATCAAGCAATGTGGTTGTTACTGTGGTTCTGCTCATTTCACTTAGCATCAGTTCACATAAGACTTTCCAAATTTTTCTAAAGTACTCCTGCTCATCATTTCTTATGATACAATAGTATTCCATTACATTCACATGTGTTATATGAATGTAAATTTTTAAGATCTTCCCTGCCCCTAGGTTAAGTTCAACTGAAGCCTGTGGGGGTAGGCTTGTTTTTCAGGAATATCCACACCTTGGTGCTTTGTGATTGGGCAGTGGGTCAAGAGGGTTGTTACATTCTCTGACCCAGTAGAAGGCTATATAATCCCTGATGGGAGACTTTGTTTTCGGGCCCATTTTGAGAAGTGTTGATTTGACCAGATGTTTGATATAGACCAGATTTGACTTTGTTTTTGACCAGATGTTTGACTTTGTTTTCCAGCTCATTGTGAGAAGTGTTGATTTGACCAGATAAGACTGGCCAGCTGTTGAGAGCCCCCCACCTCTGAAAACACAGATGTTGATGCTTCCCTCTCTGGTAACATGTTATTTGGTATGGATGTAATGGTGGACAGTTGGCGGCCTGTCTGCTTGAAATGTTTCTGTGTGTATACTCTGAAGTTCGGGTGCTGCAAAAACCTTTTCAAATTAATGGAATCAAATTTGATCTTTTTGCTTTTAATAATGTTCTCTGTCTGTTTGGTCAGAAATTCTATCATTCTCCAAATAAATAACAGGTAAACTATTTCTTGCTCTCCTAGTTTACTTATACTATTAGCATTTATATCTAAATTGTGTACTCATTTTGACTTTATTTTGATATACAGTGTAAGATGTTGGTCTATACCTAGTTTCCTCCATACTATTTTCTACTTATCCCAAAAGTTTTTGACAGATAATTCTTATGCCAGAAGCTGGAGCATTTGGTTTTATCAAACTGTAGATTACTATAGTTATTGACTACTATTTCTTGTGTACTTAAAATTATTACACTGATCTACCACTATAAGCCAGTACCAAGTAGTTTTGAGGACTGCTGCTTTATAATACAATTTATGATCTAATATGTCTAGGCCACCTTCCCTTGCATTTCTTTTCACTAATTCCCTTGATATTCTAGACCTTTTGTTCTTCCAGATGAATTTTGTTATTATTTTTCCTAGCTCTATCAAAAAAATTTTGGTAGTATGATTGGAATGGCACTGAATAAGTAAATTAATTTAGGTAGAATAGTCATTTGTATTTTATTTGTTCAGCCTACCTAAGAGCAACTGATGTTTTTCCAATCATTAGATCTGACATTATTTGTGTAAATAGTGTTTCGTAATTGTTTTCATATAGTTCCTGGGTTCGTTTGGGCAGATAGACTCTCACCAATTTTATAATGTCTAGAGTCACTCTGAAAGGAATTTCTCTTTCTCTCTCTTGCTGTGGAGCTTTGTTAGTAATGTATAGAAATACAGATGATTTGTGTGGGTTGATTTTATATCCTGAAACTTTGCTAAAGTTTGTTTATGATTTAAAGACAAATTTTACTTGATTCTCTAGGATTCTCTGTCATCATATCATCTTCAAAGAGTGATGGCTTTGTTTCATCTTTGCCTTTTCTAATTCCTTCAATTGATTTTTATTATCTTTTTGCTAAAGCTAACATTTCTCGCACCATATTGAATAAGAATAGTGAGAGTGGACATTCTAGTTTTACGCTGTATCTAACTGGGAATGCTTCTAGATTTATCCCCATCACATATAATGCTTGCTGATGGTTTAAGGTAGATGCCCCTTATCATTTTAAAAAAGACTCCATTTATTTTGATTCTTTTTTGTGTTTTATAATAGGAATGGGTATTGTATATTGTCAATTTTTTTTGCGTCTATTGAGATAATCATATGGTTTATGTCAGTTTTGTTGTTGATATGAACAATTATGCTGATAGTTCTCCTAATATTGAACCTAATATTGAACCATCTTACCATAGTTTATTACTCTCAGGGTAAATTGCTGTAATCTTTTTGTTAATATTTGATTTAAATTTGTTGCATGTATATTCATTAGGGAAATTGGACTACAATTGCTTATTTTACCAAATTGTCAAAATAATATTTGAATTAATTGCTCTTCAAATGTTTCACAGAATTTGCATGTAAATCTATCTGGCCCTAATTAATTTTTCCCCTGGGGCTTCATTGATATCTTGGTTAATTTGTTTTTATGAAATTTGGTTAAGTATTCTATTTTCTCTTCTGTTAATCTGGGCAATTTATATTTTTGAAAGTATTCATCCATTTCACCAAGATTGTCCAAGTTTATTGGCATACAGTTGGGCAAACTAGTTTCTAATTATTATTTTAATTTCCTCTTCATTGGTGGTGAATTTAGCCCTCCCGTTTTTTTTTTTTCCTTTTTGGAGGGCAGTTGGGCTAAGTAACTTGCCCAAGGTCACATGGCTAGGTTTTTGTTTGTGTGTGCGCTAAGTGTCTGAGGTCGGATCCGAACTCAGGTCCTTCTGACTCCAGGGCTGATGCTCTACTCACTGCGCCACCTAGCCACCCCAGCCCTCTGATTTTTGATACTGGTAAATTTATTTCTTCCTTCTTTTTTTTTTTTTAAATCAGATTAACTAAAAGTTTATCTATGTTGTTGTTTCACTTATTACTTCAATATTTTCTTGATTACAATTTTATTAATCTCTCCTTTAGTTTTTATTATTTCTAATTTGGTATTTAATTGGGGATTTGTAATTTGCACTTTTTCTAGGTGTTTGTTTGTTTTTTTAGTAGCATGCTCAATTCATTGATCTCATCTTCCTCTATTTTATTTATGTAAACATTTAGAGATGTAAAACTTCCCCTAAGATCTGCTTTGACTGAATCCCATAAGTTTTGGTAATAGTCTCATTATTGTCATTCTCTTGTATGAAACCATTATTTCCTCATTTGTTTGTTCATTTTTTCCTATGATTTGTTGTTTGACCAACTCACTCTTTTAGGACTAGATTATTTAGTTTCTATTTCATTTTCAGTCTACCTTTTATGGTCCTTATATGTAATATTCATTTCATCATGATGTGAAAAAGGATACCTTTAATATTTCTGTCTTTCTACACTGAATTTTGAGGTTTTTATGCCTTAGTACGTGGTCATTGTGTGTGTGTGTGTGTGTGTGTGTGTGTGTGTGTGTGTGTGTGTAGGTGCCATGTAGCACTAAGATAAAGGTATAGTAATTTCTATCCCCATTCAAATTTCTCCAGAGGTCTATCATATCTAACTTTTCAATTATTTTTCTAAAAACAAAAACAAAAAGCAAAAAAGAACAAAACAAAACTCCTTAACTCCTTTCTTATTTATTTTGTGGTTAGATTATCTAGTTCAGCTGAGGTACCTCACTAGTGTACTTTTGCTGTCTATTTCTTCCTGTACCTCCCTTAACTTCTCTTCTAAGAACCTTGATGCTTTTCCACATGGTGCATATATCTGTAGTAATAAAATTACTTCATTGCCTATTACCTTTTAATGGGATATAGTTTCCTTCTTTTTCTCTTTTAATTAGATGTAGATTTTCCTTTTCCTTTGTCTGGGATCAGCACTGCTACTCTTGTTTTTTGTTTTTGTTTTTGTTTTTTGTTTTTTGTTTTTGTTTTCATTTATTTATTTATTTGTTTATTTATTTAATTCATCTAAAACATAATACAGTCTATTCCAGCCTTTCACTTTTACTCTGTGTGTATCCCTGTTTCAAATGTATTTCCCATTCACATTCACAGTTTTCATTCCTTAATTGAGTCTTTCTCTTCATCCTATCACCCAATTTATACTTTTATTTCTCCTTTCTCCCTGTCCCCCCTTATGAGACTTTTGCTATATATGTATACCCACACACACCCACACACACACACACAGAAACACACACACACACACACACACATATATTCAGAATACATGGTCTTTATCTTTTCCATGTTGCTTTTCTTTTTTTTTTTTTTTTTGCTGATGGTATTTACTTTTCTCCTGGCTTTTAAAGTTAATCTGTTCTTCTTGGAATAGAAGGTACTGTCTCATGCTTCTTTTCCTGGGGGCTAGTTGCCTGGCAACTGGCTTTGTTTGCTGGGGACTCAGGTACTAGCAACTGGAGGCTATAGCAGCTGTACCTGTCGCTGAGCTGGAGTTGTGGGGTGGGGGGTGGTTGGATTGTGCAAAGGCCAGTGGGAGTTTTCTGCATTTCTTCGGGTTTCCATGAAGCTCATAGGGAAGTGTGTGAAGGTAGTGGTGGTCTGGCTACTGGAGGTCACTTCCTATCCCCAGATATCATTACAGGTAGGTTTAGTCACTGATGGACACCCATCCACAGCCACAAGTGGTGGTTCTCTGCACTGGTGTCTCCTGTTTCCTCTAGCTGTGCAAACACACAAAAGGTAGGGGTGGTGGGGTGGAGTAGAATCTCCTGGAGTTGATGCTTCCCCATTCCACCACCCTGGGGCTCAGTGTCTCCCTCTGATCTGCTGAGGCAGGGTTTGATGCTGGCTTGCCAGGACAATTCCTGTCCTGCAATGGTCCTCTTCAATCACAGTAAGAGGAACCTTTCCCATTAATTCCCTAACCTCACAACCTAAAAGACTGGTTTAGTAAGGCATTCTGTTTCCTCCACAGCTGCAAGATTTTTCCTGGGGTGATATTTTCTGGATTTTTCAAGGTCAATATGGGAGGGTGAGAGCAAATTACAGTTTATTCCACCATCGTGGGTCCTGGAAGTCTTGTCTTGACTTATTAAAATTATATATATATATATATATATATATATATATATATATAGTGTACTACTTTATCTATGTATATGTAATATCATTACCCCTTCCAAAAAAAGAAAGAAAGAAAAAGAAGGGTGAAAGCTCCTTAGGCAGAGCACATTTAGTTTTTTTTTTCTCTTTTCTTTTTTTTTAAACAAATGCTTTATTAACTTCTGTTTTACATCATTCATTTCTGCCAGATTTTAAGTTACAATCATTTCCCCATTATTCCCCTACCCAACCTCCCAGAATATCAGTCCCACAAGATATCGCTTCCTCCAATCTGCTCTCTCCCATACCTTCTCCCATACCCCCTTCGACTTTTCCATTAGAGGAAGGTGAATCTTTGTGTCCCAATGCCTGCACATCTTATCTCCCAATTATAAGCAAAAGAGTATTAATAGTATTATATATATTATATATATATATATATATATATATATATATATATATATATATATATATATATATATATATATATATATATATATATATATATATATATATATATATATATTTATATATATTTGAAACATTTAATCTTAAGACCTCGAATTTCAGATTCATTTCCTTCCTCCCTTGTCACCCATTCCCTCTGGGGAGATAAGTAATTCAGTATATGTTGTACATGTCTAACTATGCAAAACATTATCATAGTAGATATATTGTACAAGGCTGCTTATAATTCCCTCCCACTCATCCCACCCCCCACCTGGTCCATTCCCTACATGATCCTGACCCTCTTCTATAGTGGGTACTTCCAACCTCCCCTCCCCCAAGGATGCCCTCCCATCAATCATCCCTCCTCTCATCCCCCTTCCCCCTATTCTGCTGCAGGTTGAGATATCCCATTTAGTATGTATGTCATTCTCTCCCTGAACCAAATTCAATGAGAATGTGGTTTTGCCTTTTTTTCCTTCCTATTCTCCCCTCCCTTGCAACCACTTCCCCTTGCTTCTTCTACATGAGATAGTTTACCCTACCCTGTCTTTCCCCATCTTCTCTTGCCACTTTCCTCTCTCACCTCATAATTTCATCCCTTGAGTATTCTCCCTTCCCAACAAATTCAACCTATGCCCTCTATCCACATACACACACATTCACATATGTATTCATATGACCACACACCCTTCTTCCATTATTTTCATAGTGAGAAAGATATCATCAGTCACAGTTATTGCTTTTCCATATAGGAATGTAAATAGTTCAACTTTGATAAGTTCCTTTTGATTTCTTTCCCCTGATTACCTTCTCAGGCATCTCTTGCTTCTTGTGTCTGGATGTCAAATTTTCTATTCAATTCTGGTTTTTTCCTCAGGAATGCTTGAACGTCCTCTATTCCACTGAATGACCATATTTTCCCCTGAAACAAAATACTCAGTTTTGCTGGGTAGGTGACCCTTGGGTCCATTCTCAGTTCTTTTGCCCTCTGGAATATCATATTCCATGCCCTTCGATCCCTCAGTGTAGAAGCTGCCAAGTTCTGTGCTATTCTGATTGTGTTTCCACAATATTGAAATTGTTTCTTCCTGGCTGCTTGTAGTATTTTCTCCCTAATCTGGGGATTCTGGAAACTGTCTATAATAGTCCTGGTAGTTTTCTTTTTGGGATCTTTTTCAGGAGGTGATCTGTGGATTCTTTCAACCTCTATTTTGCCCGCTGGATCTAAAACATCAGGGCAATTTTCCTTGAGAATTTCTTGAAGGGTGATTTCTAGGTTCTTTCTTTGATCATGGCTTTCAGGTAGTCCAATAATTTTTAAATTGTCTCTCCTGGATCTATTTTCCAGGTCAGTGGTTTTTCCCATGAGCTATTTCACATTACCTTCTAATCTTTCGTTTGTTTGGATCTGCTTAACAGCATCTTGATTTCTCATCAAGTCATTAGCTTCCATTTGCTCCAGTCTAACTCTGAAGGAATGAATCTCCTTAGTGAACTTTTGAGATTCTTTTTCCATCTGGCAAATTCGACTTTTTAAGGCATTCTTCTCCTCGTTGCCCTTTTGGGCCTCCTTTGCCATTTGAGTTAGTCTATTTTTTAAGGTGTTGTTTTCCTCAGTTGGGCTGTTGACCCTCATTTCATCCTTTTCCTGCATCCTTCTCATTTCTCTTTCCAATTTTTCCTCCACTTCTCTTATTTGATTTTTACAGTCCTTCTTAAGGTCCTCTATGGCCTGCAACCCACTCATGTTTTCCCCTGGGGCTTTTGGAGCAAGACTTCTGACCTCACAGTCCTTTTACCGCTCTATGCCCCCAAAATAGGAGTCTAGGGTTGCATTTTTCTGTTTCCTTTGCCTTGGCATGTTGCCACTTGATTACCTGACTTTTGGGCTTGTTGCCACACTATGGCTTTAGGCCAGATAGAGGAATTTTCGTCCTGAACGCGCGGGGAGCAGTGCCGGCTCCCAGACAGCTGCACTGGTCCTTCCTGCAGGGCTGCTGGGCTGTCTTCCGGGGGAGGTTAGCTTCTCTGTGTCGTTCTGTGGGTGCTGGGGCTCCAGAAGTTGTTCAGAGTCCCCTTTTACATAATTTGGGGGGAATCTGGGGGCAGAGTGGCTTGGATGAGCTGTTTCTACTCCACCATCTTGGCTCCGCCCCCTTCTCTTTTCTTTATATTCCCAGCACCCTAGATAGTGCAATGCCCTGTGAAGCAAAAACATGGAAATGTTTATTTTTTAAATCTCATTGACTTAAATTTTGCTCCATGTTTTTAGTCATGTTGGGGGGGAGGTCATGAGAATATTAGCATTATTCTACTAACAAATAAGTTTATATTAAATAACTATGGTCATTAGCAATTGTCCTTTATACTGTCTTTTATACTTTATACTGTCCCACAGTATAAACTTCTGATCACAATGTAATGATGTTTGTTCATGAAAGAGAAGATTTTTTTTTTGTTTGGTAAGCTTGTAATGCTTCTAGTCAGGCCTAGACAGATCACTGAGCAGTACATTGTCAAAAAATGTGATTGGGTTTATAGATGTTAATAGATTGTCTCTGCCATATTTTGTAGATAAATATTAAAAAGAAACACATATTTTATATACATATATATGTATATATATACACATATATATATACATATATGTGTGTATGAATATATATGAGTATATATATATATGTGTGCATGTGTATTAATATATATGAGTACATATATATATATTACTACTCTGGAAGAACATGTATTATTCAAAAAAATAAGATACATCTATTTATATATTATAATCTGTTTTATGAAATGAAATGTTTTAAAAGGCATATTTTATGTATTAATACACATATCTTAGATATCTAGATGTTATAGATAACTAGATACCTAAATGTCATAGAAAATAGTTAAATATATAAAATGAAGGATAATAATAAAGACATGCAGAAGTTCTCATTAGACAAAATCCAACAATGGAAAGAAGAGCAAAACCCATGAACTCAGAAGAGTATGAATAAATGCCTGAAATAGAGCTAACAAACAAGATAAACTACACAGTCTAACAAACTTAGTTGAAATTTATCCCAAAGGTAAATAAATAAGATGTGGTAAAGTAAGATCAAAGCTAAGAATATTCTTTTGAATAATTATGCTTTATTTTTTGAAAATTGTGATGGGTCAAAGATAAGTGCTTTACATTAAGAAGGAATATTCATAGAAGAAAACCATATAATAGGACTGGAGTGGGAAGTCAGGGAGAAATAAAATAGAAACTATCTGAATGAAAAGGAATTGAATCAGAATATTGGTAATACTATCATCAGGGAAAATGCAACCTACCTGGCCTGGGGAATGAGAAAAGTGTTTGGAAAATAGACAACACTCCTGGAATTGATGAATTATTTGAAAGTAATGGACATTTCCAGTTTTGCATACATCTTCCGACATTCTCTTTGAAAAATTCCAATTGCCTCAATAATAATTTTCATCTCTCATAAAGTGGATAAACTTAACAAAGGATAATTTTCTTTTTATTCTGACTCTCACCAACAGGGAAGATTGGAAAGCTGAGGAAGAAATTATTGAAACCTTGAGTACGTGCTTTATTATAGAGTTAGTGCTAATAAAAGCAAATAAAACAATAAATAGCATGATGTGTATATGATATGTATATGTGTATATGCTTCAGAAAGAATTTATTTCAAAGGATTAAGAGGAAGAAAAGGTAGGAAATCAAAATAGAAATTCCTCCAGGAGAATTGGTCCAGGAGAAAAGGTAGTTTCTGAAGAATGAAATTTTGAAACGGAGGAAGCAAACATAGGTCTTTAAAAGTATAACTATCTAAGGAAGAAAAGTAACAACTTATTTGTTTTTAAATAAATTCAAGGGTTGGCTAGGTGAGTAAAAGTTCCAGTCCTGGAGTTGGGACGACCTGGGATTGGATCCAGCCTCAGAAAATGAGTACCCACACATAAATAATGATTGGCTGTGTAACCTTGAGCAAGTTACGTAACCCCATTGCTTTAAAATAAATAAATTAATGAATTAATTAATGAATTAATGAATAAATAAATAAAAATTAAAAAAAGAATTTACAGAGTTAGGTTAAGAAGTATTTGTGAAAAGCATGGCACAGATATATAAATATATTCTTCTACATATTGAAACTAGGAATTAGCTGATACCACAAAAGAAACAAAATCTAAAGTAAAGAAAAATATTATTTTATTACTTGTTTATTTTTGGTTTCCCTTTATTATTTTTATTTGTATCAGGAAAAGAAGAGAATTAAAGTAAATAAATATGGAATATTAGAATAAATATAGTGATAACATGACATAAAGGAGGCAGAGTAAGCTCCTGAGTTATTTTAGTTATTTCTGAAAAAGACACTACTATTCATATGTCAAAAAAAAGAAAAAGAAAGCAAATGGGGAGTTGAAAATTAACATAAATAAGGATAGAGAAAGAGAGAATACTCTATCCTTTGATGAGAATAAGTCACTAGATACAGATAATTCCTATGGTGCTGGAAGCATTTACCACCTTCAGGAATATCATGAAGCAGTGGAAGATGTGCAATGTATCACAGACTTGAAGAAATGCAAATGTCCAGATTTTAAAAGTCATGGACAACATTTCAGGTGAACAAGATTAGAAAAATCAAGCAAATACACTAATTTTCAAATGAGGGAATATAACAGATTCAGAAAACTATAGGCCAGTATCATGAAAGGGCTATCAACAACCATTTTATAGGGATGTAATGAATTTCTAGGAGGAAAAAAAAAAATGTTGATCACAAAGAATCAGTATGACTTTATTTTTTTTTTGGGGGGGGGTTGTTTTTTTCAAATGCTTTATTAACTTCTGGTTTACATCATTCATTTCTGTCAGATTTTGAGTTACAATTTTTTCCCCATTTTCCCCCTACCCACCACTGCACAATAGCAGTCCCACAGGATATCCCCTCATCCAATCTGCTCTCTCCCATCTCTTCTCCCATACCCCCTTTGACTTTTCCAGTAGGGCAAGGTGAATCCTTGTGCCCCAATGCCTGCACTTCTTATCTCCCAATCATATGCAAAATAGTATTAATGAGAATATTTCTATATTTAAAAAATTGATTTTAAAAGGAAGATAAGCAACTCAGTATATATTATACATGTGTAGCTATGCAAAACATTACCATAATAGATATATTGTAAAAGAATGACTATATTGCCCTAGTTACTATCTCATCTCCCACCTGTTCCACTCCCCACTTTGGTCCTGTCCCTTTTCAAAAGTGAGTGTTTCCAACTCCCTCCCTAGCCTGCCCTCCCTTTCATTATCCCCCTCTCATCCCCTTCTCCCCTACAATCCTGTAGGGTGAGAAACCCTATTTAGTATGTATGTCATTCTCTCCCTGATCTTAAATCAATGAGAATAAGGTTTGGCCTTTTTGCCTTCCTGTTCTTCCCCTCCCTTGTAATCATTTTCCCTTGCTTCTTCTATATGAGATAGTTCACCCTATTCTGTCTATCCCTATCTCCTCATATTATATTCCTCTCTAAACTCTTAATTTTACCTTTTAAGTATCATAACTTCTTATTAAATTTGACCTGTGCCCTCTATCTATGTATACCTGGAAACATATATACACACATTCACATATGTATTTACATGCCCATATACCCTTCTTCAACTGTTTTCATACTGAGAAAGGTTTCATCAGTCATAGTTATTGTTTTTACATGTAGGAATATAAATAGTTCAACTTTGATAAGTTCATAATGATTTTGTTTCCCTGTTTACCTTCTCAAGCATCTCTTGCTTCTTGTATCTGAATGTCAAATTTTCTATTCACCTCTGTTTTTTTTTCCTCAAGAATGCTTGAAAGTCCTCTATTCCACTAAATGACCATATTTTTCCCTGAAACATGATTCTCAGTTTTGCTGCGTAGGTGACTCTTGGTTTTCATCTGTAGCAGCAAGCACCCCAATATCCCCAGGGTAGCTGCCAATATAGGTTCTTAGATCTGCTTTTCAAAAGGAAAGCAACTCAAAATGGGTTAACAAGCTTACTTTAATCAAACAAACATACATTACCTAGTTCAGGGGAAAAGGGTCAGCACCCTGAACTTCAGAGTTACAGAACTTACAGATCAAACAGACAGGCTTCCAAACTGTCCTACCATTATATCAATACCAAATCACAGTTACCAGAGAGGGAAGCATCAACATCTGGGTTTTCAAAGCCGGGGGGGTGGGTGGCTCTCAACAACGGCTTCCCAGAGTCTCATCTGGTCAAATCACACAACACTTCTCAAAGTGAGCCCCAAAGCAAAGCCCCTCATCAGAGTTTATATAGCTTTCTCCTGGCTCAAAGATTGTAACAACCTCCTTGACCCACTGCCCAATCACAAAGTATCAAGGTGTGGGCTTTCCTGAAAAACAAGCCTCCCACCACAAGCTCCAGGTGCACTTAAGCTAGGGGCAGGGAAGATCTTTAAATCTGCATTTCCATTACATCATCCCAGGTCCTTTTCCTTGTGGAATATCATATTCCATGCCCTTCAATCCCTCAATATAGAAGCTGCCAGATCCTGCTCTATACTGATTGTGGTTCAAAAATGTTGAAATTGTTTCTTCCTGGCTGCTTGTAAAATTCCCTCCTTGATCTAGGTTTTCTGGACCTGCCTGCAATATTCCTAGGAGATGTTTATGTGGAATCTCTTTTTCAGGAGGTGATGTGTGGATTCTTTCAACCACTATTTTGCCTTCTGGTTCTAAAACATCTTGGCAATTATCCTGGAGAATTTCTTGAAGGATGACTTCTAGATTCTTTCCTTTATCATGGTTTTCAGGTAGTCCAATAATTTTTAGATTGTCTCTCCTGGATCTATTTTCCAGGTCAGTGGTTTTTCCCATGAGATATTTCACACTCCCTTCTATTCTTTCATTTGTTTGGTTCTGCTTAATAGAATCTTGGTTTCTCATAAGGTCACTAGCTTCCATTTTCTCCAATCTAATTCTGAAGGAATGATTGTCCTCAGTGAGCTTTTAAAATTCTTTTTCCATCTGGCCAATTTGGCTTTTAAAGCATT
Source organism: Gymnobelideus leadbeateri (assembly GCA_011680675.1). Lineage (NCBI taxonomy): Eukaryota > Metazoa > Chordata > Mammalia > Diprotodontia > Petauridae > Gymnobelideus > Gymnobelideus leadbeateri. The sequence goes on along the minus strand of WOXC01007631.1, from coordinate 49,443 downwards.
CTTCTCCTCATTGCCTTTTGAGCCTCTTTTGGCATTTTAGTTAGTCTCCTTTTTAAGGTGTTATTTTCCTCAGTCAGACTGTTGACTGTCATTTCATACTTTTCTTGCATCTTTCTCATTTCTCTTCCCAATTTTTCTCCCACTTCTCTTATCTGCTTCTTAATGTCCTCTATGGCCTTTTACCAGGTGGTATTTTCATTTGGGGCTTTTGGTGTAAGAGTTCTGGTTCCATGCTTTGATCCTCTTTGCCCCCCAAATAGGAGTCTAGTATTGAATTTTTCTTTTTATTTTGTTAATTTTGCTTAGACATGTTGCCACTCAATTAATTGACTTTTGGGCTGGTTGCCACAGTAGGACTCTGCCACCAGCCAGGGGAGCTTCTGTTTCAAATGCTGCGGTTTTCTCAACTTCTAGAGGTATTACTTGGGTGGCCTCTGTGAAGCCCCAACACACTCTGACAAGCTGGCACAACACCTGAAGACCTCTACTCCATACTGCAATCCAGATCCAAGAAGGGTAAAGCAAGAGTGATTACCCCCCAAACTGCTTGCCATATCCCTCTACAGTTCACAGGCCAGGAGCTGAAGCTGCCACCTGGCAATGTGGCACAAGCTGTGCCAGCTCCTCAGTGGCTTCTTGCCCCCAAGGGAAAGAGGCCACATTCTCTCCCAGCCAGTACCACAGACCATAGGACATTGACCTCTCACTTTTTCCTAGGCATCTAGGATAATTTATAATTCTGGAAATGCCACCATTGTTGGTGTTCTGGGGTCCCTCCAGCCAGCTGCTGGTCTGGTATTTTTAAGGGGTTAAATCTCCAACTCATGTGGACCTGGCTTGGGCTTGGCTCCCAGAGCCTTGTTCTGGCTGCTCCCTGCCGGGCTGCTGGGCTGTCCTGAGTGGGAGGTTAGTTTCTCTGTGTCATTTTGTGGGTTTTTTAGCTCCAGAGGTAGTTCAGAATTCCCCTTTTACATAATTTTGAAGTGGTATGAGCGAGAGCTCTGGGGAAGTGCTGTTTCTACTCCACCATCTTGACTCCACGTGAGTCACTATAACTTTAATATTTCCATCAAGAACATACCACAAAAACAAAAACATAAACAAAAACCCTGAATTCCTTTTTGACAGTTATTAAACTCATAGACCTATGAGGTATTACCAAGAAAGTCTATCTGGATTAAAGTAAAACATTTGATGCTAATATTGTGGGTTTTTTTTTATTTTTTTAAAGCAATTGGGGTTGAGTAACTTGGTCAAGATTACACAGCTAGTTATTTATTTATGTGGGTGCTAATTTTCTGAGGCCAGAACTGATCCCAGGACTTCCCGACTCTGGGTCCAGTGCTCTTACTCACTGTGACACCTAGCCACCCCTAATATAGTTTTTTTGTTTGTTTGTTTGTTTGTTCGTTTTTAAGTGGAGCTGTATTCTCTACACCAGGACTTAAACTTTTTCCACTTAAGATCTCATCACAGCTTTTTAAACTGTGGATAGAACCCCATAAAAATGCTTGAGTAGGTCAATTTGGGAACTAGTTAAATACACAAATAGAGGTCAATGTTTTAATATCAACTTGAAATATGTGGTACCAAATGGTCTTTGTTTGACCCTAAGAAAGTTCCACATTTCCGTAGTTGCTGGGCTCCATTGCTGTCAAAATATCCTCACAGCAAATTCCCCATAGCTATGAAATTTTAAAAATAATGTAAAAAGAAATAAATAAATTGAGATTTTTGATAAAGGTGTAGATGTGATGACTATAAATTTTTCCATTGTCATAAAATTTGATGTATAACTACCATAATGGATGAAAGGCTGTTGATTTTTTAAAAAATGTCAAAAGGATAGAGTATTGGACCAAATCAGATAGAATGAAATTTATGGGAAAAAAAAAAAAAAACAAACAACTTAAGAAAATTCCATTAAAATTTGGATAGGTTTTATTAGAAATTTCATTTGAAAAAAAGTCTAATGGCTTTAATGTAATGGAAATCTCATAAGATTCAACAGATTAGAACAACTAACATAATCTTTGACTGTATTAAGAAAGAAATAGTGTTCTTGCCCATTGAATTTATTATCTGATCTTGTCAGATTATGTTTGAAGTCATGTTTAGTTTTGAGTAACACATTTTCAAAAGGACACTAATAATCTGGAGTGTGTTTAGACAAGGGCAAATGGGAAGATAAGCAGGCCTTAAATACATGCTATGAAAAAAATTAATCGAAAAAGAAAACTGAAAATGTTACTAGGAAAAGGTACATGTCTCTAAGTATTTGATGACATGGGTAGAGAGATGAGGCTTTCTCTGTTTGTACACAAAGGGCACAATTAAAGGCAAAGGTTGAAATTGCAAAGGGCAAAAATTATAGTTGATATAACAAAACATTAAGGACATACTTCTTAACAATTAGAGATTTACAAAAACAGAATAGGTTTTGTTAAGATGAGGAAGCTTCCTTCTTACTTGGAGAATTCCATCAAAGGCTGAATGACTTATTAGTTATGCTATACAGATATTTCCATTCAGGTAAGGGATAGATTAGATGATCTGTAATTCTTCTAACTTTCTTGCAGAAAAAAATGTATTAAAGAGCAATCTTTGAAGTCTATTGACCTCATAATCAAAATAGGAAAATGACAGATCTTAACATACACCAAAGCCAGACTATAATAGTATGAATATTTCTGCTATTCTGTTATTTATTTCCCCAAACTTTTTCACCATTTCTTGTAGACAATAGCATAGTGTCTGTCGCATAAGATGGCATAGCTATTCATTTCAATAACAAAAGGAATGGAAAACTAAATAAAAAAATAACACTTTAATAACATGAAGGATTTGAATTAAAAGAAGGAAAGATAAGTTAAAGCTGACATCCTTCTAAAAAGCCATTGTGAAGCAACAAGTCTGCATAGGAGTTAAGAATGTCATCTCCAGAGAATGAATTTCTTTGCTCTTGTCAAGGGAACAAAAGGCCTTAAATACTGTTTTGAGTACATACAATCTTTTCATATTTTAAAAATATCTCTAAAGGTTACAAAATGCATATTATCCAAATTAGATGGCACATTACACATTCTTCTCCTATGTTCTTATTTCAGTGATAACCCATAGACATTTTACATATACTTTTAGATTTCTGTGACAGGTCACATTAACTCTAGGAATGCACATGACTACCAGTACCACATGTCTTTTTGTGGAAATATTTTGAGCAATTTTAATCTTTTGAGAAGCTTGTTTGACTTTTTTCCTTTATAATGCTAAGAAAGGGAGAGTGATATAGATCTTCTTTACAGCAAAGACATGATGGAATGCCATAGTTCCTATAGTTCAAATTGAGGAGAAGACATTAATGTTACAAGTTCTACATCTTAAAGGAACTAAGAAAATTACTAATGGACGGTTTCATTAAGTAGTTAAGATCACTGGAACCTTTTTCTGATTCCCAGAAAAGCAAATGTTGCTATACTATCATAATGGTGAAATGTAAGTAATTTACCTTGTTCTAACAAAAAGTCTCCTGAGATTTATTGGGAATGTAAAGCACAGGGAGAGGAAAAGGATTTTATTTAAGCTTTAGAAAAAATAATCCTCAGGCCTAAACAGTAAGTAAATGCAAATCTGGAATTTTAATCCTACCTGGTGTGCATTAAATATACTTAAAATTATTATGTGCTATCAGTAATTGCATTATCATTAGTAATATAATTAATTTTTAATTGTAATTCATGAATCCAATGATTTTGGTATGTTTTGTGCCTATACAATATATTTAAATCTATAGAGAAATATAATTGTACTCCAATAGTTAAAGACATAGTGTAAAATGTAATGACCTGTCGTCATGGAATTATGATATACAAGGCATAAGAATTACCTGCAGGGATTCAGATGGCACTCCACTTATAACTAATTGTGTTGCCTGAGACAACAGGAAGATATTCCTCTTGTAATATGGTGCATGAGCATCATAGTGCCAAGAAAAGCATATTTCCACTTGAAGAACCAGGCAACCTACTCTTGGGAAAATAGTGTTGAGTAAAAAGTGTTTAGGAGACACTGTGAAGAATGCAAAACCAATCCACAACTGGTTCTGGCTCAAAACCTGTTGTAAAGGAGCCTCATTGATAGGCTGAAGAAGCATTCAAAGAGGTCTATCAGCTTCACATTCTATCTCTTTGACTCATTTGCTTCTGGGGTATCTCAGTGACTCCTTTATTCATGCTTAAAGGTGTCTGTTGAAGGGAGTAGATCCTCTGAAAAACACTTGGGATTTCTGAAAGGTAAGCAGAACTAGTCACAGGAATCCAGAAGTCAGAGACCACTTCAAGCACTGAAGCCAGCGCTAAAAAGCAAGGGGTGATTTACCAGAGGGCTATCTAGAACCTCTTCATCTTTCGCATCCCAAAGAAATGCTGCTGCCTTTGGTATGGACTTCTTAGAACCAATATTATATAGGTATTCAGCTTTGTAGACCTACTACCCTCAAAAAAACAAAGTGGTTCAGAAGAGAGAACACCTTTGAGGTGTTAGGGGAAATGATTGTGTGTTTGTTCTGTTCCTGACTTTGAAGTAAATATACTCTTGTAAAATCTAAAACATATTAAGTGGATAAATTTGCTTGAAATGCTAGTCACTGCTGTACTAACAGTAAGGGGAACACAACATGTGTATATTCAAATTTATTTCAGTAGAGGAAAAGCTGCCACAATGAGCAATAAATACACCCTGGACTGCAGAGAGGAGATGTATATTTTCTTTTTTTCCCCCCAATCTTGTCCTTTCTCCTGTTTTCTTCCTATCTGTCGGGAACCATGTCATATCTTCCTATCACCATCCCCTACTAGCACCATTCCTTGACAAACTTCCAAAATGAACACGCTTCAATTTCTGTCTCCACTTTTCCACCACTATTTCCCTATACTCCTATAATCTGCTTCCTGGAAAGCACTATGGTTGCTCTTATCACCAAATCCAATGACCTTTGTCCTTTCAGACATCACTTTTTTTTAGAAATTCTAGTTCTTCTCTTACTCCAGTGAAAGGAAAAGAGAATAAGCATTCCTATGTGTCAGGCACTGTGCTTAGCATTTATTTTTACAAAGATTATCTCTTTTGATCCTCACCACAACCCTCTGAGATAGAATCTGTTATTATCCCCAAGTTACAGTTGAGAAAACTGAAGAAAGCAGAAGTCAAGTGATTCACCTATGTACCCACACCTAGTAAGTGTCTGAGACAGGATTTGAATTCATATGGTCCTCTTCCTCCACCCCATACCTAAAAGTGATTTCAATACCCTGCTAATTTTTTTTCCACAATTACCTATTGGTTTCTGATTATTTTATTTTTTTTTTAAATTAAACAAATGCTTTATTACCTTCTGGTTTACATCATTCATTTCCACCAGGTTATGAGTTACATTTCCCCCCATTTTTTCCCTACCCACCACCCCAGAATAGCAGTCCCACCAGATATCCCCTCATCCAATCTGCTCTCTCCCATATCTTCTCCCATACCCCTTCGACTTTCCCATTAGGGCAAGGTGAATCTCTGAGCCCCACTGCCTGGACATCTTATGAAATATTTAATTTTAAAAGTTTGATTTTCAGATCCATCCCCTTTCTCCCCTGTCACCCACTCCCTCTGAGAAGATAAGCAATTCAGTATGTGTTGTACATGTATATCTATGCAAAACATTACCATAGTAGATATATTGTAAAAGACTGCTTATATTTCCCTCCCACCCGTCTCACCTCCCACCTGGTCCATTCCCTACTTTGATCCTGTCCCTCTTTGATAGTGGGTACTTCCAACCTTCCCTCTCCCCAGAATGCCCTCCCCTCCATCATCCCCCCTCTCATCCCCCTTTCCCCTACTCAGGAGAGTGAGTGAGGGTAAGATATTCCATTTAGTATGTATGTGATTCTCTCCTTGAGCCAACTTCAATGAGAATATGCTTTTGCCTTTTTGCCTTCCTGTTCTTCCCCTCCCCTGCAACTACTTCCCCTTGCCTCTTCTACATGAGATAGTTTGCCCTAGCCTGTCTCTCTCCCTCTCCTCTTGCCACTTTCCTCTCTCACCTCTTGACTTCATCCCTTAAGAATCATCCCTTCCTTGGGGTGGATAGGTGGCGCAGCGAGCAGAGAGCCAGCCCCGGAGCCAGAAGGACCTGAGCTCGGATCTGGCCCCAGACACCCAACACACAAACAAAAACCCAGCCACGTGAACCTGGGCAAGTCACCCAACCCCAATTGCCGGCAAAAAAAAAAAAAAAATAATCATCCCTTCCCATCAAATTCAACCTGTGCCCTCTATCCATGTATACCTGTGAACATATGCCATGTAGCCTTCTTCAATTATTTTCATAATGAGAAAGGTTTCATCAAACACAGTTATTGTTTTTCCATGTATGAATGTAAATAGTCCAACTTTGATAAGTTCCTTTTGATTTTTTTTTTCCTTGATTGCCTTCTCAAGCATCTCTTGCTTCTTGTGTCTGAATGTCAAATTTTCTATTCAACTCTGGTTTTTTCACCAAGAATGCTTGAAAGTCCTCTATTCCACTGAATGACCATATTTTCCCCTGAAACAAGATACTCAGTTTTGCTGGGTAAGTGACCCTTGGGTTCATTCCCAGCTCTTTTGCCCTCTGGAATATCATATTCCATGCCCTTCTATCCCTCAGTGTAGAAGCTGCCAGGTCCTGTGCCATTCTGATTGTGTTTCCACAATATTGAAATTGTTTCTTCCTGGCTGCTTGTAGTATTTTCTCCTTGATCTGGGGATTCTGGAACCTGGCTATAATATTCCTGGGAGTTTTCTTTTTGGGATCTTTTTCAGGAGGTGATTTGTGGATTCTTTCAACCTCTATTTTGCCCTCTGGATCTAAAACATCAGGGCAATTTTCCTTGAGAATTTCTTGAAGGGTGATTTCTAGGTTCTTTCTTTGATCATGGCTTTCAGGTAGTCCAATAATTTTTAAATTATCTCTCCTTGATCTATTTTCCAGGTCAGTGGTTTTTCCCATGAGATATTTCACATTGCCTTCTATTCTTTCATTTGTTTGGATCTGTTTAATAGTATCTTGTTTTCTCATAAAGTCACTAGCTTCCATTTGCTCCAGTCTAACTCTGAAGGAATGAATCTCCTCAGTGAGCTTTTGAGATTCTTTTTCCATCTGGCAAATTCAGCTTTTTAAGGCAGTCTTCTCATTCCCACCTTTCTGAGCCTCTTTTGCCATTTTAGTTAGTCTATTTTTTAAGGTGTTATTTTCCTCAGTCAGGCTGTTGACTGTCATTTCATACTTTTCTTGCATCTTTTTCATTTCTCTTCCCAAATTTTCCCCCACTTCTCTTATCTGCTTCTTAAGGTCCTCTATGGCCTGTAGCCAGCTTGTATTTTCATTTGGGGCTTTTGGTGCAGGAGTTCTGACCTCACAGTCCTCCTCCATGCTTTGAGCCTCTTTGCCCCTAAAATAGGAGTCCAATGTTGAACTTTTCTGTTTATTATGTTTCATTTGCCTAGGCATGTTGCCACTTAATTATTGATTTGGGGGCTTGTTGCCACAGAAGGACTCTGCCACCAGACAGGGGAGCTTCCGCCCAAATGTGGGGTCTTCACAACTTATGCCAGTTGGGTGGCCTCTGTAAAGCCTCCACCCACTCTGGCAAGTTGGATACCCACCCCAAACTTCCCCCCCAGACCACAATCCAGATCCAGGCAGTTTAAAGCAAGAGTGATTAACCCCCAGATTGATTGCTGGATCTTCCTACAGTTTACAGACCAAGAGCTAGAGCCACTACTGACGCTGCAAAATGGCTTCTGTGCAGCTGTTTCTTCAGCAGCTTTTTGCCCCCCAGGGGAGGAAGCCAAGTGTTCCCCAAATACTGGTCCCAAAGTCCATAGGGCACTAACCTCTCACTTTGTCCTAGGTATATCTGTGCTGATAATTCTGGAATCGCCACAATTGCTGGTCTTCTGGTGTTCCACCACCCGGCTGAAGGCCTGGCCGCCTTGGGGCTGAAACCACGGACCTGGGCTTGGCTCTGTGCGCTGTCTTGTCTGTTCCCAGCGTGCTGTGCTGCCTCTTGGTTTCTGATTAAAAGATGGTATTATTTTCATGTTTATTAAAGTATTTCATAATAATTCTCCAGCCTAATCTTTCTAGTCTTATTATATTATATGTAGTTCACTTTCATGTATTCTATGTGATATGAATTGCCATATATAACAACTTGTCACTAAAGTGGCCTCATAGTTTTAAACAAAAGACAGCATTCAAGAAGTCATTAACTCGATCATCCTTAAGGAACAATTCTCCTTAAGGGATACAGAGAACAAATGTCTCCCAGGTCACATGGTCTTAATCTCATCAGTCAGAAAGTCTCTTTTCTTCTTGATTGGAGACTAGTTTCCAATCATCCTTAACTCAATCATCCTTAAGGGTTTCAACCTACAAAGTTATTCCACTCCTAGGTCTCAGTAAATAATGATCTTATAAGCCTAGAACCAAGTACTCAAGGAAAAGTCCTTTCATCTTGACTCAGGGATATCTCCCAAACATCACGGTTCCTTTTCCATGCTCCCAACTCTTACATGAATTCAACTGTTACCTGGATTCACAGGTAGGCAGCTCTCAGCTCCTCATTCAGTTCCCATTCCATATTGAAGCTCATGTTGACAAGTGCACATCAATCCCTTTACAGTTTCTGTTTTTGGAAAGAGAAAACTTAGCAAAGGCACAGCAATATTCATGCATATTGCTGGCATCATCATCAATTTGCTTTCTGCCCGTGAAATCAACACAGATCCACAAACAGGGTCTAAGAAATAGACTCAAATCCTGGGTATAGTCCCAGGATCTCTGAAAACATCAGCAAAACCCTCCTCCAGGACATTTTCAAATAGGGAAGAAAACCCTTGTCTGTTTACAGACAAAAAACAAAACAAAACTAAATAAAACAAAAACAAAAACAAAAAATAAAACATCCCAGGGCTTCTGAAACAGTGGCAACATCCTCTATGAGCAGACAGGTCTGACTAAGTAGCATCAACACAGGCAGACAAATTCGTGGTGAAAATCCATGCTTTCTCCCAATTCTGCTCAGCCCCAGCTCCTCCCTATTCCACCCACCTCTTACGTCATTCCTTTTCCACTCTTTGGCAAGTCCCTCCCACTGTGGGCTTCACAGGTTCTGTTTCTTAATAATGATTTGATATATTCAGTGTAAGACTTAAAGATACTTGAACTGAAACAAGGTTTCAAATAATTAAATAACTGAAACAAGGTACGAAGTACTCCTTTGCTTGCCATTACAGTCAGGTAGCCCTTCATTTCCTACCTAGTTGCATAGCTTTGAACTAGACTCCATCCAGGATCATACTTTCCTTGATCACTTTTCTTTTGTCTATTGTCTTCCCCTAATAAATTATGAATTCCTTGAGGTTAGGGACTCTCTTTATTTTCAGTATTTCTATTTCAACAATAAGCACAGTGCCTGGTATGCTTAATAAATGTTTATTATTAAACAGATATTTCTCTACTTCCAGAAGCCTTTCCTTGAAGACAGATTAGAAATTCATGTGTTCTCTTTCAAGGCTGAAAAGCCTTAAAAACTAGGGTTTCAATTCTCTAAAGCTTTCTCTAACACTATGTTTCACATAGAGACAGAGCATAAGAGCATTCTCCACCAATAAGAAGTGTCTTATGCAAATGAGCTTGAGCTATATTTTCCATTTTTCCTTTGGACTGAAAGTTTTTGCTGTCCCTGAAAAAAAAAATCAGCTGGGGAAACATTGGAATTATATATTAGCAGCAAAATCATCAACAGCAACAAAAACAAAGTCAGCACTTTAAAACATAAGGGGTTATTTCCCTGTTGTTGTTTAACCATCCTGACTCCATTATTCTACTCTCCTTAATTGAATTTGTCTATTTTAGTAGCCATAGCTTGGTCAAAAAGTTATTGTACAGCTACTGGACAATCTTTTACCTATCCCTGACTACTTGTGTGTTCATTAATTTTCAACACCTGTTCATTTGAAAGTCCTATTAATACTCCTATTGGGCAAGAGATGGTTGTGGTGAATAGCACTGTTAGATACACACCTCCTTCCTCCCATTCTCTGGATTTTTTAAATAATATTTCCTTGGGGTGGCTAGGTGGTGCAGTGAATAGAACGCCTGCCCTGGAATCAGAAGGACCTGAGTTCAGTGCCGGCCTCCGACACTTAATCCATACAAACAAAAACCTAGCCATGTAACCGTGGGCAAGTTACTTAACCCCAATTGCCCTAAAGGGGCGGCTAGGAGGCGCAGTGAGTAAGAGTGTCGGCCTCTGAGTTGGGATGACCCGAGATCAGATCCGGCCTCAGAAAATGAGCACCCACGCATAAATTATACTGACTAGCCCTGTAACCTTGAGCAAGTTACTTAACCCCAATTGCTTTAAAAAAAAAAAAAATAATATTTCCTTTATCTAGTGTAACAACAAACCCTCTAGCATACCCAGGAAGGCTGCTAGCACAGGTTCTTTGATCTGCTTTTCTAAAGGAAATCAACTCACAATGGGTTAACAGTCTTTCTATAATCAAACATATATCATTTACCTAGTTGAGGGGAAAAAGTCAGCATCCTGAACTTCAGAGAATAAAAATATAGAAGTTACAAGCAGACGAAAAAATACACAGGGCTTCCACCTGTCTATCCAGTACATCCATATCAAGTTATATACCAGAAAGGGAAGCACCAGCATCTGAGTTTTCAAAGCTATATATATATATATATATATATATATATATATATATATATATATATATATATATATATATATATATATATATATATAGTCTTCTCCTGGGTCAGAGAATGTCACAGCCCTGTTGACCCACTGCCCAATCACAAAGGAATGTGGGCATTCCTGAAAAAACAAGCTTCCCACCACAGGCTCCATGTGATCACATTCAACCTGTTAGGGAGCAGAGCATATTTTCAAATAGGGAAATGTTTTCAGATTCACTTAAGCCTATCAAGAGGCCAAGGGGCAGGGACAGTCTTATGATTCCCAGTAACATTACAGCTGAAATTTAAGTATGATATTCCTATGAGTTTTCTTCACAGGATCTCTTTTAAGTGGTGATAGATAGATGATTTTTTTTTTCCGATCTCTACTTTGCCGACTTGTTCTAATGCTTCAGGAAAAATTTCTTTAATCGTTTCTTGTATTATTGTATCAAGATCCTTTTTTAAATCATAACTTTCAGTTAGTCCAATCATTTTTATATATTCTCTTCTGGATGTCAAATTTTCTATACAATTCTGGTTTTTTCCTCAAGAATGCTTGAAAGTCCTCTATTCCACTGAATGACCATATTTCCCCCTGAAACAAAATACTCAGTTTTGCTGGGTAGGTGACCCTTGGGTTCATTCCCAGCTCTTTTGCCCTCTGGAATATCACATTCCATGCCCTTCGATCCCTCGGTATAGAAGCTGCCAGGTCCTGTGCTATTCTGATTGTGTTTCCACAATATTGAAATTGTTTCTTCCTGGCTGCTTGTAGTATTTTCTCCTTGATCTGGGGATTTTGGAACCTGGCTATAATATTCCTGGGAGTTTTCTTTTTGGGATCTTTTTCAGGAGGTTATCAGTGGATTCTTTCAACCTCTATTTTGCCCTCTGGATCTAAAACATCAGGGCAATTTTCCTTGAGAATTTCTTCAATGGTGATTTCTAGGTACTTTCTATGATCATGGCTTTTGGGTAGTCCAATAATTTTTAAATTGTCTCTCCTGGATCTATTTCCAAGAGGCAATTGATGAATTCTTTCAATTTCTATTTTGCCCTCTGGTTCTAGAATATCAGGGAATTTTTCCTTGAAAATCTCTTGAAATATGATGTCTAGGTTCTTTCTTTTTACACTTTTTTTTGGAAGGGGAAGGCAGGGCAACTAGGCTTAATTGAATTTGAACTCAGGTCCTCCTAACTACAGGGCTATTATTGTATTCACTGCACCACCTAGCCCTTTCCTAGGTTCTTTTTGTTATGGCTTCCAGGAACTCCAATAATTTTGAAATTGTCTCTCCTGGTTTTCTTTTCCAGGTCAGTGTTTTGTTTTTGTTTTTGTTTTTGTTTTTTTTTCAGTGAGATATTTCACATTGCCTTCCATTTTCTCATTCATTTGTATCTGTTTTATAGTATCTTGATTTTTCATAAAGCCATTAGCTTCCATTTGCTCTAGTCTAACTTTGAAGGAATTATTCTTTTCAGTGAGTTTTTGAAATTTCTATCTTACCAATTTGACTGTTTAAGGTTTTCTTCTTCTTAATGGCTTTTTTTGGTCTCTTTTGTCATTGTCTATTTTTAAGGTCTTATTTTCTCCATTATTTTTGGGGCCCCTTTAGCAAGCTGTTGACTTGCTTTTCATGATTTTCTTGCATCATTTTTAAATGCTTTATTAACTTCTGTTTTACATCATTCATTTCCGCCAGATTTTGAGTTACAATCATTTTCCCCCCATTATTCCCCTACCCAACCTCCCAGAACAGTAATCCCACAAGATATCGCTTCCTCCAATCTGCTCTCTCCCATACCTTCTCCCATACCCCCATCGATTTTCCATTAGAGGAAGGTGAGTCTTTGCATCCCAATGCCTGCACATCTTATCTCCCTATTACAAGCAAAAGAGTATTAATAATAGTATTTATATATGTTTGAAACATTTAATGTTACGACCTCAAATTTCAGATCCATTTCCTTCCTCCCTTGTCACCCCTTCCCTCCTGGGAGATAAGTAATTCAGTATATGTTGTACATGTCTAGCTATGCAAAACATTATCATAGTAGATATATTGTACAAGGCTGCCTATAATTCCCTCCCACTCGTCCCACCCCCCACCTGGTCCATTCCCTACATGATCCTGTCCCTCTATTATAGTGGGTCCTTCCAACCTCCCCTCACCCCAAGGATGCCCTCCCATCCATCCTCCCTCCTCCCATCCCCCTTCCCCCTATCCTGCTGCAGGTTGAGATATCCCATTTACTATGTATGTCATTTTCTCCCTGAACCAAATTCAGTTTGAATGTGGTTTTGCCTTTTTAGCCTTCCTTATTCTCCCCCTCTTTTGCAACCACTTCCCCTTGCTTCTTCTGTATGGGATAGTTTACACTACCCTGTCTCTCCCCATCTCCTTCTGCCACTTTCCTCTCCCACCTCATAATGTCATCCCTTGAGTATTCTCCCTTCCCAACAAATTCAATCTATGCCCTCCATCCATATATAACTGTAACCATATACACACACATTCACATATGTATTCATATGACCACACCCCCTTCCATTATTTTCATAGTGAGAAAGATATCATCACTCACAGTTATTGCTTTTCCATATAGGAATGTAAATAGTTCAACTATGATAAGTTCCTTTTGATTTCTTTTCCCTGATTACCTTCTCAGGCATCTCTTCCTTCTTGTGTCTTGGTGTCAAATTTTCTATTCAATTCTGTTTTTTTCCTCAAGAAGGCTTGAAAGTCCTCTATCCCACTGAATGACCATATTTTCCCCTGAAACAAAATACTCAGTTTTGCTGGGTAGGTGACCCATGGGTTCATTCCCAGTTCTTTTGCCCTCTGGAATATCATATTCCATGCCCTTCGATCCCCCAGTGTAGAAGCCGCCAGGTCCTGGGCTATTCGGATTGTGTTTCCACAATATTGAAATTGTTTCTTCCTGGCTGCTTGAAGTATTTTCTACTTGATCTGGGGATTCTGGAACCTGGCTATAATATTCCTGGGATTTTTCTTTTTGGGGTCTTTTTCAGGAGGTGATCGGTGGATTCTTTCAACCTCTATTTTGCCCTCTGGATCTAAAACATCAGGGCAGTTTTCCTTGAGAATTTCTTGAAGGGTGATTTCTAGGTTCTTTCCTTGATCATGGCTTTCAGGTAGTCCAATAATTTTTAAATTGTCTCTCCTGGATCGATTTTCCAGGTCAGTGGTTTTTCCCATGAGATATTTCACATTGCCTTCTAATCTTTCATTTGTTTGTATCTGCTTAACAGCATCTTGATTTCTCATAAAGTCATTAGCTTCCATTTGCTCCAGTCTATCTCTGAAGGAATGAATCTCCTCAGTGAACTTCTGAGATTTTTTTTCCATCTGGCAAATTCGACTTTTTAAGGCATTCTTCTCCTCATTGCCCTTTTGGGCCTCCTTTGCCATTTGAGTTAGTCTATTTTTTAAGGTGTTGTTTTCTCAGTCAGGCTGTTGACCCTCATTTCATACTTTTCCTGCATCCTTCTCATTTCTCTTTCCAATTTTTCCTCCACTTCTCTTATTTGATTTTTAAAGTCCTTCTTAAGTCCTCTATGGCCTGCAACCCGCTCATAGTTTCCCCTGGGGCTTTTGGAGCAGGACTTCTGACCTCACAGTCCTTTTCCTGCTCTATGCCCCCAAAATAGGAGTCTAGGGTTGCATTTTTCTGTTTCCTTTGCCTTGGCATGTTGCCACTTAATTACTTGACTTTTGGGCTTGTTGCCACACTATGGCTTTAAGGCCAGATAGAGGAATTTTCGTCCCGAACGTGTGGGGGGCAACTTCCGTTTCTGGCAAGCTGTAAACCCACCCACGACTTCCACCCTAGATCACAATCCAGATCCAGGGAGGTTAAAGCAAGAGCGATTAACCCCCAAGACTGATCGCTGGATCTCCCTACAATTTGCAGGCTGGGAGCGGAAGCTGCCTCTGAAAACTACAAAATGGTGTGTCTCCTCAGTGGCTTCTAGCCCCCAGGGGAGGGAGCCGACGCATTCCCTAATACCAGTCCCAAAGTCCATAGGACACTAACCTCTTACTTTGTCCTAGGCATGTCTATGTTGATAATTCTGGAGTCGCCACAGCTCCTGGTGTTCTGGGGTTCCTCCAGCTGGCTGCTGGCCCTGCCGCCCTGGGGCTAAAACCTCGGCTCATGCGGACCTGGGCTCGGCTCGGCTCCTGCGCTCTGCGCTGCACGCTGCCAGGTCCCAGACCACTGCGCTGGTCCTTCCTGCAGGGCTGCTGGGCTGTCCTCAGCAGGAGTTTAGCTTCTCTGTGTCGTTCTGTGGGTGCTGGGGCTCCAGAAGTTGTTCAGAGTCCCCTTTTACATAGTTTGGGGGGAATGTGGGGGCAGAGTGGCTTGGATGAGCTGTTTCTACACTGCCACCTTGGCTACGCCCCCGATTTTCTTTCATCATTCTCATTTGTCTTCATAATTTTGCCTTTATTCCTGATACTTGATTTTAAAGATCCTTCTTGGGCTTCTCCATGACCTGTGACAAATGCATATTTTTCTTGCCGGTTTTTGATGGAGGATTTTTAACTTTGTTGTATCCTTTTGATTCTGTGTTTTGATCCTCTTTGTCCCCCCACACGTCTATGGTCTGATTACACTCCCTCTGTTTGCTCATCTTGCCATTCAATTACTTGACTTTTGAGCTCTTTGGCACAGTAGAACTTTGCTTCCTGTGTAGAGAGTTTTGTGTCCCAAATATCTGAAGTTTTGCACAGCTCTTTTCAGAGCTTTTTTCAGAGGCATGAGGATGGTGCCCCATATACAGCTGCCACAAGCTTAGCATGCTAGCATTCCTCACCCCAGGACCACTTCCCCCAAATCCAAAGAGGTCGAAGCAAGAACAATTACCCTGTGATTAGCCAGTTGGTTCCCCTATGATATGTAGGCCAGGAGCTGCAGAAGCAGCCATGTGGCAGCCATTGCAGCCACCAGCACCATGCCCACCACACCAAGGGCAGGGGCCAGAACTTGCTCTTCTCTCACCCAGTTCCAATAGTATTCTTTACTGATCTTTTGCTTTTTCTTTGGCATATATGGTTTGAAAATTCTGGAAACTGCCACAATTTCCTATGATTCACTCTCCTGAAGTCTGCTCTGGCGAATCTAGGCCTTGGGTTTGGGCTACAAGTGTGGGTACCATTCTGGTTCTTATAACCTTTCAGGGCCACATTGACTATGTAGCCAGTCATCAATAATATGTGGCAACTTAGGATAGATAAATAAAGCATTTTGCTGGATTAGGAGAGGCAAACAAAGAGGGGATAAAAGGAGAGCACTTATAATGCAACTGACTTATCAGAATAAGTAAACATTGTTCAAATGCAAGGGAAAAGAGGAATAATCTCTTTTTTTAAAAAATCAATTTGTGAAAGAAGTCTTTTTAGACAAAACTGCATGTTCTCTTATACAAAACCCGGAAGTAGTTCTTATAACAGTTTTAGATATCATCTGCTTTACCATGTCTTTTCATAGTTCATTAACATTTATTTCTTCTTCAACAGGGATTAGTCCATAACAAAATCACTAAATATTTGTGGTTCCTATTTTTGCTCTCATATTCTCTCTCTCTCTCTCTCTCTCTCTCTCTCTTTCTCTCCCTGTCTGTCTGTCTTTCTCTGTCTCTCTGTTTCTCTCTCTCTCTCTTTATATATGTATATATACATATGTATGTGTATATGTATATACATATATATGTATATATATGTATATACATATATATGTATATATATGTATATACATATATATGTATATATATATATATATATGTATGACATATTTCAAAACCTTTTAAGCTGACATTTATGTGGAGAATAAAATGTTTACTTGGATCTGTATAAGTCAATACTAGATCATGGTAAGGCAGTTAAATAAATCATTGAAAGTTATTTTTCACGTTTTGTCTTTCCATTTAAATTAAAAAGTTTTTGTAAGTTTCAAGACAAATTTGACTGGCTTTTTGTTTTGAAATTGAAATAGTAACTACCAAAATCCAGAAGTTTTCTTGTCTCCAAAATTTTGTGATCCCTTGAGTAGTTCTTTTACTTTCCCAGAATTAGGGCTCACATCTTGTTCTGAAAAAATATGATCCACATACTTAAGAAAAGCTCTGCACAATTTATATTTATCCATTCATAGCTTCAGATTAGCTTCCTAAAGCTGATCTAACACTTTTATCAGTTGTCCCTTTCTCTTGCCAAAGACAGTGATATTATTAAAGTATAATAGCTTTTGCAGGTTGTACTTGTCCCCAGTTACTTTCCCCATTTGGCACTGAAAATTGTTAGGTTTCCCCGATAAACCTCGGGACATTAACTGACTGGTAAAGTCTAGGCAAACTGATGAAGGAAGACTTTTCTTTGTTTTTCTCAGACATCAGAATTTATTAATATCTACCACACAAAGTGAAGACTAAAAGCCATTTGCTTCCTAGTAGATAATCTTGCAAGACCATACCTTCATTATATTGTAGGTGATCCATTTAATTCTTCTCTTAAAAAATTTGGTATTGTACATATAGATATATTTCCAATTTTCTCAGTCTTCACTCATAGAAGTGATGCATAGGAGCCAATAGATTCTGTGATTTCAGTAACCTAATATCATTAAAATTTCTTCATTCTTAAAGTCTAGTTCTATTCTTCCAATTAGGAGACTTTTGATTTTAAACTGTAAAAATAAGATAGTATCACTTAAACATATTAGTTTCAATTTTTTCTAAAAAGTGCTAAATATTTTCCCACATTGATATAAAAATAGTAAAATACAAGTAATGGCAATAACAAATATTCAGTAATATAACAACAGTGGTCTATCAGATTAATCCAATGCGCTAAAAAAGTTTGACTGCACAACAAAAGATAATAATCAAAATCAGAAAAATACTACTCATGACATTTTATATATCAACATAAATTACCACTTAATTTATGGAATTATTAATCAATTAATTGCAACCCAAACCAAAAAAAATTCTTCCCGAGAGAGGAGATGGGAATCAGCTGCCCACCTTTGCTTTATACCCAATCAATTCTTTGTGCTTTGCTCATTCAGAGGTACAAATGATTATGAGTAATGAGTAGGTATGACTATGAGACTATGAGTCTCAGGCCTAGTGTCTAAGGGAATGAGATTGCCAGGGAATCTCTTTGGTCTGAGGTGGGGCAGGACCCCCTTTTTAAAAAAATGATAACCAGGAAAGACAGAGAAGACTGAAAGCTGGGACTAATACTAATCTTATATTAATACACACAAAAGTATAAAGGTACAGGATAGATGGGGGAGGAGGAGGGAGAAGGTTTAAAGAGACAGCATGAGAATGTGGGATGTGGAGGTATAGGGAGTTAGGCAGCAGTGGGAAAGAGAATAGGGAGGGAGAGAAGGACACAGAGGTACTTATGTATCCTAGAGGAACCAGGCAATCTGACTCATAGCATATGGAGGAGAGCTGAGCAATAGGAGTTTGGGGACTCACTTTTATAGGGTTTTGTTAGCAGGATATAGACTAACATTTATCTATGCTCAATTCTTTAACATATCCATATCTTCTCAAAGTTACCGTAGACCTTAGTGTTAATCTATAGCATAACAAATTTGTTGGTACTTTGCTGGTCTTAGGATTCATGTCTGGAGCTTATCTGAGGCTTACAATTCAAGGATAGTTAGCAGGACTGAGCAACCACAACATTAAGACCTAACTGACTTCCCTTAATTAACTGGAAAAAAAGTAATCATAGCACCAATATATGAAATTATCTAATTCAAAATGTTACCTGCAATTAAAATTACTAATCTGACACAGTCCTAATTTGAGGACAAAATATGTGCAGCCAAAAACGTGAAGAGAGCAGGAACTCCCTGAAGCCCTACAAAATTCCTCTCCAAACAGCTTAAGAACTGATCTAGGACCAGGAAAGTAGCTTACCAGTAAAGGGTAAGTTTTTTCTCACTGAGTGGGAGAAGAAGATCCGAGTGCAAAGCAGCCTTGGACCTCACAGCATGGGTCCAACATGGAAAGCTCGGAGCCTGGGGAAATTTACCAATGAGTCCCCACCTGCCTGAAAGACTGAAGCCCCCCCGAAGCTAGCCATCATTTTGTGCTGCACTGCAGGGCCCCACTCCAGTGCTCTACCCTAAGCACCGTCCACCAACAAGACCTCAACTCTATAGGTGACTAGCAGTGAGGCCCTGCCAGAGGACTGACCCACAGCATGATCTTGCCCTTGGAACCTACTAGCAGGAAAACCCCACATCCAGGGTTGCCCAGAAGTGAAATCAAACTTATAGGGCTGGCCAGCAGGGATGTTTTGTTTCCATGAGAACCAAGCACTGAGACTTGCCCTGGGGCAAACCAACAGAAAGATCCTTCCCCTAGGGCCAGTCAATAGAATTTTTTTTTTCCTCTAGAAACTCAACAGCAAGGTTCCACCCATAGGCCAGGACAGCAGAAATTATATACCCTCCAGGAGGCCAACTGGGAGTGCCTCACTCTCAGTACCAGCAAGAAGCCAGTCTACCCTTCAGTGCAAGCAAGAGGTTAGGCCCTAAAGCCCCAACGAAAAGCAGCAGCAAGACCCTGAGTCCCAGGGGGAAAAAAAAAAAAAAAAACTGAGACAGTGCAGGACCAGAGCCCAATTCTCACATAAAAACACCAGGTTTCAAAATAGGCATAAAAAAATTATCAAAAAAAAGATAAAAAAAGGAAAAATAAAACAACTTGACTATAGAAAGTTGCTGTGGTTACAGGGAGGATCAAGGCAAACACTTAGAAGAGGACAACATTGTCAAAATATCTTCATGTTGAACTTCCATGAAATATTAAGTTTGTACTCAAACCCAAAATGAATTACTAGAATATCCTAAAAAGGACTTTAAAAAGCCAATTAGAGAAGTATAAGAAAAATTTGGAAAAGAAGTGAGAGTAATGACAGAGAATCATCAAAAAACACTCAACAACATGGGAAAAAAGTATATGCAAAAATCAATCAAAGAAAACCACTTCCTAAAAAAATAGTTGTCCAAATAAAAAAGGAAGTACAAATGTCACTAAAGAACATAATTCTTTAAAATTAGAATTGAGAAAGAGGAATCTAATGACCCCATGAGACATCAAAATATGAAAAAAACAATTAAAAAAAAACTAGCAGAAAATGTTAAATTTCTAATTGGAAAAAATAGCCTAGAAAACAAATGTAGAAAAGATAATGTAAGAATAATTAGACAAGCTAAAAATCATAAAATAAAAAAAACAACAGGGGGGCGGAGCCAAAATGGTGGAGTAGAAACAGCACTTCCAAGGTGCTCTCTCCCACACCACTTCAAAATCATGTAAATGGGGACTCTGAACAACTTCTGGAGCTCCAGCACCCATAGAACAACACAGAGAAGCTAACCTCCCACTGAGGACAGCCCAGCAGCCCTGCAGGTAGCAGCCAGTGAAGAGCTCTGGGAGCCTACAGTGAAGTGTTCTGGAAGCTGAACCCAGGCCGGTGTAAGCCTCGGTTTTAGCCCCAGGGCTGACGGGCCAGCAGCCGGCTGGAGAGACCCCAGAACACCAGCAGCTGTGGTGATTCCAGAATTAGCAACACAGACATATCTAAGACAAAGTAATAGGTTAGTGCCCTGAGGAGGTAATCAGGAAAAGAAATCAAAAGGAACTTATCAAAGTTGAACTATTTATATTCCTACATGGAAAAACAGTATCTGTCACTGATGAAACCTTCCTCATTATGAAAATAATTGAAGAAGGGTATATGGGCATATGAATATATATGTGAATGTGTGTATATATGTTTACAGGTATACATGGATAGAGGGCACAGGTTGAATTTGGGGGGAAGAGATGATATTTAAGGGGTGAAGTTAAGAGTGAGAGAGGAAAGTGGTAAGAGGAGATGGGGAGAGACAGGGTAGAGTAATCTATCTCATGTATAAGAAGCAAGGGGAAGTGGTTGCAGGGGAGGGGAACAACAGGAAGGCATAAAGGCAAAACCATAGTCTCATTAAATTTGGCTCAGGGAAAGAATAACATACATACTAAATGGGATATCTCACCCTGCAGGAGAGTAGGGGGAGGGGGATGAGAAGGAGGACAATGGAGGGGAGGGCTTTCTGCGGGGAGGGGAGGTTGGAAGTACCCACTTTCTAAGAGGGAAAAAATGGGGAAAAATTGTAACTCAAAATCTGGCAGAAATGAATGATGTAATCCAGAAGTTAATCAAGCATTTGTTAAAAATTAAAATTAAAATTAAAAAATGTTTTGTTGATTTAAAAAGTAACATAAAAAAATAAAAACCTTGGAAAAAGTCTTACAAGAAATTATCAAGGAAAAATGCCCTGATGTACTAGAATCAGAGGACAAAATAAGACATTGACAGACTTCAAAGATCACTATATGTAATATATCCCAAAATGAAAACTCCCAGGAATATTATAGCCAAATTTCAAAACTAAATAATGAAGGAGAAAACATGGTAAGCATTAAAAATAAACAATTCAAATTTCATTGAGTTACACTCAGGATTGCACAGGATTTGACAGCTTCCAAATTAAAGAACTGGAGGGCTTAGAATATGACTTATACCAGAAGGCAAAAAATTTGAGATTAGAGCTAAGAATACCTACCCTGAAAAAACTTAATCTATATCATATCATATCATATCATATCATATCATATCATATCATATCATATCATATCATATCATATCTTATTATATCATATCATGTTATGTTATATTATTTAATTGTATATTATGTTATATTATATTATGTTATGTTATATTGTATTATAACATAACATACAATAACATAATATAACATAAGGTAATGTAAGATAATATAATAATAAATAATAATTTAAAAAGTAAGGCAGTTAACGAAATAGAGAACTTTAAAACATTCCTAATTAAAAACCAATGCTCAATCAAAAAATAAATTTTCTCTAAAAATGAGAGGCAGAATATGCATAAAATGGTAATGAAGAAAGAAAAACATAAGAGGTTCAATAAGGTTAAAGTGTATATCTTTATGGCAAGATAATATTCATAAAATTAATAATAATATAACATAAAACTCATAGGAATTTCAGTATCATAAGGGACATTAGAAGAAGGCATAGATATAAAGTGACATTTATGGAATGATAGACCCAAAATACAAAATAAAAGAATGCAAATGAATATGGTACTGGAAGAAGGTGGGGGAGGAATAGAATTAGATAAATTTTGTCATGTAAAACAAGGTATAAAAGAGCTATTAAAATGGAAAGGAAATGGTAGATATGCAGCCAAAGCTTAAACCTTATTCTCACCAGAACAGGCTGAAAGAGGGAATAATATATACACTCAGTTATATACAGAAATCTATTTTACCCTATGTGGAAGTAAAAAGTGATGGGGATAATGGATGGAAGGGGCAATAGATAAAAGAGAAGGCAGATTGGGAGAGGTGGTAATCTGAAATAAATATACTTGTGAGGAGGTAAACAGTGCGGGTAAGAGAGAAAGAGAACAATAAACAAGGAGAAAACAGCATGGAGGGAAATACACAGTTTGCTATAACTATAAATGTGAAAGGGATGAACTCATCCATAAGATGGAAATGGATAGCAGAATGGATTAAAAATCAGAATCCTATAATATATTGTGTATAAGAATCAGATTTGGAGTGCAGATACACACAAAGAGTAAAGTTAATGGACAGGAGCAAAATCTATTATGCATCTGCTGAAGCAAATAAAGCAGGTGTAACAATCATGATCTCAGACAAAGCAAAAGCAAAAATAGATCTAATTAAAAGAGGTAAGAGAGGAAAATATATCTTGCTGAAAAGTACCATAGAAAATGATGTTATAGGGAGTTCATTGATGGCTTGTTTGATTTCTTTTTCTGAGATGGGGTTATTTAGGTAATTCACTTCCTCTTCAGTTAATCTGGGCAATTTGTGATTTTGTAAATATTCATCCATTTCACTAAGATTGTCATATTTATGTGCATACAATTGGGAAAAATAATTCCTCATTATTTTTTTGATTTCCTCTTCATTGGAGGTAGATTCACCCTTTTTATTTTTGATACTCATAATTTGGTTTTCTTCTTTTTTTTATCATATTGACTAAGGGTCTATCAATTTTGTTGATTTTTTCATAAAACCAGCTCTTGGTTTTATTTATTAATTCAATGGTTTTCTTAATTTCAATTTTATTAATCTCACCTTTGGTTTTCAGTATTTCTAATTTAGTACGAAATTGGGGATTTTCAATTTGTTCTTTTTCTAGCCATCAATGAACTCCCTAGGAAAAAATCTCCAGGGCCAGATGGGTTCACTAGTGAATTCTATGAAACATTTAAAGAACAATTGATTCCAAAACTCTACAAACTATTTGGGAAAATTAGTGAAGAAGGAGTCCTACCAAACTCTTTCTATGACACAAATATGGTACTGATTCCTAAATCAGGAAGAGATAAAACAGAGAAAGAAAATTATAGACCAATCTCCCTCATGAATTTAGACGCAAAAATTCTAAATAAAATATTAGCCAAAAGATTCCAATAACTTATCACAAAAATAATACACCCTGATCAGGTAGGATTCATTCCAGGAATGCAAGGATGGTTTAATATTAGGAAAACCATCAATATAATTGAGCATATCAACAACAAAACTAGCAAAAACCACATGATCATCTCAATAGATGCAGAAAAGGCTTTTGACAAAGTACAACATCCATTCCTATTAAAAACACTAGAAAGTATAGGAATAAATGGAGCCTTCCTTAAAATAGTTGCTAGCATCTATCTAAAACCATCAGCAAGTATTATATGCAATGGGGATAAACTAGAAGCCTTTCCAATAAGATCAGGAGTGAAACAAGGGTGTCCACTATCACCCCTCTTATTCAATCTGGTACTTGAAACGTTAGCAGTAGCAATTAGAGAAGAAAAAGAAATCAAAGGAATCAAATTAGGCAAAGAAGTGACCAAGCTGTCACTCTTTGCAGATGATATGATGATATACTTAGAGAATCCTAGAGAATCAAGTAAAAATTACTTGAGACAATAAATAAATTTGGCAAAGTTGCAGGATATAAAATAAACCCATATAAATCCTCAGCATTCCTGTACATCTCTAATAAAACTCAACAGCAAGAGATAGAAAGAGAAATCCCATTTAAAGTCACTGTAGACATTATAAAATATTTGGGAATCTACTTGCCAAAACAAACCCAGAATCTATATGATCACAACTACAAAACACTTCTCACAGAAATAAAATCAGATCTAAATAGTTGGAAAAATATCAATTGCTCGTGGCTGGGTCGAGCTAATATAATAAAAATGACAATTTTACCCAAACTAAATTATATATTTAGTGCCATTCCAATCAATTTACCAAAAAACTACTTTGTAGAGTTAGACAAAATAATAACAAAATTTATTTGGAAAAACAAAAGGTCTAGAATATCAAGGGAATTAATGAAAAGAAATGCTAGGGAAGGTGGACTAGCTATGCCAGATCTTCATCTGTATTATACAGCAGCAGTCATCAAAACTGCTTGGTACTGGCAGAGGTGTAGAGTAGTGGATCAATGGAATAGATTAGGTGCAGGAGACCCAGCAGTTAATGAATATAGCAATCTATTGTTCGATAAACCCAAAGACCCCAGTTTTTGGGATAAGAATGCACTATTTGACAAAAACTGCTGGGAAAACTGGAATACAGTATGGCAGAAACTGGGCATAGATCACTATCTAACACCATATACCAAAATCAAGTCTAAATGGGTACATGATCTAGGTGTAAAGGATGATACTGTAAGCAATTTGGGAAAGCAAGGAATAGTTTACCTGACAGACCTGTGGAGAGGGGAAGATTTTAGGACCAAACAAGAATTAGAGAGCATTATAAAATGCAAAATGGATAATTTTGATTACATTAAATTGAAAAGCTTCTGCACAAACAAAGCCAATGTAACCAAGATCAAGAGGGAGGTGGGAAATTGGGAAAGAATTTTTACAACCTGTGTCTCTGATAAAGGACTCATTTCTAAAATTTATAGAGAATTGAGCCAAATCTATATGAATACAAGTCATTCCCCAATTGAGAAATGGTCAAAGGATATGAATAGGAAGTTTTCAGAGAAAGAAATTAAAGATATCTATAAGCATATGAAGAAATGCTCTAAATCACTATTAATTAGAGAAATGCAAATCAAAACAACTCTGAGATACCACATCTCTCCAGTCAGATTGGCTAAGATGACAAAACAAGAAAGTGACAAATGCTGGAGAGGATGTGGGCAAATTGGAACGCTAATACATTGCTGGTGGAGTTGTGAACTTATCCAACCATTCTGGAGAGCAATCTGGAATTATGCCCAAAGGATTATAAATAATTTCATACCCTTTGACCCAGCCATACCACTCCTAGGGTTATATCCCAAAGAGATCATAGTAGTGGGAGGAAGAACCATATGTACAAAAATATTTTTAGCAGCCCTTTTTGTGGTTGCAAAGAATTGGAAACTAAAGGAGTGCCCATCAATTGGGGAATGGCTAAACAAGTTGTGGTATATGAATGTAATGGAATTTTATTGTGCTATAAGAAACGAGGAGGTGACGGATTTCATAATTACCTGGAGAGACTTATACAAACTGATGCTGAGCGAGAAGAGTAGAATCAGAAGAAATTTGTATACAATCACAGACATACCATATCTGTGACGACCAACTATGACAGACTGGACTCTTTTCAGCAATGCAGTGATATAAGTTAATCCCGAATGACTCAAGAAAGTGAGAAATGTGCCATCCAGAGATATAACTAGAAAGAACTGAGCCTGAATCCTGATGGAAGCAAACTAAATGATCTTGTTCTTCTCATTGTTTGGTGGTACTTCTTCCTTACCATCTTTCATCCCACCTAGTACAATATGCCTTTGTAATTGGAATAATGTTTAATATGAATGCATTTGCAGACCCTATACTGTACTATATGATGTCATGAGGGGAGGGGGGAGGGAGGTAAAGGAAATTTGAAAATCAAGGAACTATGGAATAATTGAATCTTGTCAACTGAAACTAAACTAATAAATTAATTAAAAAAAAAAAGAAAATGATGTTATATCAGTAGTAAACATACACCCAACAAATAGTATAGTAGCATCTAAATTTTTGAAGAAGTTGAATCAGTTACAGGAGGAAATAAACAATAAAACTATACTATTGTGGAATGTCAACATTCTCCTCTTAGGACTAGATAAATTTAGCCACAAAATAAATAAGAAAAAAGTTAAGGATCTGAACAGAATTCGGGAAAAGTAAGATATGATAGATCTCTGGAGCAAATTGAATGAGTATAGAAAAGAATATACCTTTTTCTCAGCAGTACATGGCACTTACACAAAAAATTGACCATGTGTTACAGCATATAAACTTCACAATCCAGTGCAGAAAGGCAGACATATTAAATGCATCCTTTGCAATAAAAATTACATTCAAGATTCAGCAATGGAAATGTAAATTAAAATTAATTGGAGAGTAAAAAGAATATCATAGTAAAAAAAAGTGAGTAAAAGAACAAATCATAGAAATAATAATTTCATCAAAGAAAATGACAACAATTTGGCCATAAGACCAAATTTATGGGATGCCACCAAAGTAGTACTTAGAGTGAAATTTATTAATTTTTTACATCAATTAAATAAAGAAAGAATAAATCAATGAATTAAGTATAAAACTAAACGAGGAAAAAAAAAACTAGAAAAAGATCAAATTAAAAACCCCCAATTAAATACTCATTTAGAAATCCTGGGGGGTGGCTAGGTGACACAGTGAGTAGAGCATTGGCCCTGGAGTCAGAAGGACCTGAGTTTGGATCCGACCTCAGACACTTAACACACACACACACACACACACACACACACACACACACACACACACACAAACTAGCCATGTGACCTTGGGCAAGTTACTTAACCCCAATTGCCCTCCAAAAAGGCAAAAAAAAAAAAAGAAATCCTGGAAATAAAAAAGAGAGATTGATAAAAGTGAAAATTAAAAAAAAAATTGAATGCATAAATACAATTACAGCTGGTTTTATTAAAAAATCAGTAAAATATATAAATCATAGGTTAATTTCATTTTATAAGAGAGAATAAAAGAAAACCAAATTACTAGATTCAAAAATGAAAATGGTGAATTCACCACCATTGAAGAGGAATTAAAAAAGGAGCTATTTTGTCCAATTATATGCCAATACATTTGCCAATCTAAACTAAATTGATGAATATCTACATATATATATATATATAAATTATACAGATTAACATAAGAAGAAATAAGATACTTAAATACTCCAATCTTGGATAAAGAAATTGAAAAAGCCATCAATGAACTTCTTAGGAAGAAATACTCAAGGCCAAATGAATGGATAAGCAAATTCTACCGACATTTAGAGAACATTTAGAAAACCAATACTATATAAATAGTTTTGAAAAATAGGTGGAGTCCTACCAAGTTCCTTTTATGACACAAATATGGTGCTGATACCTAAACCAGGAAGAACCAAAACAGAACAAAAAATTTGGACTAATTCCCCTAATGAATATTGATGAAAAAATTTTAAATAAGAATTAGCAAAGATATTACATCAATTTATCATGAGGATAATAGACTATGATGAAGTGAGATTTATGCCAGGATTTTAGGGCTAGTTCAATATTAGGAAAAGTACCAGTATAAATCACCAAATTAATAACAAAATGGAAGAAATGATATGATTATCCTAGCAGATGCAGAGAAAAGATTACAAAATAGCTATTCCTATTAAAAAAAAAAACACTAGAGATCATAGGAATAAATCAAGCTTATTTTAAAATTATAAGTAATTTTTATCTAAAGTCATCAACAAGCATTACATGTAATAAGGATAAGCTAAACATCTTCCCAATACAATCAGGAGTGAAGCAAGAATGTCTTGCCACTTCTATTATTCAATACTCTACTAAAATATTAGCTATAGCTGTAAGAGAACACAAAAGTAATTGAAGAATTTAGAAGGGGCAGTGAGGAAACAAAACTATCACTCTTTGTAGATCATATTATGATATCCCTAGAATATACTAGAGAATCAACTAAAAACTAGTTGAAATAATAAACAACTTTAGCAAATTTTCAAGATACAAAATAAACCCACATAAATCATTAGCATTTCTCTATATTACCAATGAAGTACAGCAGCAAGAAATAGAGAAATTCTATTTAATATAACTGTAGATTATATAAAATTTTGGGGAGTCTACTTTCCATGACAAACCCAGGACCTCTATGAACATAGCTACAAACTACTTTTCACACAAATTAAGTCAGATCTAAACAACTGGAAAAATGTCAATTACTCATGGATAGACTGAGCCAATCCAATAAAAATGACAATTCTACATAATTCAATCTATTTATTCAGTACCATATAAATTAGACTTTCAAAAATATTTTATAGAGCTAAATTTATCTGGAAAAATTAGTGGTTATGGCTATCAAGAGAATCAATGAGAAAAATATATGAAGGTCATCTAGTCATACTAGAAAATTATCAAAACAATCTGGTATGAGCTAAGAAACAGAGGTGTGGATCAGTGGAATAGATTAGGTACACATGTCATTATAACCCATTATCATAGTAATCTAGTAAATGATAAACCCAAAGATCCAAACTTTTGAATGAAATACTCATTATTTGACAGAAACTGCTAAGGAAACTGGAAAATGGTATATACTGACTAGGTATATGTTGTATCCCAACCTCTTGGTATACAAATATGAAGTCAATATGGGAACATGGAAAGTTTGATGCCATAAGTAGATTAGGAGAGCATGGAATAAATTCTTATCCATATCTGTGGATAAGGGAAGAATTTAGGACCAATAAAATATAGAGAGCATTAAAATATGAAGTAAATTATTTTGATTACATAAAATTTAAAAAAAAAAAGGAGTTTTTGCAGAAACAAAACCAATGCAACCAAAATTTAAAGGAAAGGAGAAAACAAAAGGGTGTAAGATGAAATTACAAGTATCTCCCATAAATGCCTCATTTCTTAAATATGTAGAGAACTTAGTTATATTTATTAAAATGAAAGTCATTCCCCAATTCATAATTGATCAAAAGATATAAACAGGCTCTTTTAAGACCAAAAAAATCAAAGTTATCTATACTCACACAAATAAAAATGTCCAAATCACTATTGCTTAGATAAATATAAATGAAAACAAATCTGAGGTATCACTTCACACCTATCAGATTGACTAATATGACAGTGAAGGAAAGTGATGGAAATTGGAGGGGATATGGGAAAACTGGGGCACTCATTTACATTTGGTGGAGGTGTGAGCTGATGCAACCATTCTGGAAAGCACTTTGAAACTATGACCAAAGGTGTAGAAAACTGTGTATACTCTGTTGATCCTGAAATACCACTGCAATTCCAAAAACATCAAAAAGAAGAGGGGAGAACTATTATTACAAAAAACATATATTCATAGTATTTCTTTTTTGGATAGCTAAGAATCAGAAATCTAAGGGATGACCATCAATTGGGATATGTCTAAATAAAATATGGTATATGCTTGTTGTTCTATAAGAAAGGATAGGCAGGATAAATTCAGAAAAAAACTAGAAAGACTTACATGAACTAATACAAAGGGAGGTGAGAAGAACCAGGAGAATGTTGTATGCAACAAGAGCAATATATTATAATGAAGAACTATGAATGGCTGAGCTACTCTCAATAATGCAGTGATCTATGACAATCCTAAAGGACTCATGAAGAAGCATAATCTCTACCTCTAGAAAAAGAACTGAGATATCTATATCTATCTATATTTCTCTCTATCTCTATATCTAAATCTGTATCTGTGTCTGTATCTATATCTATACCCATAGCTATATCCATATCCATATCTGTATACACACAAACATACATACACATATATATGTAATACAGAGTGAATCACACTATTTTTCATTTTGTTTCATTCTTTTTTTTTTGTTTTATTTGGGTCTTCTTGTACAAAATGACTAGTATGGAAATGTTTAACATGATTGCATATAGGGTGTTTTTCTTGGCTGTGTAAATTACATGTGTGTTCAAATAGGTTAGTCTAGTTGTGGCACTCACAAGGCAATATTAGTTGATATCTTTACAGTCAAGACGATAAGCATTAATTAAGCTCTGACTATGTTCCAAACATTGTCTTAAGTGCTGTGATTACAAACAATGGATAAATAAATAAATAAATGACCAAATAAATCAATTGATAAACAAACACATAAATAAATAAGTGAATGAATGAATGAATGAATAGATAAATAAAGATGAATAAGCAGCTACAAAAAAACCAGTACTTTCTCTCTAGGAGTTCAAATGATGGATAAAGCACCCATGTTACAACTGTAATGGAGTCTCTTCCCATTACAATAAATAATGTATTTCAGAATTATAGCTCAATATAATTTGCTAGTTTGTAGAGGTAGCAAAGAAAGGGAGCTATGATGAAAAGATGAGTAAGGCAGTTAGAGTTAGTTTATATAGGGCCAAAAAGAAATTATATTTCACTAAACTCTGGGAGCCGAGCCCAGGCCCATGTGCACCTCGATTCTAGAACAAGGGTAGCCGGGCCAGCAGCCAGCTGGAGGGACACCAGAACACCAGCAGCTGTGGTGATTGAAGAATGATCAACACAGATATGCCTAGGACAAAGTAAGAGGTTAGTGCCCTATGGACTTTGAAAGCAGTATTTGGGGAACACTTTGGCAAGAATCAGCTGAGGAGCTGCAGGCACAAACACCATTTTGCAACTTCACTGGCAGCTTCAACTACTGTTCTGTGAAACTGTAGGGAGATCCAGCGATAAGTGTTGGGAGGTAATTGTTCTTTCTTTAACCTCCCTGCATCTGGATTGTGGTCTGTGGGGGAAGTCTGGGGTGGATATCCAGCTTGCCAGAGCATTTGGAGGCTTTACAGAGGCCATCCAACTAACACCACAGGAAGTTGTGAAGATCCCAATATTTGGGACAGAAGCTCCCCTGTGGCAGAGTCCTACTGTGGCAAAAAGCCCCAAAACCAAGCAATTAAGTGGCAATATGCCTAGGCAAAGGAAAAAAAAATACACAGAAAATTGCAACTTTAGACTCCTATTTTGGGGGGAAAGAGGATGGAAACATAGAACAGGAGGAGGTCAGTGAGGTCAGAACTCCTGCACCAAAAGCCCCAAGTGAAAATTTGAGTGGTTTACAGGCCATTGAGGACCTTAAGAAGGATTTTAAAAATGAAATAAGAGAAGTGGAGGAAAAATTGGGAAGAGAAATGAGAAAGATGCAAAAAAAAGCATGAAATGAGAATCCACAACCTGACTGAGGAAAATAACACCTTAAAAATAGAATAACTAAAATGTCGAAGGTGGGAATGAGGAGAAGAATGCCTTAAAAAGCCGAATTTGCCAGATGAAAAAGAATCTCAAAAGCTCACTGAGGAGATTCATTCCTTCAGAGTTAGACTGGAGAAATGGAAGCTAGTGACTTTATTAGAGATCAAGATGATGTTAAACAGATCCAAACAAATGAAAGGATAGAAGGCAATGTGAAATATCTCATGGGAAAAACCATTGACATGGAAAATAGATCCAGGAGAGATAATTTAAGAAAGTATTGGACTACCTGAAAGCCATGACTAAAGAAATAACCTAGAAATCATCCTTCAAGAAATTCTT
Source organism: Gymnobelideus leadbeateri (assembly GCA_011680675.1). Taxonomy (NCBI): domain Eukaryota; kingdom Metazoa; phylum Chordata; class Mammalia; order Diprotodontia; family Petauridae; genus Gymnobelideus; species Gymnobelideus leadbeateri. Next base: position 17,844 of record WOXC01007631.1, on the reverse strand, counting down.
AAGGAAATTTGCCCTGATGTTTTAGACCCAGAGGGGGAAATAGAGGTTGAAAGAATCCACTGATCACCTCCTGACAAAGATCCCCCAAAGAAAACTCCTAGGAATATTATAGCCAGGTCCCAGAATTCCCCAATCAAGGAGAAAATACTACAAGCAGCTAGGAAGAGACTATTTCAATATTGTGGAAACACAATCAGAATAGACCAGGACCTGGCAGCTTCTACACTGAGGGATCGAAGGGCATGGAATATGATATTCCAGAGGACAAAAGAGCCGGGATTAAAACCAAGAATCGCATACCAAGCGAAACTGAGTATCTTTTTTCAGGGGAAAATACGGTCATTCAGTGGAATAGAAGACTTTTAAGCATTCTTGAGGAAAAAACCAGAGTTGAATAGAAAATTTGTCATTCAGACACGAGAAGCAGGGCGGAGCCAAGATGGCAGAGTAGAAACAGCATTTCCAATGTGCTCTGCCCCACACAAATTTCAAATAATGTGAAAGGGGACTCCAAACAGCTTCTGGAGCCCACAGAACAGCACAGAGAAGCTAACCTCCTGCAGAGGACGGCACAGCAGCCCTGCAGGGAGCAGCCAGCACAGGGCTCTGAGAGTAGGAAGCACAGTGCACTTTGAACCAACAGCTCAGGGCACAGAGCCGAGCCCAGGTCCTCGGTTTTAGCCCCAGGGTGGCCGGGCCTTAAGCCGGCTGGAGGGTCCCCAGAACACCAGCAATTGTGGCGATTCCAGAATTATCAGCAAAGATATGCCTAGGACAAAGTGAGAGGTTAGTGCCCTATGGACTTTGGGACCAGTATTTGAGGAACACGTGGCTTCCTCCCCTGGGGGCGAAAAGCTTCTGAAGAAACTGCAGCACAGAAGCCATTTTGCACCGTCAGTAGTGGCTCTAGCTCCTGGTCTGCGAACTGTAGGGAGATCCAGCAATCAGTCTGGGGGTTAATCACTCTTGTTTTAAACTGCCTGGATCTGGATTGTGGTCTGGGGGGGAAGTTTGGGGTGGGTATCCAACTTGCCAGAGTGGGTGGAGGCTTTACAGAGGCTACACAACTGGCGGAAAATGTGAAGAACCCACGTTTGGGTGGAAGCTCCCCTGTCTGGTGGCAGAGTCCTACTGTGGCAACAAGCCCAAAAAATCAAGTAATTAAGTGGCAACATGCCTAGGCAAATGAAACAAAATAAACAGAAAAGTTGAACATTGGACTCCTATTTTAGGGGCAAAGAGGCTCAAAGCATGGAGGAGGACTGTGAGGTCAGAACTCCTGCACCAAAAGCCCCAAATGAAAATACAAGCTGGTTACAGGCCATAGAGGACCTTAAGAAGCAGATAAGAGAAGTGGGGGAAAATTTGGGAAGAGAAATGAAAAAGAAAAGTATGAAATGACATTCCACAGCCTGACTGAGGAAAATAACACCTTAAAAAATAGACGAACTCAAATGGCAAAAGAGGCTCAGAAAGGCGGAATGAGGAGAAGACTGCCTTAAAAAGCCGAATTTGCCAGATGGAAAAAAAATCTCAAAAGCTCACTGAGGAGATTCATTCCTTCAGAGTTAGACTGGAGCAAATGGAAGCTAATGACTTTATGAGAAATCAAGATGCTGTTAAGCAGATCCAAACAAATGAAAGATTAGAAGGCAATGTGAAATATCTCATGGGAAAAACCACTGACCTGGAAAATAGATCCAGGAGAGATAATTTAAAAATTATTGGACTACCTGAAAGCCATGATCAAAGAAAGAACCTAGAAATCATCCTTAAAGAAATTCTCAAGGAAAATTGCCCTGATATTTTAGACCCAGTGGGGGAAACAGAGGTGGAAAGAATCCACCGATCACCTCCTGAAAATGATCCCAAAAAGAAAACTGCCAGGAATATTATAGCCAGTTTCCAGAATCCCCAGATCAAGGAGAAAATACTACAAGCAGCCAGGAAGAAACAATTTCAATATTGTGGAAACACAATCAGAATAGCCCAGGACCTGGCAGCTTCCACACTGAGGGTTTGAAGGGCATGGAATATGATATTCCAGGGGGCAAAAGAGCTGGGATTAAAGCCAAGGGTCACCTACCCAGCAAAACTGAGTACCTTGTTTCAGGGGAAAATATGGTCATTCAGTTGAATAGAGGACTTTCAAGCATTCTTGATGAAAAAAACAGAGTTGAATAGAAAATTTGACATTCAGACGCAAGAAGCAGGAGATGCTTGAGAAGGTAAACAAGGAAAAGAAATCAAAAGGAACTTATCAAAGTTGGACTATTTACATTCCTACATGGAAAAAACAATAACTGTGTTTGATGAAACCTTTCTCATTATGAAAACAGTTTAAGAAGGATACATGGCATATGTTCACAGGTATAGATGGATGGAGGGCACAGGTTGAATTTGATGGGAAGAGATGATTCTATTTTTTTTTTTTTTGGAGGGCAATTGGGGTTGGGTGACTTGCCCGTGGTTGAGCGTCTGGGTTTTTGTTTGTGTGTTGGGTGTCTGGGGCCGGATCCGAGCTCCGGTCCTCCTGACTTAAGGCCCAGGGATCTGCTCTCTGGGCCACATAGCCGCCCCAAGGAAGGGATGATTATATAAGGGGTGAAGTCAAGAGGTGAGAGAGGAAAGTGGCAAGAGGAGACGGAGAGAGACAATCCCATGTAGAAGAGGCAAGGGGAAGTAGTTGCAGGGGAGGGGAAGAACATGAAGGCAAAAAGGAAAAAGCATATTCTCATTGAAGTTGGCTCAAGGAGAGAACCACATACATACTAAATGGAATATCTTACCCTCACTCACTCTCCTGAGTGGGGGAAAGGAGGATGAGAGGGGGGATGATGGAGGGGAGGACATTCTGGGGGGAGGGAAGATTCAAGTACCCACTATCAAAGAGGGACAAGATCAAAGTAGGGAACGGACCAGGTGGGAGGTGAGATGGGTGGGAGGGAAATATAAGCAGTCTTTTACAATATATCTACTATGGTAATGTTTTGCATAGCTATACATGTACAACACATACTGAATTGCTTATCTTCTCAGAGGGAGTGGGTGACAAGGGAGGAAGGGAATGGATCTGAAAATTGAAGTTTTAAAATTAAATGTTTCATAAGATGTCCAAGCATTGGGGCCCAGAGATTCACCTTGCCCTAATGGCAAATTCGAAGGGGGTATGGGAGAAGATATAGGAGAGTGCAGATTGGATGAGGGGATATCTAGTGGGACTGCTATCCTGGGGTGGTGGGTAGGAAAAAATGGGGGAAAATTTTAACTCATAATCTGGTGGAAATGAATGATGTAAACCAGAATTTAAAGAAAAAAAAAGAAACACTCCCTTTATTCCTTTGCTCTCTATTGTTATTAATAGGAATGGGTGCTGTATTTTAAGTTTTTTTCAACATCTATTGAGATAATCATAATTTCTGTGTTATGTTATTGAAATCGTCAATTATGCTGATAGTTTTCCTAATATAGAACAATCCTGCTTTCTTGGTAGAAATCACACTTGGTCATAGTGCATAAGCCTTGTGATATATTGCTATAATCTCCTTGATAGTATTTTGCTCAAAATTGTTGCACCTATATTCATTAAAGAAAAAAAAAAGATTTAGCCAAACACAAGAAGCAAGAGATGCTTGAGAAGGTAATCAGGGAAACGATATCAAAAGGAACTTATCAATTTTGAATTATTTACATTCCTACATGGAAAAAAAATGACTGTGATTGATGAAACCTTCCTCACTATGAAAATAATTGAAGAACAGTATATGAGAATATGAATACATATGTGAATGTATGTATATATGTTTACAGGTATACATCAACTGAGGGCAAAGGTTGAATTTGGTGGGGAAGGGTTGATACTTAAGGGGTGAAGCTAAGAGGTGAGAGAGGAAAGTGGCAAGAGAAGATGTAGGGTAAACTATCTCATGTTGAAGAGTCAATGGGAAGTAGTTGCAGGTGAGGGGAAGAACAGGAAGGCAAAAAGGCAAAACCATATTCTCATTGAATTTGGCTCAGGGAGAGAATGAAATACATACTAAGTGGGTTATCTCTCCCTGCAGGAGAGTAGGGGGAAAGGGGATGAGAAGGGGGATGATGAAGGGGAGGGCATTCTGGGGGAAGGGGAGGTTAGAAGTACCCACTTTCAAAAATGGATAGGATCAAAGTAGGGAATGGACCAGGTGGGAGGTGGGATGTGTGGGAGGGAAATATTAGCAGTCTTTTACAATTTATCTAAAATGGTAATGTTTTGCATAGCTATACATGTACAACACATACTGAATTGCTTATCTTCCCAGAGGGATTGGGTGACAGGGGAGGAAGGGAATGGATCTGAAATTCAAAGTTTTAAAATTAAATGTTTCAAATATATATAAATACGATTTTCCATGTTATTGGGAGATAAGATGTGCAGGCATTGGGGCACAGCGATTCACCTTGCGCTAATGGCAAAGTCAAAGGGGGTATGGATGAAGGTACGGGATAGAGCAGATTGGATGAGGGGATTTCTTGTAGGAATGCGATTCTGGGGTGGTGGGTAGGGGGAAAATGGGGAAAAATTGTAACTCAAAATCTGGTGGAAATGAATGATGTAAACCAGAAGTTAATAAAGCATTTGTAAAAAAAAAAAAAAGATGTCTCAAATATTGATCAATTGATTGAATAATAAAATTCTATATTTCCTTAAAGAAACTACACCCCAACCTCTATTTTAACCTTGTAGCACAATCTCAAATTAATTCCTATATTTAAGGTACAAGTCTTTTGAACAACAATCTTTTAATCTTTTTTATTTGAGAACAAGCTTAAGGCTCATTCCTTTTAATAACCCTTGGATGTAATCGAGAAATAAGAAAAGTATGTTAGGATACTTGCATCTATATATTTATATTAGCAATGAAATATTCACAATGCCTATGGCAATTATACATAGGCTTGTGTGTTTATTAATCACAAAATATACCAGGCTTTCTATATCAGGGATAAAGCTAAAACATTTATTAAAACACCACATAACTGAGTCCCCAAACCAGAAAGTGAAAGCCATCAGAGTAGTTATGAAATTGGCACATGTAGTTAAAGTACTAAACAAGCACATTCTTAAGCCTTCAAAACAGAACAGGCTAAATCAGGCAAAGGTCCTTCTCTCCCCACTCACAGCAACTGCTCAGCATCCAGGAAGCATGCTCCCAACAGTTCCATGCCCCCTGAAGTTCCGGTCCCTGGCAGTCCCCAGTAAGAGTCCTTAGCAGAAATTCTGGCTAGCTCAAAAAGGGGTTTGCACCTCTACCTCTACATCCCCACCACTGCTGCTGCTGCTGCTGCCTCTGCTGCTGCTCCCACCTCCCCTAGTCACCACCAGAACTCTAGCTTTGCTTGTGCTTCCTCTTGCCTCAACCCTTCCTGCTATGTCAGCAAGTCCAATGGGGCATGGAAGATCTTTAAATCCCATAACCCTTACAATATTATATTTCCCTGAATAGCTATGCAATACATAGATTTCCAGTGTTTCTTTTCCTTTCCTTTTCTAAAGTAGAGAACTTTCTCTGTCTCCAAAAAATGTAACTTTTAGATAATGCAATAGCTTGCATATACATTCATCAAATACTTATAAAGGGTATTTTCAATATGGACCTAGGCTTGTCTAGTAAGATACTTTATGGATGAAAATTATGTATATGTGTTTATATGTACTCTTCTGAATTTCACATTGATTACTTTTATTTGTTGTTGTCTATAATTCAGAGGATGATTTTGCTCATTCTTTTGTTTGATTTATTGAAGATTAAAAATAATCAATCTCAAAACAAATACCTTTAAAATTTTATTGCCCTTAATAAGGAATCAATTCTAGAATTTCTTCCAAAAGGCTTCTTCTCAAGTGCCATTTCAAATTCCTTATGTAGGACACTGGATACTGAGATAGTAGACACCAATTGTGGTAATTGTCATCTTCAATATTTTTTTTTTTTTTTTGTTTTCACTTCGCTTTTATTTGCACTCTAATGTCATATTTACTCCCGTGCCATAAGCTTTTGTTTCTTCAGTTTCTTCTGGGATATCTTTTTCTTTTGAGCAACTTCCTCTTCTGGTTTAGGAACAATTTGTTCCTTATCAGTAAGTATCATTTCAATATGGCAAGGAGAACTCATGTATGGGTTGATTCGACCATGAGCCCTGTAAGTACGCCGTCTCATTTTGGGAGCCTTGTTAACCTGAATATGCTCAATGACGAGAGAATCGACATCCAAACCCTTAAGTTCTGCGTTGCTCTCTGCATTTTTAAGCATATGCAGCAAGAATTCAGCACTCTTTTTGGGCCACCGACCCTGCGTCCAACCCCACTGCTTAGCCTGGGCACACCTGCCAACTCCACCATTATATCGACGGAAAGGAACACACTGTTTCTTCAATGTGACATCTTTCAAATACTTGGTAGCTTTTCGGATATGCATGCCCTTGATAGCTTGGGCTGTTTCACGGGTGTTCTTGAAGTGGACCCGGAGATTTGAACCCCTTGACTTGCATGATTTTGTGGGGTTTTCTGGATCAAGAGAATACCTCACCATTTTGAATGATTACCTAGGACGGCTCAAAGGACCATCTTCAATATTTTTGAAGGAAACATTCTCAGATCTGTTCCATTGCTTTATTAATAACTTTCCTTCTAGCTAGTGACAAATTTTCTTAGACTGGTAAAGAAAACTGTAGAGGTATAAAGTAAACCACACTAAACACTCATTTCTGCCTCCCCTGCCTTTTGATCTTTTGTGATATAATACTGTTTATAGTGATTTACCATCTCCATAATACTCGTTAATGATCTCAAATTCCATACAGGTGTTTTCTTTGTTTGCCAAGCCTCTCTGCTTGGCAAAATAAAATATTTTCTAGCTTAGCTGGATTACAGTTCATTTTGTCGACCTGTCATAGCAGTTCTTTTACATCAACTAAAATTCTGTAAGAAATTATGAGAATCACAATTAGGTTTAAATACCAATCTTTCACTGTTATAATTGCACTCAGCATTATCTTTTGGAACCTATTATGGTATAAATTATGATAGTCACTAGTCAATAAATATTTATTGAGCATGATGGATTATTTTGTTCATAGAATAGCAAAGAACCCAGTGTTGGAGTACAAAAGGGTATAAGTCAGCAAGTACTCAGTAAAAAGCCCAGAAAGTTTCGAAAGGGCAAGTGTATAAAAAACTTAATGTCAAAGAAGGGACTTTGTATTTGATAGTACAAGTGATAGGGAAGCCGTCATTAGAGTTTCCCGAATAGGGGAGATATATGGTCATATGTGTCTTCAGAAAATATGCTTTGTTAGCTTAATGTCTTATGGATTAGTTTGCAGAGAGACTTGAAGCAGGAAGACCCAGCAATAAGCTGTTATAACAGTCTGTGAAGTACTTAGGGTCTCTACCCAGGGTGGTGGAAATGTTAGATAAGAGGGGTGTGTGTGTGAGTGCAAATTTGAGAGATGTTGCAAATCTGTAATCAGCAGGCTTATCAACAAACTGGATATGGTGATGGGAGGGTGACAATATTGAATAGTCAAGGATAGCACCTAAAACCAGAAGGAGTGGGGGGAAGGGGTCTAAGTTGCCCTTCAAAATAATACAGAAACTGGGGAAAGGAAAGCATTTAGGGAAAATATCAGTAGTTCAATTTTAAACATGTGTTTAAGATGTCTGCTGGGAAGTCAACTGGAGATGTCTGAAAGCCAATTGGAGATGTGAGATTAGAGATCAGAAAAATCAGAAGTATCCAGGCTCCTGATTTATAAAAGCTACATGAATCCTACTCCCCTCACTCCTTTCAAAGGCAAACCTTCTAGACTAGGGTCTATCAATTTAATTTTTTTTTCTTTTTATAAAGCCAGCTCTTAGCTTTATTTATTAATTCAAGAGTTTTCTTAATTTCTGTTTTATTAGTATCTCCTTTGGTTTTCAATATTTATAATTTATTATTTAATTGGGGATTTTCAATTTGTTCTTTTTCTAGCTTTTTCTTTTTTTTCTAGCTTTTTCAATTGCATGCCCAATTCGTTGACCTTCCTTTTCTCTAATTTCTTCATGTATGCACTCAGGGATATAAAGCTTCCACTAAGAACTGCCTTTGCTTCATCCCTCAGATTTTGGTATGCTGTCTCATTATTGTCATTCTCTTGAATGAAGTTACTGATTGTTTCTATAATTTCTTGTTTTAACCATTTATTCTTTAGGATTAAATTGCTTAATTTCCAATTAATTTTTAGTGTATCTTTCAATGGCACTTTATTGCATATAATTTTAATTACATCATGACCTGAGAAGGATGCATTTAATATTTCATCCTTTCTTCACTGAATTGTGTGATTTTTATTCCCTGACACATGGTCAAATTTTTTAGTGTTCCATGAACCACTGAGAAGAAAGTATATTATTTTTATTCCCATTCAATTTTCTCCAGAGAACTACCATATCTAGGCTCTCAAAAATTGGATTAGCTTACTTAACTGCTTTCTTGTTTATTTTGAGGTTAGATTTAATAAGTTCAGAGAGGAAAGATTAAGGTCCCCCACTAGTATAGTTTTTCTATCTATTTCTTCCTCTAATTCCCTTAACTTCTCTAGGAATTTGGGTGCTGTACTGTTTGGTGCATATATGTTAAGTAATGATATTACTTCATTCACTATGGTGCATTTTAGCAGGATATAATTTCCTTACTTATCTCTTTTAATTAAATCTCTTTTTCCTTTTGCTTTATCTGAGATAAAGATTGCTACCCCTGCTTTTTTACTTTAGCTGAAGCATAATATATTCTACTCCAGCCTTTTTCCTTTACTCTGTGGGTATCCCTTTGTTTCAAATGTGTTTCTTGTAGACAGCATATTGTAGAATTATAGTTTTTAATCCATTCTGCTATCAGCATCTGTTTTATGGGTGAGTTGATCCTATTCACATTCACAGCAATGATGAATATCTGTCTCTTCCCCTCCATCCTATTCCCTCCCCTGATTATGTTTTTTTTTTCTTCCTCCTCCCTTTCCCTCCTTAAGACTTTTCCTTTTGACCACCACCTCTGTCAGTGTTCCCTCCCTGTGACCCCCTCCTTATTCACCTACCCTCACCCCTTACTACTAGTTCCTTTGCCTCTAATTTCCCCCTTTATATGCCCCATACATCTCCTTCTGCCTATAGGACACAATAGATTTTTATACTTATCAGAGTACGTTATTCCCCCTTGACACCAAACCAATGAGAGTAAATTTCATACAGTGTTCCTCTCCCTTACTCCTTTTCCTCTATTTAATGAGTGAATTCTTTTAATTTATATTTTGCCCTCTGGTTCTAAAATATCAGGGCAATTTTCCTTGATAATTTATTGAAAGACAGTATCCAGTCTCTTGCTTCTGCTCACTTCATTCAGTGTCAGTTTATGTAAGTCTTTCCAATTTTTTCTGAAGTCTACTTGCTCATCATTTCTTATGGAACAAGATTGTTCCATTACATTCATATACCACAGCTTGTTCAGTCATTCCCCAAACAATGGTCATACTCTCACTTTCCAGTTCTTTACTGCCACAAACAGGGCTGCTATAACTCTTTTTTGTGGATCTTTGGGATAAAGATGTAGTAGTGGTATTCCTGGATCAAAGGGCAGGAACATTATGATTGCTCTTTGGACATAGTTCCAAATTGTTCTCCAGAATGTTTGGATCAGTTCCCAACTACACCAGCAATGCATTAGTGTTCCAGTTTTCCTATGGGCTCTATACCATTTATCATTTTCCATTACTGTTATAATAGTGATAGGTTTGAGATGGTACCTTGGAATTGTTTTAATTTACATTTCTTTAATCAATAGTAATTTCGAGAATTTTTTTGACAACAGATACATTTAATTTCTTATCAGAAAACTGCTTGTTCATGACTTTTGGCCATTTATCAATAGATGAAAGACCTGTTTTCTCATAAATTTGACTCATTTCCCTATATATTTAAGAAACGAAACCTTTATCAGAAATATTGGTAATAAAAATTGTCTCCCAGATTTCAAATTTCCTTCTAATCTTGTTTTCATTCACTCTCTTTGTGCAAAAACGTCTTAATTTAATGTAATCAAAATTATCCATTTTTCATTTTAGAATGTTCTCTATCTATTGTTTGGTCACAAATTCTATCATTTTCCATAGATTTAACAGAAAACTATTCCTTGCTCTCCTAATTTGATTATGATACCTCCTTTTATGTCTAAATAATGTAGCTACTAAACTTTATCTTAGTATGTGTATTAAATGTTGATCTATGTCTAGTTTCTGCCATACTAATTTCCCATTTTCCTCAGAAGTTTCATTAAAACTAAGTTCTTATCCCAGAACACAAGGTATTTGGGATTATGAAATAGGAGATTACTGGAGTCATTTACTACTATCTTATGTACATAACCTATTCCACCAATCTACCAGTCTATTTCTGAATCAGTGCAATTAGTTTTGATGATTGACAGTTTATAATATAGCTTTAGATATAGTACAGTGAGGGCACCTTCCTTTGCATTTTTTCTTTCCTTAATTTCATTGATATTATTTGCTTTTTGTACTTCCAAATGAATTATATTTTTTTCCAGTTCTATGAAACATTTTTTCATAGTTTATTTGGTATGGCACTGAATAAGTAAATTGAGTTAGGTAGAATTTCATTTTTACTATATATCCATGATAGTTTTCCAATTGCTTAGATCTAACTTTACTTTTGTGAAAAGTGTTTTGTGATTTGTATTCATATAATTGCTGGGTTTGTGTTTGTTAGAAGACTTCCAAATATTTTATATTGCCTATGGTTATTTTAAATGAAATTTATCTTTCTATCTCTTGATGGTGGATTTTGTTGACAATATATAGAAATGGTAATTATTTAGGTGGATTTATTATATATCTTGCAGCTTTCCAAAGTTAAGTGTTTCAAGCAGTTTTTTAATTGATTCTCTAGGATACTATAAGTATACCATCATTTTATTTTATTTTATTTTTTTATTTTTTATTTTTTTTGCTTTTTGGAGGGCAATTGGGATTAAGTAACTTGCCCAAGATCACACGGCTAGGTTTTTGTTTTGTATGTGCATTAAGTGTCTGAGGTTGAATCGGAACTCAGGTCCTTCTGACTCCAGGGCCAACACTCTACTCACTGCTCCACCTAGCCGCCCCACCATCATATTATCTTAAAAGATTGATTGTTACATTTCCTCGTTGCCTGTTTTAATGCCTTTAATTTCATTTCAATTCTCTTATTAATAAAAGTAACATTCTTATTACAATATTGAATAACAGTGGTGATAATCGACATCTCTCTTTCAACCCTTATCTTATTGGGAATGATTCTAGTCTATCCCATCGTATGTATTGCTTGCTACTAATTTTAGATAGTTACTGCTTATAATTTTGAGGAAAATTACATTTATTCTTATGCCTTTTAGTGTTTTTAATAGGGATGGGTGCTGTGTTTTGTCAAAAGCTTTTTCTATATCTATTAAAATAATCATTTGTTTCTTTTAGTTTTGGTCTATTCTGTTAGATAGGGTTGATTATGCTGATAGTTTTCCTAAAATTGAAGCAGCCCTGAATTACTGTTATTAATTCCACCTGGTCAAACTCATGATAAACTTCTGTAATCTTTTTGCTAATGTTTCATTTAAAAATTTTGCATTAATATTCATTAAGGAAATGGGTCTATAATTTTATTTCTCTGTTTTGACTCTTCCTAGGTAGGTATCAGCACTATATTGTTGTTATAAAAGGAATTCAGTAGATATGCTTCTTTGCCTATTTTTTCCAATTAAGTTATAAAATATTATAATTAATTGTTATTTAAATATTTGGTAAAATTCAATAGTAAACCCATCTGGTTCTGAATATTTTTCTTAGGGAGTTCATTGAAGGCTTGTTCAATTTCTTTTTCTAAAATGTGTGTTTTTTTATAGTATTTCATTTCCTTTTCTGTTAAGCCTTGCAATTTAATTTTTTTTTCTAAATATTCAGCCATTTTACTAAGATTGTTAGGTTTATTGGCATGCAGGTGGATAAAATAGCTGCTAATTATTACATTAATTTCCTCTACATTTGTGGTGAATTCACCTTTCTCATTTTTGGTAATTTGGTTTTCTTCTTTTTTAAAAAAAATCAATTTTCTTAATTTGGTTTTCTTTTTTTTTAATCAAATTAGCTGAAGGACTATGTATTTTATTTTATTTTCAGAAAACAAGCACTTTGTTCTATTTGTAAGTTTAATTATTTTTATTTTAATTTTTTAAATCTCTCCTTTAATTTTTTGAAATTCTAATTTGGAATTTAGCTGGAGATTATTACTTTATTCTTTTTCTAGCTTTTTTTATTTGCATGCCCAATTCATTGATCTCATCTTTCCTTATTTCGTTCATATAAGCATTCAGATATATAAAATTTCCCATAAGAATATCTTTGAGTTCACCCTAAAAGATTTGTTATGTGGTCTAAGTATAATCATTCTCTTTGATGAAATTATTAATTGTTTCTATGATTTGTTTTTGACCCCCCCCCCCATTCTTTAGGATATGATTATTTAGTTTCCAGTTAATTGTTAGTCTATCTTTGCATGGCACTTTATTACTTATGATTTTCTTTTTTTTTTTTTTTGCGCTTTTTTTTTTTTTTGCTTTTTGGAGGGCAATTGGGGTTAAGTAACTTGCCCAAGGTTACACAGCTAGGATTTTGTTTCTGTGTGTTAAGTGTCGGACGCCCGATCCGAACTCAGGTCCTTCTGACTCCAGGGCAGGAGCTCTACTCACTTCTTCACCTAGCTGCACTTACTTATGATTTTCATTGTATCATAATTTGAAAAGGATACTCTTAATATTTCTGCCTTTCTACATTGGATTGTGAAGTTTTATGCCCTAATATGTAGTTGATTTTTGTCTAGGTGCAATATACCAATGAGAAATAAGTATATTATATTTCCCCATTCAGGTATATCTCCATGCAGTTTTCTACAGAGATCTATCATATCTAACTTATAAAAAATTCTGTTCGCCTCCTTAAATTTATTTCTTATTTATTTTGTGATTAGATTTATCCAGTTCTGAGAGGGGACTATTGAAATACACCACTGATACAGTTTTTCCATCTATCTTCCTCTAACTCACTTAACTTCACTTCTAAGTATTTGAATGCTATACCACTCGGTGCCTATATGTTTAGTATTGATGCTGCTTCATTGTCTATGCTATCTTTTAGAAAGATATAGTTTCCTTTCTTATCTCTTTTTTAGATATATTTTTACTTTTGTTTCATCTGAAATCAGGATTACTGCCCCCCCCTTTTTTTTTTCAGTTGAAGCATACTATATGCTGCTGTAGCCTTTTTTTCCCCTTTACTTTAAGAGTCCTTCTTTGCTTCAAATGTGTTTCTTCTAAGTGACACCTTGTAGGATTTAGTTTTTTAATATGCTCTGCTATTTGCTTCCATTTTAAGGGAGAGTTCATTTCTTTCACATTCACATTTATTATTACTAACTGTCCATTTTCCTCCATCTCATTTCCCCCCATGTTTACACCTTTACTCTCACCTTTTGTCCTATCCTTCCTCACTATTTTTTTTTTGCTTCTGACTACCACATTCCACAATCTGCCCCTATCACTTCTTCTCCCTTTATTTTCCCTTTACTACTTCTGCCCTCACTTCTGCTCTCCCTTGTAACCATCCCTCTATTTTCTTTCCCTTTTCTCCTCCTATTTCATGATAGGGTGAGATAAATAGCTATACACACCTGAAAGTCCATGTTATTCTCTCTTTGAGCCAAATATGATGAGAATAAGGTTCAGACATTGTTCATCTTTCCCCTTCTATTTCTTTACTATATAATAGTGTTTTTGTGACTCTTCATGTGATATAATTTACGCTATTCTCCCTATCCTTTCCTTCTCTCCCAGTATAACCCCCTTTTATTGTTCATTTGTGACTTTGTGTGATCATATTACAGTCAATTTGTACCCCTACCCTTTGTCTATATATATTCATAACTGCCCTAACGGGGACACATTTCTCAAGAGTTACAAATATTATCTCCCCTTGCAGGAATGGAAACAGTTTAATCTCATTGAATAACATGTTTTGTTTTTGTTTTTGTTTTGTTTTTTTTCTTTCCTGTTTATATTTGTAAGCTTCTCTTGATTTTTATTTAAATATCCAATTTCCTATTCTTCTCTGGTAATTTCATCAGGAAAGTTTGAAAGTCCTATATTTCATTAAATATCCATCATTTCCCTTGAAATATTTTACTCAGTTTTGCTACATTATAGATCCTTGGTTGTAATCCAATCCCATTTGCCTTCCTGAATATCATATTCCAAGCCCTCCAGTCCTTTAATGATGTATTTGCTATATCTTGTGTAATTTTGACTGTGGCTCCTTGATATCTGAATTGGTTCTTTCTGGTTGCTTGCAGTATTTTGACCCGGTAATTCTGGAATTTAGCTATAGTAGCCCTTAGAGTTTGCATTTTCATTTTCATTGCCTCTTTCAGGAGGTAATCAGTGGATTCTTTCAATGATCATTTTACCTACTGATTCTATGATATAAATGCAGTTTTTTTCTTTTTTATCACTATTTATTTTTTAGTTTTCAATATTCACTTTCACAAGATTTTGAGTTAAAAATTTGGTCCCATCTCTCCCCTACTCTCACCCCAATATAGAAATTGCACTTAAAACCCTCTCCCCCAATCTCTTCTCTCTTATGTGCTCCATCATAGCCCATTTTTTTCTTGTAAGGCAAGATGGATTTCTACACACCATTGTCTGTTTATCTTAATTCCCAGCTGCATGTAAAAAAAAAATTAACATTTGTTTTTAAAACTTGATTTACAGAATCTTTCCCCTCTTCCCTCATCACCCACACCCACTAGCAAGACAAACAATTCAACACAGCTTGTACATGTGTAGTTACAGAAAACATATCCATAGTAATTAAATTATGAAAGACTATATTTCCCTCCATTCTATCCTGCTCCCCATTTATTTTATTTTCTCCTTTGACCCTGTCCCTTTACAAGACTGTTTACTTCTATATACCTTCTCCCCAATGTGCCCTCCCTTCTATCACCCCCTGTCTTATCCCCTTCCCTCATACTTTCCTGCAGGATAAAATACCCAATTGAGTGTGTACGTTATTCTCTCCTTAAGCCAAATCCAATGAGAGTAAGGTTGATTCATTCCCTTTCACTTTTCTGCTCTTCATCTCAGTTGTAAGGTTTCTCTTGCTTCTTTTCTGTAAGATAATTTACCCTAATTGATCTCTACCAATATATTCCTCTCTCACCTCTTAATTTTATTTTTAGATACAATTCCTTCATATTCAACTCACCTTGTGCCCTCTGTTTATGTATACCTGTATACACATAAACACACAAACATACACATACACACACACAGATATTCCCTCCAACTATGCTCATACTTAGAAAAGTCATGTGAGTTACAATTATATATATTTTTTCCATGTAGGAATATAAAGAGTTCAATTTTAATAAGCTCCTTATGATTTATTTTTCCTGTTACCTTCTAATGATTCTCTTGTTTCTTGTATTTGATAAAGTTAAAATTTTTGTTCAGCTCAGACTTTTCATCAAGAATGCTGGAAAGTCCTCTATTTCATTGAATATCCACATTTTTTCCCTGAAGTATTATACTCAGTTTTGCTGAGTAGGTCATTCTTAGATTTAATCCTATCTCCTTTGACCTCCAAAATATCATATTCCAAATGTTTCAATCCCTTAATGTAGAAGCTGCAAGATCTTGTATTATTCTGATAATGTTTCCACAGTACTCAAATTGTTTCTTCTTATTTCTTGGATTATTTTCTCCTTAACCTAATATTCCTATGAGTTTTCTTTTTGGTATCTTTTTCAGAAAGTGATTGGTGAATTCTATCAATTTCTCTTTTGCCCTCTGGTTCTAGAAAAAGGGCATTTTTCCTTGAGAATTTCTTGAAAGATTATGTCTAGGCTCTTTTTTTTATCGTGGCTTTCAGGTAGTCTAATAACTTTTCAGTCACATCTCCTGGGTCTATTTTCCAGGTTAGTATTTTTTTTTCCCAATGAGATATTTCTTATTGCATTCTATTTTTAATTTATTTTGATCTGTTTTTTAGTATCTTGATTCCTCATAAAGTCATTTGCTTCCATTTGCTCCAATCTAATTTTGAAGGAATTCTTATCTTCAGTGAGTTTATGAAATTCATTTTCCATCTGATCAATTCAGCTTTTTGAGCATTCTCCTCTTCATTGGCTTTTTGGACCTCTTTTGCCATTTTTGTTAATCTATTTTTTTAAGATATTAATTTCTTCAGTCAGGCTGTTGACTTGTTTTTTCATGATTGTCTTGCATCATTCTCATTCCTCTTCCCAATTTTTCCTCTACTTCTCTTACTTGATTTTCAAAATCCTTCTTGAGCTCCTGCATGGCCTGTAACAATTCATATTTTTATGGTGTGTTTTTATGCAAGAGTTTTAACTTTGTTTTCTTCTTCTGGTTCTATGTTTTGATCTTCTACGTCCCCCAAAAAGGATTCTATAATCTGATTGTGGTTACTCTGTTTGGTAAGCTTGTCAGCCAATTACTTGGCCTTTACCTCTTCGGCAAAGTAGCAATCTTCTTCCAGAGTGGAGAGAGCTGAGTCCCAAATTTATAGTGTTTTGTGCAACTGTTGTCAGAGGTTATTTTTTTTTTGTTTGTTTTTTGTTTTTTGTTTTTTTCAGGCACCTTCCTCAGAACTATGAGGAGGACTTTCTCTCCACAGCTTCAACAAAATCTGCCAGACCAGCATTCCACTTCAGGACCACCACCCAAAATTATACCTCAAATACAAGCAGGGCAAAGCAGGATAATTCTGCCTCATTGCCAGCAGAGAAATTCCTGTAAATCCTCTCTGGACAGTCACTTTGTCCCCCTATGATCTGTAGGCCAGGAGCCAGAAGCAGCAGCAGTGGCAGCAGTTGAAGCCACAGTCACCTCAGGCACCCTCCATGCAGTTGCCAGAAATCGTTCTTCTCTCACCCTGGATCAACAAGATTCCACACTGACCTTTTACTTTCTCTTTGATACTTAAGGATTGAGAATTCTGAAAACCACCAAAGCTTCCAGTGATTCACTCTCCTGAAATCTGCTCTAGCCAGTCTAGGCTGCTAGTTGGGGCTGCTATAGGTCTGGTCTTGTGTGGCTTATCTGGGAATGTGCTCTGCTGCTAGCCTGGTGTGATAGACCCTTCTTGCTGACCTGCCAGGGTTGCTTCGTGAGAGATTTGTTTCGCTCTGTAACTTTTTGGGTCCAGTGAATGTAAAATTTGTTTTGAGTCACTTTTTACAGGTATGGGAAGTGGTTGAAGTGGAAACTCAGCCAAGTTCCTGCTTTTGCTCTGCCATCTTGTCTCCCCCCTGCAGTTTTTCTTGATAATTTTTTGAAAGATACTGTATGGGTTCTTTTTATTTTTTTTAGTCATGGCCTTCAAGTAGTCCAATAATTCTTAAATTATCTGTCCAAGAACTATTTCCCAGGTCAATTGGTTTTCAAATGACATTTTAATAATTTTCTTCATTTTTTCCATTTATTTTGTTTTACTAATTTTTTGCATCTCATACAGTCTATACTTCCACTTGCCTAATTCTAATTTTTAGAGAATTATTTTCTTCAGTTACCTGATGTACCTCCTTTTCCATTTGGCAAATTTTAATTTTAAAGGAATTGTTTATTTTTGGTGGATTATTTTTGCCATTTGGCAAATTCTATGCTTTTTAAGGAGTTGTTTTCTTTAGTCTATTTTTGTCTT